>VXAX01003109.1:0-26791 GCA_013399835.1 Leptocoma aspasia
AGCAATTCCTCTGTCATTCTGCATCCTGCAGCTTGGGCATTTTCAGTTACACAGTTTTAACTTCTTTCATTTGTGCTGTGCCAGAGCTCAGCCTGACTTTGTGCTGCTGCAGGAATTGTTACTCTGTGCAAATCCCCGTGCAGATTTGTCAGGCACTTCAGGATTTACGTGGTTATTTACTTGTTATTTGAGATGCTGCAAAGAAAAGCCTGTCATGACTTCATTAGTGGGCTTGCTTTTGCAAAAACTGAGTAAATATGGAAAAGCTGGAGCATACATATGGGGTGCACATGGGTCTGTCAGTTTAAAAATCCATGTAGGGATGTTTTCCTACCAAAGGTGAAGTTGAGTTTATTTGAATTGCAGTTGGAGACATGGGAAGTGCAGAACTGATTCTCTGCAGTGTATTTGTTACCAGAGGCTTCTTACTCTGCCACATTCCTTCAGAAATGAGCATGCACTTTTCCTTATTGCTGCCAACTAATTTGTCTTCTTGCAACTTGAATTTGAATGCATCTGTCACTTAAAGTATTATATCTTCAATTGATTTCTTTCTTTTACTTTCCTTTTTTTTTTTTTTTTGAAGTCTTTCCAAATTAGATATCATTATGCCCTTCCCACCTCCCCCCAAAAAAATTCAAGAAATCCGATGCAGCACGTGGCTAAACTTGGGTTGAGGTTCCTTGTTTGTTGCAAGTCTTTCCTGGTGTTCTGGGCTGTGATATCCTGTGACTTTTGGCTAAACTCCTTGTATATTTTTAGTCAGTCTTGTCAGGTGTTCAATTGAATAAACGTAAGAAAGATTGTAGTAAATATAATCTGTTACACCTTTAATCTGTGCATGTGTCAAAATTAGAGCTTTTTGTGCAGCACTAAAAAGTTGCATTTTCAGTTCTGAGTTTGTAAGGATGTGATTAGACTGTGCTGTAATCTGAGCAGGCACTCTGTGTGTCGTGTTGGGCTTTTTATTTGTTTGGTTTGGGGTGATTTTTTTAAACAAAAAAGGAAAAGCAAGTAGCTGCACCGCCTGGGATCTCAGAGCCCCCCTGAAATGCCAAGACTAACAGTGTTTTGTTTTTAAATTTACAAATACTCTATGGCTAAACCCAGCAAAAGGCTGTGGGGTTTTTACTCTAGGTCTGTAAGAGAAGGTTTATCTCTGCTAGAACTTGAGACATTGTTTAACTCCAAGGATACATTTTACAAGTTTTGTGGGAGTCATCCTCAGTCCCATCATATCTAAAACTCATAAATGCTTGGAGGCAGCCACTGCTGCTGGACCTCTGAAAATTGAGATGTCTGCCTTTATTGTATGCCATGGCATGGTATTTACCAGAATTCTGCTCTATTTGCTCTGCTTTGGTAGCATTAAAAGTATTTTTGGTGGCATTATTTACTGTGTTCTGACTGTGACATGTCTGCCTGCTGGATTAGGCTGTCATTCCCCCAGGGAAATCCTTCATTTGATGCACTAAGCACTTTCTGGTTGAGTCAGCCTTGCTAAATGTTGATATTTTTTCTCTTTTTTTTTTTTTCTTTTTTAGGGGCAAAGAAATCTGTAACTTACAGTTTGAAGAAATTATATAAGATGACAAAGGGAGGGTTAACGAAGACATCTTGAGTTTTTACATACTGTGTATGGGTAAATAAACGTTACATTTTCTCTAAATGTTCTGCAGATGTGACTTTGCATACTTGAGAAGATTACAGTGTATTTAAGAAGTCTGTTCTGATGATTTACATGCCCAGTTTTCCTAATGAAATAGGAACTTTTTTAACGGGAGGTTTATTGGCAGTAGGGCAAAGGAATTATACTCTGCAAATACTGAAATGATTTTTCCTGTATATTATGAAGAACCCAAAGTAAAAAAGATTGATTGTACAGATGGATTAAAACCCAAAGTCACACATTTTTTGTGTGTTGGTAGCTTTACTTCCCAAAATACCTTCAGAGTCTCTTTCAAAATGATCAGTATCCCAAATTTAGTTTTTTCAGGGGTTTACAGAACTGGAGAATCCATTGAGTTTTCAGGAGATATGGAACTGTCCTCTGACATTCCTGCCCTGACAAGTTCATCCTTGGAATTCCTCTGGGGATGCTCCCTGTGGCATCTTGAATCCCAAAAACTGCCACAGTGACTTTCAGTGGGGGAGAGGGAAAAGAGCAGCTTGTCAGGTGTCACATCCTTTAATAAGGATATTTAATAATGTTAATAAAGAAGGATATTTAATAATAATAAAATTGTGTGTTCCTCTCATGAGGCTGAGATGAAAAGTGCCCAAAGTGCCCAATGGGCATTGTCACAAGGGCCAGAGTTGGAAAGAAAATCAGGATTCCATGGATCTGCTTGGGCAGACTTATACAATATTTGTTGTTTGGCAGAAGATTCCATCAAAACACTTGAAAATTGGGAATATTATGAATAAAAGCACAGATTGTTTGATTCTTTGATTATCCTTTTTTTTTCCCTTAAAATACTGCCCACAAAGATGAAACTTGAACTCCCTTTAAATTAACTAAGCTAAAGAGAATTGGAGTTTTACATGACTTGTTACATTAATCATGCCATAAAAGAATGGGCATTGCAGGCAGTGTCCATGTCTGGTGCAATCAATTGGGAGGATCTTTTGTAAATAGAATATTTTTCACACTGACTCAGGTGGGTTTGCTAATTTGGGAAATATTCCTTCATAGAAATAAACTCAGACAAGATTTCATTTTCCTTGTGAGAATGTCAATGATAAAAGTAATTTAATGGTAAAAAAAAGGAAATAAAATGTATTTTTCCTGAGCAGCATGTTTGGTTTTTTCCTTGTGTATTATGTGATCATCAGGGCTGTCTCTCAAGCTACATTTGATTTAGTGATCTCAGTTTAAAAAATATGTTATTGCAGTGCAGTTCTCTGCTAATTGTTTCCAGGGAGAAGTTCAGAACATAAATTTAAGAAAGACAATAGAAAATACATTGTTGTATGTAATAGGACTCATACAGGCTTGCTTTAATCACAGAGAAACTTTTAAATATTGATTCTTTTTAAATATTTGAGTTTGCAATTTTAATCCAGACTCAGGAAATAATTACTGTGAAATAGGAAATAAATAACTGGGAAACTGTCTAAGGTCAGAGGCAGGTTCTTAACACTTTGCATTATCCAGACTGTGTAAAACAAATCTCCTCAAATGTCCCTTTGCTGATGGTACAACCTTTTTATGGGGGCAAAGAATGTTTGTATGGCCCTGGCATCCTCTGGCCCTATTAGTAAGAGGTCAAAGTCCCCAGTTTGAAAAGTTTATATTATAAAAAGTAGAACTAGGGGATTTAAGCCACTTCCAGGTAAATCTGGAATTTTTTAATGATGAAATGCAGTTGCTAGCATTTCAAAGCAGCTTTCTTATAAAAACCCTTAGCAATACTGTTAAAGAGAATGTTCTGAATATGAAAGACACACTTAAAAGTGGGTTTTGGTGTTTCTGAGGGTGCTGGCTACTGAAATGGTGGTTCAGAACGTTAGAGGGCAGTGACAAATCACTCTGGTGTGGGATGAGCTGGCCTCACTCCCACAGTGAAACCTCAGTCTCCATCCTGCACCTTGCTGCCTGAGCATTTATCCCAGAAATCATGTTCTTGTGGGAAGGAAGAAAAAAAGTAAAGTGCTGCTTGCTGTTTAGCAGCTAATTAACTATTTTTATGTGCAGCAGATGCTGTGTGGCATCAGGCCCAGCTCTGAGCTGTTTGTCACTGTCACTCTGCCAGAGGATCCCTATCCCTGCACAGGTGGGACTTCACTGCACTTCCTGTAACCTGAGCCTGCTGTGTTTGTCTTGAGTTGCTGGATACCCACTGCAAGGCTTGATTTGGCTTTATGAACTCTGTGTACAGCAATATAAGAGGTCATTTCTTGCTCTTTGGAGTGAGTTTTCCAAATCCCAGCTCGATAGTTCCCAGTTTCCTCCATCTGTTGATGCACTGCCAGTATCCAAGTCTGTGCACTAAATCTTTGGGAGATGGAAAAAAGTCCTCTCTCCTCATCCATATAGGCTGAAAACTGGATTCTGCTCTGTAAATCATTCATCTTGTGCTTTTTAAGAGTGGCCTACCTTTCCCCTTGGGGCCACTGGTCTTGAATGTATTTATTTTTCTGGCAGAGAGCCACGAATGAATCATAGCCCTGAGCAGCTCGTTCTGAACTCCTCACCATTGTTAAGAGAATACTTGGGGCAGTTATTACAGAGCTTTGCTATGTAAAACTTTTAAGAGAAGAGAGATTGATTTCAGCCTTGTTAGCTGCTTTTGAAGTTCCCCACCAGTTGTGTGGAAATGACTTCTCCTGCTCATACAGCTGTAATCCACTAAAATAAGCGGGGATTGTTGCACGGGAAGCTGGGACATGGGAATATGTTACTGCCTCTTTGTCCTGATGAGGTGTGGTTGTTCTTTCACCAAAAAAAAAGTCACTTCAGCTTTTCATTCCATTTGTAACTTTCCTGTTTATACCTTCCTGCTCCATTTCCATACTTTATTGTTTCTCCTCTTGACTTAATTCTCAAGTCTTCCATTCTGTTCTTCAGACATCCCTCTTTTCTGGCTTGGCTGTTCCAGCATGGATATTGTTTCATGCTCCCTCCCCCTTTTTCCTGTGTAACAGAGCTTTCATTAAAGGCAACCAGGCAGATGATTTATTTCTGATGTCTTAAAAGGCTTCTTTGTAATGAAGAGCCTGGACCCAATCAAACTCCTGAGGGTTTGTGTAGGTGAGTCAGCAGCATGGGCCTCACTGTCTCTGACATCCACAGTGCCAGGGGAGTGTGGAACAGCCTCCTGCTCCAGGGGGAATGAACTGGATGACACAGGAAGAAGGGAAAATCAAAAAGTCAAAAATCTGACTGCATACATAACCATTTGGCTGCTCCTAAACTTGGTTCAGGGAGAGCACAAAGCTGAACCACACAGGCTGCTGACCTCCATCAGCACACGTATGACGTGTTCCTCCTTGCTTGCACATTTCCCCTTTTTCCAAGTGTTGGAGCAGGGAGTTTCTCCAGGTGCCTGACTCTGGGACCCTCCAAATTCCAGCTGTACCTGTAAGTGCAGAATTTCTCACCTGTGCTTCCCTGAGGCTTCTCTAGGTTTTGTTGACCTTCACTGTCAGCAGATGGGAGTCAAGGCTGCAGGCTGAGCACAAGGAAGGTGCCTGTAGGCAGCAGACAGCTGAGCTGGGCTCCCTTTCTGCCAGAAATACTTCGCAGCATCCCAGAGCTTCCTGATGTTTGCAACAAACATCTGTGCCAAAACTGGGAAGACCAAGATGGATACAGAGGCCAGGATTCCTGGGTGGCTGAGGGAGCTGAGCCTTGTTCTTCACACTGAGGTGGTGAAGCAGGAGCCTGCTCTGACTTGGGAAAGTTCAGAACAAACACAGCTCTTGGTGAGTGTCCAGTGCAGGGGGATCTGAGCAGGGTTCTGACTCATGCCTTTTCCCAGCAATTAATTTAAAAATAGAATTGAAGTTGAAATATGCTCTGAAGGTCAGAATATCAGGTCAGTGTGTGTCTGATGGTTTTTCCTGGGTAAGGTATTGAGAGAGGACAAAGTATTCTTCATTTTCAAAGTCACTCTGCTGGCCATATAGTCTGTGTAGAAAATGAATTTTCTCTGTATTCCCTACTGCAGGAAAAAGAGACATTACCTCCACATAGCTATTTTCTGGTCTGCTTTTTGTTTGAGTCACCAGCTGCTCTGTCACGTTTGATACTGTGGTTTCACAAAGTTTTGCAGTGACCTTATTTACCTGCTTTTCTAGATAAAAATCTCCACCAGAGTTGCTAACTGATCTTGAACTTAATGACTGCCTTAGGGAGAGGCAGCAATCACTTAACTCCTGCATGTTTTAACCTCTTACTCAGCCTGCTTCAATCAGAAATGTTTAGAAATGGCTTCAATTTTCCTACATGAATAGGAAACTTCAGACTATACACGCTGAAATTATTCATGCAAACTCCAAATATTTTATTTACATCTTTAGTCTAAGAACTTCCATGTAATTTTTGCCTTCATAATCCAGCATTCTGCCAAATCCTTTCCAATAGTGGTGGGGACTGTTTGGATGGTTGTACACATTTTTTTCTGAGAAATGGAAGGTCTTGCAGCTGCGAAGACAGACTGAAAATCGGTGCAAGTGTAGTGGGTATAGAGGGTTCTTGCTCATTTTAAATTTGGCTAAATTTGATCTTGAGGAGTTTGCAGCCACAAGGAGCTGTCTTCAAAAGCAAAACAAAGCAAAAACTTGCCAAGAACAAACACTCTGTGTTTTGGTTCCTTCACTTCCCTTTGTTGTACTGAAACCTTCTTTAAAAGCCTTGAACCTGATACTTAAGATACCTCCCCTACTCAATTAAATAAGCCAAGTAAATAGTAAAACATCTCATTATTGAATTAATTTGTATTACTTCTCTACATGGGATCTCTTTAGCTCCGTGGTGCACTTGGTAAATTTGAAAGCTCATGTTCCCACACAGTAATTATTTGCTTAATCTCTGCCTCCTGCCAAAGCTTTTCCAAACCTCCTATTTTAAAATTCATAGTGAAGCATGGGAGGGGAACATTCAGTGGGGTTTTTTTTTTTTGTTTTGTTTTGTTTGTGGTTTTGGTTTTTTTTTTTTAATATTGCCATCCTCAAGTTGTCTTGCTCTCAGCAGTGGTGAAGAGTCTGGCTCACCCTCTGTACACCAGTGAAAGCCAAGAAGTTTTTCCCTTCCTAGGATGCTTCAAGAAGGGCTGGCACAGAGCAGCTCCCAATATCTGCCTCATGATGCTGTCACAGGGGTTTGGCTTTGCAGCCTGGGGCAAAGCTTTTTAAAACCAAATTATTTGCACGAGAAATTCTAGACTTTTTTTTTTTTTTTCCTCTGTTTCTTTCCCCTCGTTGCCTCCCAAGTCTGGGGTTGGGTGGGATTGTGCTCATTCTGCACACCCCTGTTAACTCTGTCCCTGCAGCCCTGTGTTAGATTCTTGCCAAGGAGGAGACTGAGTCAGCAGCACTTGGGCAGTTTGAAGGTGAGTTCCCTGCATACAGCAGGAGATGATGAAATCTATCACTGCACTTTCAATTCTTACTGCATTTTTAAGTGGATTATTTTTAAGGGTTGTATTTGCACAGCTGCTTTCAAAGCAAGGATAGGTTTATTTTGCCTTATGGTTTTGTTGTTTAAAGAATGTCTCCTCTGTTGTTTGTCTAGTTTATCTGTGACTAATTTTAGCAGGATTCCCTTTCCAATACAGAATTGAAAATTGCTGTGTTATTTTTATTAGAGGATAGTTCAGGTTGGAACAGCTCTCCCAGACCACTGAGTGCCAGCTGTGCCCAATGCCCACCTTGTCCCCAGCCCAGAGCACTGAGTGCCACATCCAGGAATTCCTTGGGCACCACAAACCTCCCTGGCAGCCCCTGCCATGCCTGAGCACCCTTTCCATCGGGAAATTCCTGCTGCTGTCCCCTGGCACAGCCTGAGGCCTTTTCCTCTTGTCCTGTCCCTGTTCCCTGGGAGCAGAGCCCGACCCCCTGTGAGCCATTTGGGAAAAAGAAAACCTGGAAAGGGCACACCTGGAAAGCTGAGGAGAGAGTCCACTTGTCCTGAGGAGACAACTGACTTTAGTCCAGAAACCCCAGTCAGGAAGAATCCCAGGTCCTCAGTAATTAGCAGGATCAGGCTGTAGAATGACAAGGTTGGCCCACAGGAGCAGTGTGAAAGTCAGGCTGGGTTTACATCCAGCAAATGTGACTGGGCTTGGTTCTTCCAGAGTGATTCCATGTGCATCCTTGAGCTGATGGATGGATATTCCAGAGGGCTTTAGACATCATTTGGTGCCCAGTTCCTTCTGTCCAGTGACCTGCTGCTGGTGGCTTTGGTTTAGAAGAAATCCTGATGGCTGAAGAACCTTTTTCTTACAGCCTGCAAAGGTATGTAAATTGTGTAGCTTACCATGAGTTAATGTGGAAACTCTGAAAATAACTTTGCATCTCATCTTGAGCTGCAACCTGTTTGTGATTTCAGTGATCCCACTTGGACTGAAGTTCATCTGGTCCTGTGTGAAAAACAGGATTCAAATCAAATAGGGAGTTAAATCTATTGTGTGGATGTTTACTGCATAAGAAAAAAGTGCATAATAAAGAAGTTGCTCTGAATATTTACCTTCAGCTGTGGATCACTGACTGTACTGACCTTTCCTTTACACTATATTTGCCATTTGGGGTTCTGCTGTGAAACATTTGTGGTCTTTTTATCAGTGTTTAACAAAACTTTAACAAATTAAAACCAGTGGGTTGTGGCTAGGGGTTGCTTTTAATTTGTTAATCTCACACTCCTCTTGTATTTAATTTTTTTCAGCTATCTTGTCTGTTTTCATCTTACGGGAACCTCCATGGGGTGAAGTCTTTTCTAGAACAAAGCAGGTAAAAAGTACCTGTGGTTAAATGTTCTGAAAAAGCAGAGTGAGTGGTGTTCATGGTTCTGTCTGAGTCTGAAAGTGTCTCATTGTTTGCATGAAGATGCTGCTGCTGTTCTGACCCTGCTCCCTGAAATTATTCTGTCTCTTTTCATCTTCCCTTGGATGATGGGGCAGACAATTATGAAGTGGGCAAGCTTTGTCTTGAAGCAGGTAATAAATAACCATCTCCATCAACTTACAGTTTGGATCAACTTGTCTGGCTGGAATTACTGCAATTGAACACATTGTGGTGTAATGAATAATAAACTAGCTTCAAAAAAATTAAATCTTACGTATTTTTAATTTTGGGTGTGTTTTTATATAAGGCAGCTTTGAGCTGCAGTGCAGCTGAATGTGGATTTTTGCAAGGAAGAGTTTTAGATTCAGAGTTTAGGAGTGTTAACATTGCAGAAAAGCTGTTTGCTTCTGAGGCCACATAATTTGTGTGGGATAAAATGTGCTTTGAGGTTGATTTTAAAAGCTGCTGTCACTTGGTGTAAAATTAACCTGTTTTATTAAAGAAGGTGTGGATAGATGGAAGCATGCACTGTAATTGGACTGACAGAGATGGCAAAGCACTGCCATGCCTCATTAAACCTGTGACAAGTAATGGAGCTTTGTGATAGCTTGGAGAAAGTGTTTGCTTTTGGCACCAACTGCATCATCTTTGTGCAGAGTTTGGTACACACTGAGCTTCTCTGCAGACTCCAGGGAACTCCAGGCATTCCTGATTGATGGAAAAGAAGTATCTGCATTGTTGCTGTTTGAAAACCAAAATGGCATGGCAGTAAGAAACTGGAAGAACATCCATAAATTCCTTTTTTTTACATGCAGTGATGCCAGCTGGCAAATTCTTTCCTTAGATGGGCACCTAAGGAAAAGAGAGCTTTTTGCAGCTCTACTCTTGCACTGTTGGTTGAAGCCACACAACACTTGCCCCCTGCTGCTGCCCTTAGAAATCTCTGAAATCACTCAGAAATAGTTCAGCAGGCCAGGTTTGGGTCCCTTTTGGGTCCCATGGTGGGAAGCACTGCAGTCTGTCCCAAAAGTGAGGTATGCCACTGCTGGGGCCACGTGGAGGGAGAAACTGGCCCAGGGCATTTTTAACCAACTCTTCTTATAGTGGAAATGCTTTGTTTTCTTGGCTGGTCATGGAACAGATGTCAGACAATTCCAGTGATAATTACAGGATTAATGGTTGAGTAGGGGCTGTAGGATTAGGCCATGGGATCTCCCTGCAGACTGAAATTTCCTTCAATATGGGGTTTTGCTTTCTGGTTTCAGGACCTTTCCTGCCTCTGTACTGAAAACCCCCCCAAAAAAAAGTCTTAAAACATAGTCCTGAGGCAGCTGAGATTCACAACCAGCCACAATCCCAGCTCCCTCTCACAGGGTTAAATCTTCTGTTGCACTGGCCATGCTTTGTGAAGAATGTGATTAATTTTTGGTGATTAATGTGCATTTGGAGCAGGAGTGGCTTCCCAGGATTTGCATCATACCTCGGGTGCCTTAGCTGGGTGCTGAAGCATGGCTTTTATTTCAGTTCAGCTACAAACTCTCAGCTATCTTGGTGAGTTTTTGGGTTCCAGCAAAGTCAATTTTTGCTGGTATCTGAGTCAGCAAAGAGCCTTTGATACCATTGGGTTAGAAAGTTCCTGCTAAATGAAAACCAATCTTTTACACCCGAGCAAAACAAAATTGGGTCTGCTTTCCTAATTTGTGAATTTGCCTGGTGAGCAGCACATGTTGAGTTCAGCAGCTCCAACAAGGTTTTCTTGTGCTGTGTTAAGATCTGTTTTCCAAGATGCCCAGCCTTTGACAACTCGCACTTCATTTTTTTTTTTTTTGGCTTTTACAGATGTTGACACCTCACTGCAGTGGAAGTCTGTCTGTAGGGAATGCACGGGGTCACTGTTCCCAGCCAGCTTTTGCACCTCAGGCTCCTTAGATGTTTAATAAATATCCAGTTCTAAAACTTCTGCTGGGAGCTGTTAGAGCAGCTCCAAAGGATCAAAAGCTGTTCTGACCTCTCCTTTCTCAAGCTCCTCCTCATCCCAGGAGCTCTGTCTGGTTAAACAAAGAAACCCTTCCCACCTCTTCCCTCCAGCAGTTAGAAACAGGAGTGGCAGACTTTTTTCTCAGAGATACATATTAAAAAGTCTTGTAATTAGTCTGCAGTAATTAATTCTTGTGATAGGTACCAATGTCTAGTTCAGATCTTTTCTCAGTGCCTGTGGTTTTGTTTTCCATATTTCATGGTATTTTTCTTGTCCAGTATCTTGTTTTCTCAAGCAAGTTTTACATTACTGTTTTGACTACTTTTTTCCCAAATATTAGATCATCAAACTCCTCTTCTTGCTTGCTGGTAATGAAAATAATCTCCAGTAGTCTATTAATACAATATCAATTTTAAAATTATATTCTTATAGATGTCACAGATGAAGGTTTTGCAGCATGTATAAAATTACGTTCATGGTTGTTCTGACACTACATGCATTTAATTTTTTTATCAACTGAAGTGTTCCTATTAGATATCTTAAGCGTGTGGAGTCTAAATCTGGATTTAATTTAGGTCTGGAATGTGCTTTTGGCTAGATTTTGGTGGCCTGGAGATCTCATGACCTGTCCTTGCAAGGATATGAAAATACCTCAGTGTCAGCATGATTTTGATGGACTTTTAAATGGGAACTGGGCAGCACAGAGCCTTCATGGCTCTGGATCTTCCAAGGAATGCAAGTGCAGGGTGTGTGGGTTCATCCCTGGCCGGGCTGCTCCTGGGGGAGCCCTGCTCCCTGCACCATTTCCTGCAGAAATCCCAGCTTCAGCATCTCAAATAAACCCTGCTGGGCCTTGCTGCTGCTTTTCCTTGGGCAAGCACAGTCGTGGTGCCTTTTCTGTACTTGTGCGTTTATTGTCACAGCGAGGGAGGAGGAGCTGGACAGGAGAAATGCCCCCAGCAGAATTCCACGGAGGCACTCTCCATTTCTGCTGCCCTGTGCTCTTTTTTGGGTTCCACCACAAAGCTGCAACCCTAAGGCTCTTCATGGGGCTCAGGTTGATTTATTGTCCTTTTCTTTCCCTTTGCCAAGAGCTGCCTGAGGCCACCTCAGATCCTTGTGAGGATAAAATGCCCCGTTCTGGGACCTGTTTGGTGACGACTGATGTTCGGTGTGGACACCAGAGGATCAGTCTGGCAGCACTTTCCCATATCCTCTCCTGCTCTGGAATTCATTTCTGCAAGCCTGGGAACAGCATTCCCAGGTTCTTCAGAATGCCTTGGAGAAACCCTGGCTTGGCTTTGGGGAAGTGGCTCCTCCAGATGCACAAGCTGCCCGACAGCGTGATTTGATAACATTGCTAAATGTGGGGTTCTTTTTGGTGGGTCCCCACACAGCTGGGAACCTGCCCCCAGGGCCCCTGGAGGAGGTTTCCTCTCATGAATTCTTTGCCAGGGATGAAGAACGAGCAGGACTCTCTGTTTCTTGCTCTTCAGGCTGTTGTTTATTTTTCTCTTAAGTTCAGTACATCGTCTGCACACCAGACTGAGCGTACGAGAAACAAGGCACAAAATGGACAAAATGGCTCCTGAGCACCCCAAACCAAGGCCTTTTAAAGCTAATCAGTCCAATTACTTTCTAACACGTATCTTGTTTTTACTTTTCTACCAATAACTTCTACCAATCTACTCACGTAGCACCTGTGCCACTGCTTTCTGTAACCAATGACTTTGTGCCACCAGTGCTACAGAAAACGGAGTGGGAGAAGAACAAGAAGGAGAGGAGACAACACCCAAAATCCTCCATCTTGTCCCCTATTCACTCTCATATTAAAATCCTAAAACCCTAAATTTTTCACTCTGTGATAGACTCCTACTACTGCTGCCTATCCAGTTCACACCTGTGTGCTCCAACTCATCCCAAAGCCTTGGCAATTTTTCCCTGGGACAGAAATTAAAAGCAGTGTCCAGCTGAGAACCAGGGCTTCCTAAAACTGGCATAGAAACATTCCCTGTGCCCTGGACTCCAACACCATGTTCTTCAGAGTGCCTTGGAGAAACCCTGGCTTGGCTTTGGGGAAGTGGCTCCTCCAGATGCACAAGCTGCCCGACAGCTTGATTTGATAACATTGCTAAAAACAGGCAAAGTTTTAGCAAGACTCGCTCCTAAATTGCTGGAAATGGCACCCTTGGAATGAAGGCTTGTTGTGTGAACATATTATAAGTTTTCCCTGCATGCAGGCCTGCAGAAAAATTCTTCCCATGGGAAAGCATCTTTTTTCTCTGTATAAATTTCTATAAACAAATCTCTGAGCTGTGTTTCAAGGACAGAGGTTTCTCTGCCTGTCTCCTGATATAGGAGATGGAGGTTTTTCTTCCTTTCAGCCTATGAGATGAAAAGCTGTTATCTCTGATTGTGTAAGCTATTCTGGCATTCCTTGGATGGAGCCGGAAGCAGCAGCTTCGATGCTCCAGACTGGGCAGATAATAGCCCAAATCCTTTGTATTATGGAGTCGTGTTAATAAACCATATTTAGCCTTCTGATATTATTGCCAAGAGTCCTTTGTCACCGCACGTTGCACAGCAATGAAGGCTGCCATGGGGATGCCCGGGGCTGTGCTGGCACGGTGAGAACAGGCGCGATCCTTTCCCAGCACCGCGGTGCCCAGGCACGGGCTGCTCTGGCCGCTGAAAATCCGAATATTCGGGGTTTGTGCAGCGGTGCCGAGGAGCTCCTGCCCTGCAGACGGAGAGGAAAGGAGCACTTTGGTGACCATGAGGGCTCAGCTTTACTCTCACTGAGATCTGGCTGCCGGCAGCCCCTCCCATGCTGAGTGAGTCACACGGGGAGAAGGGATTCTGTAAAACCCCGCTGCGGTGCGGGCAGTGAACAGGAAAGCGCCGGAGCTGCTGCCACCAATTCGCGTCACTTCGTGCGGGGGACGTGGATGTGACCCCCGTCCTCCAGCCGGGCTGAGGGAGGGACAGCAGGCTCTGAAACTCGTCACTCGTGGGCGTTTCAGCGTGCCTGGGGATACCGAGCCGCTTTGTGGGATGCCGTGACAGCGTGCTTTAATGCGAAACGCGCATTTCTGCTTGTATAAAGCGCTTTATTCTTGAGAGAGGTTTTTTTGTTGTTTTCCTGTAGGTTTAGTGTGGTTTCCCTGTAGTTTTTCCTGCGGGGGGAGGAGAAGGTTTAGGGTTAGAGCAGGGGGGGCAGAGAAGCAGCGCTGTCCTCACCCGTGCTCGCCTGTCCTCCGGTGTCGCTCCCGGGACTCGAACCCTCGACCCTCGGACCCTCTGTCCCTCCGCCCCGGGGGGGGCGGGGCCGGGCCGGGCGCTNGGACCGGCTTGGGACCGGGCTGGGCCGGGGCTGCCCCGGGCCCTCCTGGCCGCGCTGCGGGGCTTTCCCCGCGGGAGCCGCGCCGGGCGCTGCCCGGGAACCTCCCGAGCCCTCCCGGCCGTGCCGGGATCCCGGGCCGGGGAAGGTGCCGCTCCGCCGCGGGTGGCGGCCAGCAGCAGCCGGAGGGAATGGCCCGGCAGGAGCGAGCCGGGGGTACCCGCAGCACCGGGACGCTCCCGCTGCCTGGAACTGTTCTTCCCGCAGGGAAAATCCCCGGTGCCGTATCGGTAGCAGAGGTGAAACCCTCCAGAACGCGTCCCGAGGGCGCTGTGAAGGCTTTTGGCGCTGCATCTTTTATATTCCAGCGGCAGGGATTTTGTGTTTAGCCTTTAGCAGCGTGGTGTCACGCTGGCCGCGTGTTCCCCAGATGTGGCCAGCGGTGATTAATTCCCGGAGTTAAGCTGTCCACGCTGATGCCAGTGCATCCCTTTCCTGAGAGTGGATGGAAGGGAATTGAACACCCCTTTCCACTGACTTTGGAGGATCCATAAAGCCAGCTCACTTCCTTGCTGCTGTGCTGGTGCTTCAGGATTGTCGGGACCAAGAAATAATGGCCATTTTTTAAATTACACCAAAAAGGACTTGGCTGATTAAGAGTTCCGGGATTTCTCCTGCAGGGTAATTTCTCTGATTAGTTTTAGTCTGACTCTACAACAGAGAGTTGTTTAAAGAGTATTCCTCACAGAGAGACACACTGCAGTTTGGGAAACCTGAGTGAAACTCTTTGCAGGCAGGGATACTGAGAACCCTTAGATCCAAAACAAAAATTGGGCAGCAGTATCCCTCTCCTGCCTTAATAATAAACTTTTTTAAGGCTCCTCTCTAGACTTGAAGGCCCTTTATTTGTATTTTCCTATCTGTGAGCTTGTGAGATTTCTAATGTGGAATGTGTTTTGCCTAAATTCTCTACATCTCTTCTTATTGGTACACAGTTGTAATCTGGTTTTTGGGGATCAGGCCGTGAGGCTTTCTGGTTCCAGCTACAAGAACTGCTTTGATTCACAAGTAAGATACAGATCTGACCCGTTAAGTCTTGGCAGAATTTGGGCCTGCCTGTTGTACATTTGCATTTTCCTGATGGAATGACTGGGCTGGAGCAGTTGCTGCTGGATCCCCAGCAGGCTGTGGGGAGCAGGGATAGATGTTTTGGTGCAGGATGCTGTTCCTCTCCTGCTCAGGAACCCCTCTGTGGGATGGGGCCAGCTTTTAGACCCATCCTAGCACAGGAACTGGGCCAGAGCTGAAGTGAAGAACACCCAGGAGTGCTGCTGAGATCTGACAGTCTGCTATTAAATAAGCCTGGTAACTAAAATAGGATAGAAAATATTTGTACAGCCCTGTGGGGCAGGTCAGTGAAGAGCATTCACATCACAAACCATCAGTTTGTTATTTACGTACGAGTAGCTGTGATAACCTTCTCAGCATCTCCATGTTGCAGGGGTTCCAGGGTTTGTTTCCAGACACACCTGGAAGTTTTCTGTTGGAAAAGGGAGCTTTGGTTCCGTTCTCTTTACTGTGGTCCAGTGTTTCATAATGTGTTTGCAGCAGATTGTGTAACACGTAGGATGCTCTGAGTGACCTTGTAGGTACAAGACAAGGTCAGCTTGGACCTTCCCACCTTAAGTTTCTTAGGTTGGTTAGCTTTCAAAAATTACTAATACTTGCTTCTTAAAATGTTGCCTTGTTAAGGGGGATTTATGCAACAAGACAACAAAAAGCATGAGGTAAAACACCAAAGCTCTGCTTTAAGCTTGTAATTTTCTGTGTGATGAGTTAAATCGTTGTTTCTGTTTGAAGAGTTGCCTGTTCAAACGCATTTTCCACACACATAACGAGCATGGCTTAAAAGAACCCCAAAGTAGGGCATAAATACATTTTAAAAAGTGGTATTTAGCCAAATAGGCTGAACTTACTCTCAAGATTTTGAGTTGTAAATGTAGGGAGTGATCAGTGCTGCTTGGTAATCATGATCCAAAGTGAGCACTTACACATTTCACATTTTAACATTTCACATTTTAACATTTCATGTGGGTATCTCAACACAGGATTCTTCTGTCCACAAGCAGAAGCTCTGGTCCAAGCATAGCTGAAGAAATTTAAATGTATTGTGCCTATTTGAGAAAATTATTGATTACAACATGCTTATCATTATTCTCATTCATGGGGCAAATATGCTTTACTGTCTCCTGACATAAAAAATAAACTATGTTTATCTATTTTGCATCAAACTTCTGCTTTATCCTCCTTCCCTGTGTGGGTTTACTGATTGTGCTGATCAGTTGTGTTTGGATTTCCTCTTCAGTTTCACTCTCTTCCATTGAAGTCAGCAGAGGCTGTTTCTTCTTGGCGTTTCTGGGTATGAATTTGGGCAGTTTGGGGCCTGTTTCTCCCCAGGTGGGAGCTGCTTTTGACCTGTTTGACCACTCTTTTCAATTAATCTTGTTTTCCCTGTACTTGACTTTATCTACACTTTGCTCTGGATGGTTTCTCAAGTGTCTTGTTATCCATGAATTGCTTTTCCATTGTTGTAATCAATGGGCTTTGTTAATTAATCCTGCTCTTCTCCCTCCAACTTTATCTGTGTGATTTCTCCAGATGGGAATTGAAGTACCAGGCCTTTCTGTCCATGCTGGGGAGGCTCAGCCTTTCTCTCCTGGCAGGGTGTAGCTGTGTCTCAGCAGGTTCCAGGCTGGTTTTGGTGCTCCTCAGGCTGTGCTGCTGTCCTGGCAGCCCCACTGGAATCCAGGCATTGTCCTGCCTGGGACTTCCCTTTGGGATTCCATATCCAAATTGGATCAAAATTCTTCTCATTTTGTCTTGCCTGCACTGGTGTCTGTTCTCATCACCCAGTTTTGTCCTTGTTTTTGGCACCTGACTTTGAGCTAAAGTCCGTCCTAGACCCGTCCTAACTCTGTATGAGATCACTGCCCAAACATCATCTTTGTTTCTCCTTCCTTCCTCTCCCTTTGCCTTTCCTCCTTTTTTAAAAATCAAATGTAAAGTGCTTCTCTTTATCTCATGTCTTTCATGACATCCCCCACTGTGAATATGAACTTTGGTGGGATTAAATAATTGTCTCTGTTTGGGCTGAGTGAGTGGTGCTCTGCTGCCTGTTAACTGAATTTCCAACAAGCAACCGCAGGGTTTGTCCCTGCCTGCTCCTCCTGGTGCTTGGAAGGTGCTGCAGAAATCCCTGAAAACACTTAACTGTCTATTTTCTAAAGCTTTCACTTCTCTAAAGCCTTCAAAAAAAAAAAAAAATTAGCAGGCATTTGTAAAGCTCAGAGTATTCTGTTTCTGGATCTTGCAAAAATGTGAGGAGAGGGAAAATAAAGGGGAGGGGGGGGGAANCGTCCTAACTCTGTATGAGATCACTGCCCAAACATCATCTTTGTTTCTCCTTCCTTCCTCTCCCTTTGCCTTTGCTCCTTTTTTAAAAATCAAATGTAAAGTGCTTCTCTTTATCTCATGTCTTTCCTGACATCCCCCACTGTGAATATGAACTTTGGTGGGATTAAATAATTGTCTCTGTTTGGGCTGAGTGAGTGGTGCTCTGCTGCCTGTTAACTGAATTTCCAACAAGCAACCGCAGGGTTTGTCCCTTCCTGCTCCTCCTGGTGCTTGGAAGGTGCTGCAGAAATCCCTGAAAACACTTAACTGTCTATTTTCTAAAGCTTTCACTTCTCTAAAGCCTTCAAAAAAAAAAAAAAATTAGCAGGCATTTGTAAAGCTCAGAGTATTCTGTTTCTGGATCTTGCAAAAATGTGAGGAGAGGGAAAATAAAGTGGAGGAGAGGGAAAATAAAGTGGAGGAGAGGGAAGATAAAGTGCTGTTTCTTTACACTAATGGGTATTGTGAGCTTCAGGTGTTGCATAAAAAAAATTACAGGTGGGTCAGTGTTTAGCTCAGTCTTCCAGACATCTCCGATTTCACATTTTATGTCTTTACTGTTTTCCAGAATGTTTCCTTGCTGCTGTGTAGGTGAGAGGACAGAATAGGGCAGTGTTGAGTGGGAGCAGTAACTGATAAATAAGAGTACTTTGAAGGATATTAAACTGATAGTTGAAATAACAGTAGATAAAAATATCTTGAATGCTTGTAAAAGTGCTTTTGGCTCATGTCTCCCGAATCCAACAGTTAAGACTTTGTAACCACTGAGATTTACTTGGGAAACTGTTTCCAGGGTGTTTAAATCAGATGTAGCCAGGGGAAATCCAGCTGTATCTTGTGTTTCCTCACTCCCTTTCCCTTCCCAAGCACTTGCAGCGAGCTGTGTTTTGGTGGGGACACGTGAAAATTCAAGATTGGGTTCTGCTGCATAGATAGGTTTGTGTCACACTGAGAAATAGCTGGATTTGGTCAGGAGTCTCCTTATTAACAGGGGCTGGTTTTGTGGTTTTTTTTTTTTTTTTTTTTTTTGGTGGTGTTTTTTTTTTTTTTTTTCTGGCACACAGTCACATTCTGTAATGAAAAACAAATAGTTATATAAAATTAGTACTGNTTTCTTGGAAGCCTGGGAAGTGTTTTTGGTCTTTCCTTCCTGAGATGTGGCTCCCCCAGGCAGCCCTGGCCCAGCTGCAGCATTTTCTGATCAAATTGGGGTTTTAAACTTGGGGCTAAGAGAGGATCCCTCCTCTCTCACTCTCCTGGGCAACCTTCCTTTCTTTCCTGAACTGGAATCACTGATTTGTTAGTCTCATTTAGAGATAAATAGATATTTAACACTACTTGAAAAATAATCTGGCAGTGTATAGCTCCTTGCAGGTAGTTTTTGTTCTGTGTTTAAAAAGTGCCAGAATATCTGGGATTTCACCAGGGAATTGCAGTTTTTGAATGAACACAGGGCCTCGATGGCAGGGGAACACCTCAGCAGCTCTCTCGTGATATGAACTTTAATAATACACAAAGCTGCAAGGCTCTATTGAGGCCACTTTTAGTCAAGTTGTTTTTAAAGAGTCTGATTTCCTGAACTGAATTAAGACTTGGTTCCTGTTTCCTTCTCCCAGTGTGGGTTTCTGTCACCAGTTAATTCTCTAACTGGGAAGGGATTGGGCATCTGCTACTCCCATTATTTAAAAATTACTGGAAAGCTGAAAGAAAAAAGAATTGTTTCTTAATGTAGTTAATTTGTTTTTAGGAAGACCTTTTACTATCCTTTACATTGTTGTTTATCAAGAGTTGATTTTTTCCCCAAGGACTTGACCAAAAATATCTGTATTACTCTCTCTGAAGTACAGGATGAAGTTAGCACTGAATCCCAAGTTATCCCAGCCTGGTGTAGCTGCATCCCCTGATCAGACAAATCTAAATCATTTTTCCAACTGCATTTTAACTCTGTTAAAGGAATTTGTGTGAGAGGGTCAGTAAACTCCAAGAAAACATAAAATACCAAAGAAATGAAGCATCAAGGTCTGAGGGATGCAAGTGGAACGGTGCTGAAGGCTTTTCAGGGAATACTCTTCCACATCTTTGCTTTGGTTTGGGGGAGGATGTGGCCAGGTGTGAAAGGAATAAATGTTTAATGAAGGCAAAATAGTAAAATAAACTAAGATCTTGTTTTCTAAAACCTCTTGCCCACAGGTGTTGTCTTTAAATTAAAGTGTTAATTGACTTTATAAGTTTAGTTAAAATATTCTTGAGCAAAAGCTGATTCTGGCAGGGAGGGAATCCTGTTTTAATCCTCAGTACACTGGGTTATTTCAAATTTGTCTCTTCTTGCATAGCTCTATGGAAATCTTACTGGATTTCATTATTTAAACTTAAAAATATAAGCTTTAAGCTTAAAAATACATTTTTTCAACTTACAAATGCTTTAAAATCCTTTCTCTTATGCTTTAAAGTCTTTGATTAGTTTAAAGTCTGGTTTATTTAGGAAGAGGGAGTGAGGATAGTGAGGTTTATTGTTTTAGTGCAAAGTCAAAGAAATTGCTTCCCAAACATGTGCTTGTTGTTAAGTCAATGTACATGCTGGACATGTGTTTGAGATTTCTGCAAAAAACCCTTTTTTTTTTAAGATCATACTGTAAAGTAAGTTACAGTAAACAGTTCTTATGAGAGAAGTTTTTGCTAAGTTTTTTGTGGAAAAACCTCAACAAAATTTAGTTGTTCTGGGTTTTTTCTCTTTCTCCATTTTTTTAACAGTTCTGCCTGAGCTGTTACCTTTTTATTTGAAAACTCATATAAGTTGTTGGCCCTGTAGTAAAAAACATCTTGACAACATGTTATTCTCTTCCTTCCTTTCCCTTTCATAGTTTTGGAATTTCATACTAAAACATCTTTTTTTTTTTTTTTTTTTTTTTTGACCCAATTCACGTGAAACTTTGAGAAGCTGCAACTCAATCATTGTTTTTATGGGAGTCTGTTGCTTGGTGTAGTGCTGGAATAGGCATTTTTAATGTGGTGGGAATTAATTTTTCATGGATGGGAATTGTGTGTTGCAAGGGGCAAAATCCAGGGAAAAGCAGCTACTGAGGTGAGATTATGACTGAAAAAAATACAGTACACACACATAAGCAGAGTTCAACTATGTGCTTATCAGTAAAAAAAATCTTAATAAAATGATAAAATTTGGTTGATTCTCCTCTGGGCATGGGAGAGGGTGTGGAGGTGAAGTTTCTGGAATCCTGAGGCTCCAAAGCAATCCGTGCCCATGCAGGCAGCCAGGCCAGACAATATCTGATGTTGTCTCAGTGGAGCTGTTTAGTAGGCAAACCCACTACAACAGGTAGTAGATAACCCAGTTCCACCGTGTGTGAGCAGTGTAGCAGCTCCAGCCCTCGGGAATTTGGTGTTCTGCTTTGTTGGGGTGGGGAAGCCAAGCCCAGTGATTCCCTGTTTCCAGCAGTGACACTTTGCACAGCTCCTGTGCTGGTGGAACAAGAAAAGCACAGCAGAAATTTGCATTTTTGGTTCTTTTTGCTGTGCTGCTCCTGTTGTGCATTACTCCTCCTGTAAGCCTGGGGGGTGTGTGTGTGCTCTGGGTGTGGAGCTGACTCTCTGAAACCTGAATTTTGCAGGACCCAGAGAGGAATGGAGACTCCCCTGGATGTTCTGTCGAGAGCAGCATCCCTGGTCCATGCTGATGATGAGAAACGTAAGTTCCCTGCCCTGTCGGATCCAGCTGCTCTGTGTTTGCTCTGTGCATCAGCCCAGAGGCTGCTCTGAGCCAGCCTGGAGCTCTACTGAGCCCAAGATGTGTAGGAAACTGTCCTCAGGGCCATGTGGAGGTGCAGGAAACCCTTCAGAGGTTGTTTTCCTCAGCTGCAAACCCACCACCTTGCATTTAAATTGGTCAGTGGGCAGGAGAGAGTGACTGAGTTTTTAAAAATCAATTTTTATATACATACATCAAAATATGAGCAATATAAATATGAATTTATTTTAAAATGTATTTAATTCATGTCAAGGTGCCTCTCTTTTCCCATTTGCAGTGCCAGCAGACAAAAAGTTGTGGTGGAGCTGCTGTCAAACTAAGGCCAGGTTGAGAACTCAGACTCCCAGATAATTTTGGCTAGATCTCATTTAAGAACACATAACTGGGTGGGCACCAGTGGGCTGCAAAGATTTCAGTTGATAAAAACTCTCAGGTTGACTGTTACCATTAGTAGTGAGCTCTTCATTTGCCTTCCTCTGCCAGCAAAAGGGAATTGCAGGGTTTTAAACAGTCAGAGGCTCATGTTGCCCATTATTTGGGTAATATTTTTGCTTTTTACCATTCATGGTAAGAGTTTCAGATGGGTTAACTCATGTTAGAATAATATTTTCACTTCTGCCAAGCTGCAGTGCCACTTCACAGATCAGATTGTTACCTGCATGCTCAGTCATGAATGTCCTTGGTGCTTTCTGAGTCGTGTGTGCACTTTGGGTATCAGCCTCAGGTCAAAAATGGTGTTCTGGATTTCTGACTAGAAAAATGGTATTTTGAAGTTCAAACTGCTTTTCCAGTATGCTTCTGTGCATAAAATCACCTTTTAAGATGAATGCAGCTTTTCTTCTATTGTTCCTTTGTTCTCTATATATTTTTGAAAATTATTTGCCTTGAATATTGAACAAAATAATTAGTTTACTGCTGTAGATCTGCTTTGTAATGAACGTTGGTTTTGCTGTTCTTGCATGTTCACTTTGCTGCTGGATAAGTACCAGGTTTTCAGTGGTGCCACTGCAGAGGGATGATTTGGTTGATTTGCCCCAGTTATTGACTATTACTGGTAAAATGAACAGCAGTGGAACTCCTTGAGGAAATAATTTCAACCATGATTTTGGCCTGGGGGAGGATTTCTTTTGGCTACATTTAAAAAAGTATATTTTGAATTTGTACTCTCAATTTTCTTGAGCTTAAATGCATTCTTTTTGGTTAACTATTGCCTAAGACTGCAGTTTGATTTTTTGAGCTCCACAGGGTAGGAATGTTGGATTTAGAGAATCCAGAGGAAGTCTGATTCAGTGCAGCTTGCATGTGAGGGAGCTGATGTGTATCTGGTTCTAATTTACATTCCTTTAGTCTTACCACTTAGACTTAATTAGATTTATGCCACTCTGCAGCTTCTAACTTGTGCTGTCTCCAGCTTGCCCTGCTGTTCTCTCACACCCCAAAGTGCTGCAGTGGCAGGAGCTGCTGAGAGGAAAGGAATGAGCAGAGCTGTTCCCTGAGCTTGTGCCTTTCTGTGTCAGCTTTTGGAACTCATTCTGGGTAAAAAGAAGTTAGTTTTAATTTTGAATTTAGCTGTTATCCTTGAACTCATTCTGGGTGAAAAGAAGTTTGGAAGTGAGTTTTAAATCTTGAATTTAGCTGTTATCCTTGAGCTTTCAGTGAGGTTCTAGCAGTGGTGCTGTCTGTATTTCTCTGTCCCCACTCACTTTGTCTAAAACAGATCTCTGCAGTGTTTCCAATATTCCAGTAATGACCAGGAGTGCAGCAATATTGCCAATATTTATGAATTTAATGCTTTGAAATGTGAAGGATCCTCTTATCTCCATGGGCACTCACTCACAGGGCCAAGTAATACTGAAGTGTCTTAGTGTGGATACAAATCATGAGCTGTTTGAAACAAATACTTTTCAACTTAGCAGCACTTCAAGAAATGAGTTTAACCTCAGCCAGCATCCAAGTGCCACACAGCTCCTCACCTGCATGTCCCCAGCCCTGCTGGGATGGGGGGAAGAATCACAAAAAAGGGTAAAACCTGTGGATTGAGATAAGAACAATTGAACTACTGAAATAAAATGTTATAATTATGATAATGCAAAGAGAAAAGGAAAAGAGGGAGGACTAAAACCCAGGAGAGAGCCACTGGGTGGTGCCCAGCACTGATGGGTGGCCCCCAGTTTCCATCCTGGGCAGGATGTTCTTGCTCAGTGATAAGTTATCCCTGGGTGCTGCTTTCAGTCTCATCTCTGGTTTAGCTCAGGAGCTATAAACTGCATTTCAGCAGCTCCCAGTTTAAATCATCCTGCACTTGTTAGCAATGAAAATTTATGAACCACATTTGTTTAACTGCTGTGTCACGGGTAAGATTAATTATGGAGCAGGAATGGCTACTGCAGTTTGGGATTTTAACTCTTGCCACAGAGATATAAGCAGTTATTTAGGTTTATTGTACAGGGGATCTGTACTTAAAAAATCAAAAGAAGACAGGCAATGATGTCATTATTAGCCAGACATGTTAAAGGCTGGTCACTCATTCCTGACTTGTCAATAGTGGAGGAAAGGCCATAAAAAATCTGCTTCCCCTGATGAGGAGCTATAGGTAATGTGCAACTATTTCTTCTGTAAATGGCACCTGGAAGGTTTTGCTGGGGTCTTTTCAGGACTTCAGAAATGAGGTTTAGAAGAAGTAACCATCTCTATGATGTGCATCCATGCTGGTTTTTTATTGTTATCACAGCCTTAAACCCTACAGAACGTGGGTTAGTGTAAACTTGATTTTTGCGGTTTCCAATGAGATGCTTGACACTCGTTGCTCTTCTCTCCCTGCACTGTTCTCACTGGGCTTGTTCTGATTTCTCCTCTGCTCAGGGTTCCATTTGGCTGCTTTTGGAAGAGCACAGGGTAAGCTGGAAGGGTTTAAGCAAGTATTCAAGCAGTGAGGAGGACTGTCATTTTGTATTTATCTGGTATAAAGGGTTTGGGAACTGGTCTTTCAGTTATAAACAGAGTTTTTAAGAGCATAATCTTGACATTGAGGGAACGGTGAAGGAAAACACTGATCAGGACTTGTGCTTGCAGATTTTATTGTATGCACTTTGTACTCAGTGTGTGTGGATTTATAGGAATGCTTTATTTACACTTCCCTCCAATATGTAAGCCCAGTTTAAAAATATGGGGAAGAATGAGAAAAACCATGTCTGTTCTCACTCTCTCAGGGTAATATAGTGAAAAGTCTGCTGTGGGCAAGCAGGAGAAAATACACTTCCAGAAGGAAATGAAAGGTTTGGGACCAGCTCACAAATGGCACCCACCAAGTCCTGGGTAAAACTTTGTATTTTAATGCTTTGGACCAAAGCCTTGGTTTATGTTTTGCAAAACTGATAGAGACCTACATTAAAAAAAAAAAAAAAGAATTATCTTTGATGAATCCATGCTCCTTGCACATGTGCCATCAGTCACATGTGTGCAGGGAAGCCTGGAACTGCAATTCCACACTCCTTGCCTGTGAACACTGTTATTGTTTGGCAACAGTTGCTTTTATGTGGTTTAGTTTAATCCACTTCAAATAATTAAGCCAGACCATACAGTTGATATTTCTAGTACAGAAGAATTATTATGCTTTAAAATCCCTGCCCTAATCCACTTTGTAATAAAATCCTGGTGTAGACAAGAGCCACCAAGCAGTTTTTACTGTTCCTCACTGGTATCAGGAGTTCATTAGGAGCATGAGTTTTGTGCTGGCTGCCACCCCCTCATGAATAAATATGTAATGATTATTTGTTTTGGATAGCTGATCCCAAAATAAGATCCTGCTTCAAGGCTGGGTTGAGGAGAATTTATTATTTATTAGCACTATTGAAGAAGATGGTGACTCTGTAAGCTTATTGTTTTAAAGAAAAAAAAACCCAAGCAATATTTATAGGAGAATTAGACTTGGGTGTTGTTATTCATGTTGAAGATATTAATAATGAAATATTTCCAACATCACCAGGACTTCCCACCCACGCTGCTACTGTTTGTTGTGTAAATTTATGGCAAATTATGGGCAGTGAGCCTGAGGTAGGATTTAAAATCAGTGTTTGCAGGACTTGAAAGAGCTTCCACCCTACTGTGGGAACAGTTCCATCAGCACTGAAAATACCCCAGGTCCTGGAGGTGTTTTGAGTGACTAAAAGTGAGGAATTGGATGGGATTTGCTCTGTGAGTGCAGTTGGTACAAAGGAAGTGTCAAGGATCATTTGCAGTTTGCTTTTTGGAGGGTTGTGAGGTTTCTCCAGCATTAGTTTGGTTGTGTGTTTTGGGTTTTTTTGTTTGTTTTTCCTTCCTTTCTAGAGATTCATCTGCTTCAGAAAAATGAGCAACAGGACAGCATTTTTGCACAGATGTGAAATAACAGTTTCATGTCACAATCCTTGGATATTTTCCTGTTCACAACTTCACCCCATCCTGAGCACAACTGGGAGGAATTGTAGTGTAAGGACAAGAAACATTCTAGAGCAAAATATTACTGAAAACAATGAAAAATTTCCAGTAGAACACAATCTTATAATGTGACTTGCCTTTTATATTTTATTTGCACCTGTAGGTGAAAAACAGCAAATCTTGTGACAAAGAAATCAATGGAAAAGGTCTTGGATTCTGAATTAAGAAAGATTTCAGCATTGCTGCTCATCCATGGAATTTTTGCTTCAGGGGTGGAAGGAAATCCAGTGGGTTTAATAAGGGCATCCTGGAACTTATTTAGGGATTTTCTGACCTCTAAAATATGTTTGTGTCCTTCAAAATTCCTTGCTTTGGAGAGTGTTGTGTTCTGTTCCTTTACCTGGGAGTCATTACAAAGAGTGACTAAATCCCTGTCTTGGTTTTTCCCAATTTAGCCTAAGAAAGAATTTACCTTATAATGAAAAGGTTGTATATGATGCTTCTACTAAAAATCTTCCTTCCTGTGACTTCCAGGACTCCTCCAGTAATGAAGTTTTTGTTTTGTAGGACAGTATTTTCTGCAATCCTGCTTGGTTGAGGGCCACACAAGCACTCGAATTCAGATTTTTATTTTGCATTTTGTAAATAAATTTAACAGTGTTTTGTATGTGTGTTTTTTTCTGAGTGCTTTCAGGTTTTGGGGGTTTTTAATCAGGGTTTGTCAGCTCTTGGGTGTCTCTTACTAACCAACCCAGCACAAATTTTCATTTAGAGCTTGGCAACTTCTTCAGGACTTTGGTTGAGGGGAGGGTGAGAAGTTCTCCAGGATAATTTCTAATATGAATATAGATAGATTCACCACATGGATGTTTGTTTCTTCTTCTTTGGCTAATTAAAATATTGATTTGGTTGTCTTTTTGCCAGGTTGGTTCAGAGAAGAGGCAGATATGTGATATACAAAAAAGTTGCCCTTAAAAATTAGAGGTGTGATTAGACTGGTGGTGTTCTGTAACTCACTTTAATACCCTGAATTCTTTAATTGTGGAATTAATGTGTAGTTCAGTAACAGAATAGTTTTTATGATTTAGCAACTGTGCTTGTGTCAGAGCTTATCTGTGCTGTCCAGCAAAAGAGAAACTGAAGTTTCCTGGAGGAAAAGCTCTGATTTCTAAGGAGCAGTGTCAGCAAAAATCTACATTTGTAATCCCTTAACAGCCATGAGAGGTGTTAAAAGTACATTTATCAGTTTGTCATGTAAGTAACGTTTGATCAATGGTGGAGGGAGTCCAGTTAGTTTTGAAGTAGAATTTGTGATATAAATCATCCTTTTTTTTTT
>VXAX01003109.1:37300-99837 GCA_013399835.1 Leptocoma aspasia
AGCTTGTGGGTTCACTTTGAGGCCTAATTTACATGATTTTTTAAATATCTGTTAGAGTCAAAAGCTTGAAAAAAAAAAATCTGTGCAATATCTTCACGTGCCTATGGGAGAAACGGGCCTTTAAGAAAAGCATCAGCATTGCAAAACTGCAATATTATGGAGTTGCAAAATAAACAACCTGGAGAAAAAAAAGAAGCAATATTCCTTAAACATTTCCGTATTTTAAAAATAATACATTACAATATTTATCCTGAAAACTGATTGCTAAAACATGTAATGGTAAAAAGTAGAGTGTCTCCAGCTCAGGATTTTGGGCTTTTTGTTAAATTTAGTGTACTAATAAATTAAAAATTATTATATAAATAATATATAANACAGTTCAATTCCTCCAACTTCTGGAAGAAACAAGCCCAGAAGTTTTTGGCAATAATCTCATTTACGTAATTAGCCCAGCTCACCACCTACGGCTGATTTTTTTTTTTTTTCCCCTTGCTTGGGAGTTGGGATTTGTTTATAGGGGAATTTTATCTCAGTGGAGAGCTGCTGGGACCATTAGGACTTCTTTCTCTTTAGCCACCAGTTCTGTTACAAAATAATGCCTTTTTTAGCCTTTCCTCTGGAAGGAGGTGGATGTGAACTCCAATATACCCAGGACATCTCTTTTTCCAGCTTTTTGGAAAGAAGGTGCAATATCTCTGGGTCAGAGAAGCAAACACTGAGTTGCTGGATCTGAGAGCACCTTTAGCTCGAGAGAGAGGAAATAAAAGGTCAAGAGGAAAAGAACCAAGACAGGGAGAGCTGAGGGGGTACTCTGAGAGTGTGATCTGTCACTTCATTTTTGGGATTTCAGTATCCCATGACTGAGTATCTTTTGGTGCTGTGCGTGCCTTGGCCTGTCCTGTGCCTGGTCCAGAGGGAAACAGGGAATTTTAAAGCCAGGAAACAGGGAATTTTAAAGCCTGGGTGTAGTGGTTTTAGTTCGCTAATTTTAGACTTTCTTAAATTTGAAGGTTTTCTAATTAATGTACTATTGAGTGTGGTGGGTTTAGTGCTGGTAAATTGTTAGTTCACTCATCTTTTGTTGTGAGATAGTATTAGGAGAAAGGTAAAGGCAGGCTCAAAACTTTAAGCAAAACATAAAGGAAGTTTATTAAGAATAACTAAAAAGGGAAAAGAAGGGGAAAAAAAAAACCTAAAGCAAACGTTTTAGAACACATCTCCTTCTCCCACCAAACTATTTTTTTTCTATTATTAATGTAAAGGAACAAAACTATTTTAGTCAGTTCACTACTTATAAAATAGTCTTTCTTCAATTTTTAGTTGGCCCCAGAAAGGGCCAGGCTGGATCTTACCTCTTTAGCTGTCTACAAGAAAAGAAGATAGAAAAAAAGAAGTTCTCATGTTTTCCCAGCTTAACGTAAGTGTTTTCACAAAAACATGTCCATTTTCTATAAGTTTAAGAGACACCCCCATTTCAAACTACAACACTGGGTCATGAAGAATTCATCTTGGATTGGGAAATTATGGTGAGACAGCATGGGGGGCTCTGGGTGAGGTGGAGTTGATGGGAAAAGTTCTTGGTTCAGGAAGAAAGGAATGGGTTTAGGGTGCCTGGAGAACAGCTTGAAGGAAGGTGTGGAGATTGTTGGAAGGAGAGAGAGAGTAGCTCGCAGGTGAGTGAAAGGGGATGTTAAGATGGAAAATATTTTAAAAGGAATTTTTTTTAAAGAGGAAATTTTGGGGACGCTGTGGAATATTTGTCGCGTTTGGGAAACGCTGAGTTTCAGGAAGTGAAGGGGTGGTGGATGTGAGCCTTGGGGGGAAAAAAACCCTGATATGTACCTACAAATCTGCACAGCCAAAGCTTTTTTTGTGGTTATAATTTGGTAGCTGTGATCCTTTCCTCTCTGCCTCTGGGTTAGCAACAAGCAAGTGCTAAAACATGGCAAAGCTCAGGTTGTGGTCACTGCAAATTCCTGCAGCACCTGGGACTCCTCGTGGCCTTGAGGACAGCCTGTGCCACGGGCAGTGCTCAGCAGAGGGAGATTTGGATGACTTTTTGGTAAATTAAGAGCCGAAAATTGTGTTTAAAGAACGGTCTCTGCTTTTAAAGGTGGTGAGTGATGGTTGTGTGAGCCCTAAGAAAACCTGGGTAGAGCTGGGAGAGGGGAAGTGATGGGAAATGTAAATATAGACTTTACTGGTTTGTCAGAAAGCTGGAAGTTTCAAATAATAAATGTCTTTATGTCTTTTTTAATCCAAAATGATGAGAAATGAGAGGATAAAATGTCTTTTTTAATCCAAATAAATGTCTTTTTAAATCCAAAACATGAAAAAAAACCCCTTATTTTTTCCATTTCTTTTTGGAGTGAAAACAGCAAAAGCACAATAAAAAAAACTAGTGTTGATTCCACTGAAAAATAGTTTTGGTGGGGAATTTTCAGCATTCTCTAGGTTTCATTTTCTGAAGGAAAAATGCCTTGTGTGCCTGTAGAATTGGAAATGGTAACTTTGATCCATTGGAAAAAAGGTTTCAGCTTCCATTTACTGCCAGTCCTTTTCCTGGCTGGAGAGCAGCAATGTTGGAAGGTTGTGGTTTGGAACAGGGAGGGGTTTTGTGACTGCTTTTGTGAGCTTTTCCCCTATTATTTCTCTATTTCTGAGACCTGAAATTGTACTTCTGGACAGCAAGTGCATCCTCTGCAGGATTTAGTGGAATTAGGACCATTTATAGCATTCCACCTGCGTCCTACAGAACCCTGCACACATCCGTGTGTGTGAATAAGTAATATATAATATTATATATTCATATAATAAAACATGCTCTTCTTGTAGTAATACTTTAAACGATGCAAGGGCGTTGTTCTTTTTCTTGTTTTCTTTGTTCTTTTTTCTTCCAATAATCCAGAGGACACCCCTCAGCATCCTGAGCAAAGGTTTTTTGAGTGGCTGGGTTTTTGTGAGCACTAAAATTCAGGATGAGTGAGAGTGTGTCTAAGGTGTGGGGTTTTTTTTTTGGTGTGGTCAAAAATATTATTAAGGTCAAATACTTTTGAAATAATAGAGAACAAGACCCTCAATTGGAAAAAAATAGCCTTAGAGCTTGAATGAAATTTCATTTTAATTTAATGGAGTAGGTTACAAGTTACATAATTGGGTTTTGCAATTGCTACTTATTAATATTTTAATCTTAAAATTTAGGGTAAGTAATTGCTGTGATGTCTAGAAGCCAAAATTATTCTGTTTCGTAAGAAAAGTAATTGATTTTAGTGCATGGGACAGCATTGGGAATCCTGGGTTTATCTCATTTATAAGGTGATTATAATTATTGGAATATTCAGTCTGTGTGCAAGCAAGGTCAGCTCCACAGATTTACATATGTTAATATCTAAGCCCAATTAGGCCCTATATATACATATTTATATAAAAAAAAGTGTATTTCATGTCTTGCCAAGCGAGCTATAAGGGGAAATGTTTTCAAAGACTTTAGCAGTCTTAGAGCTCTCTGCTTTATTTCTAAACCCTGTAATTAGTGGCTTCTGGAAACTGGATTTGCTTCTTCCCAAAGCTGAGGGATACGCACGGTAATTTTGAAATCTAACCTCTAAACACAGTCTGGCTCCTAATTTTCCTAAGTTAAAAGTGGTTTAGGTGCCTGAGCATCAAGCTGACTTAAAATTGGCCTTTTTTCTTTAGTAATCTCCCATTTTTAATTTTTTTTTTTTTAATCCTCTCATATTGGAAGAATATAAAGTAATTTTTTTTTGCCCTGCTAACACAATGTCAGGGCACGGCAACGTTTGCATTTCACTGTTTGCATCTGGAGGCTCTGGTGGTCTTTGAGACTCTTTGTAGTTCAAGTTGAATTATGTTTGTGATTATCATCAACCCTTCAGAAATTTAAATTAGTATGCAAATAACAGGAAAGATTATCAAGTTTTTAATTAGCACATAACAATTTTTCCACCCAGATAAACTAGATTTATCTGTTGTGTGCTTTAGCTGCATTTTTGAAGTGTTCTCAGCCCAGACTAAGAAAACAAAAAGAGAAAAACACCAGCAAATAGAGAGCTGCAAGATACCAGTGAGAAATGGAAAACATTCTTGATAAACCAGAGGCCTCACCCAGCAACTCTGTGCCTATTTTATATATTCACCCAGAATTAAATGTGGTTTTTGCCATAAAAGCCCTACAAGGGAAGCTCTGTCTGTGCCCTGCCTTGGATTCTGCCTTTCCTGGCCCAAATTCCCACCTGAAAAAGGCTGTGGAAGGACAGCAGGTGTGTTTAGTTTGGGGTGGGAGGCAAATGATTCTTGCTGATGAGGGCAGGTTTTAATTAACCAAAGTTAATTGGTTTTTGAGGTGATAAATACCTTGGAATTTTCTGATCTGGTATGAAATAGCTGGTCCTAAATTGTTCAATATTTACAAACAAGTGATCTGAAATTTTTATTTACCATCACGGTGAGATGCTGTTTAAAATCTGTGTGTCTTTAAAGAAGTGAGTAGTACAGAATAAGAACTGCAGTAGCAAGGCATTAAAAAAAAAATTAAAAAGTCCACCTGCCAGTCCAGACAAGCCATTACCATCTATTCCAGGGCCCTACAAGTGCTTGCAACTCTAGACATTCCTAGGCATCACTGTATTTTTGGTTTCTCTGGCATTTTTTTCACTGGGGATTCCTACAGTGAGTTACCCAGCACTTTGTGACACTCATAAACACATTTCCTCACTAGATAATGCTGTGTTTGGGTTTTTTAAGCAGCATTCCCTAAGTTTAGGTTATGACAAGAATGATAGAATACACAAATTATTTTGTTACAATATTGGGTGTAAGCTTCCTCTTTCAGGCTTGAGAAGCTCCAGTGATAATAAAAAAAGCAGCTTTTGTGTTCTGTAATGTCTGGCACATTGCTGAAACCTTTAACTAGGGGACAGGTAAAACAGGAAGGCACCAGCTTGAGCTCAGAGATGCTCTACCTGGTGGGGCTTTCTTTAATTATTGATTTCTTTTAAGGGAACAGGTAGTTTGGTGTGATTAAAATCTATTTGCAATGCAACTTTATGATTAAGGAAAAGAAGTGGAAGAATGTACATAGGAATAATGTGTGTTTTGATATCCTCTGTTCACTGGTGCAGTTGTGAGTGCTTATTGCTCTGTAAGGAGTGTGTAAAGTTATTTTTGTGGTATCTGACTCACTGAGGGAAGATTGTGGTGCTCAGAGGCACAGCTGTGAGATTGCTGCTTGCAAGGAACTTGAAATGTCATTTCTGGGCTTGCTGCGTGTTCAGTCCCATTTTAACTGTATTTCCTCATCACATCTGAATGGATTTCAAAGCAAACACTCCATCGTGCTTCAAGGAGAATTTTTGTTTTGCCTTTTTCCTGTGCAATGCATTCTAACAATATAAGAACAGGGATGTTGAGAGCAGCTTTTCCCACACAGTGCAGTGGAGTGTGTGGAAAAAAAAAAGCCTTTTCCTTCAGGCAGATTGCCACCTAGCAACCCTCAACTCGAATTTGCTCTTTTCTTAGGGAAAGAAAAAGGGTAAAACCTGTTTTTAAATGTTCTGGCTTTATTCCTCCGCCTCCTCCTTGGTGTGCATTGAGGTTTCAGTAGGTGCCTGTCTGACCTGAGGAGCTGCAGCTGATAATTATCTACTCAAAAATGGGATTATGCTGAGCAGCACTGGCCACACAGACACATCAGTGTCTCACCTCTGCAAAGGCTGTTTCTTCTCTCAGTTGCAGAACTGGTCACTGTTTCAATAGTTGCTCTCTGCTGATGATCTTCACGGGTGGAATTTCAGTTGTCTCCCATCTCTGGGGCTGATTCTTAGCCAGTGTTGCCCATTTTCCCCCTGGAAGATGTTGTGGCGTGCAGGCACCAAAGGCATTTTATTTTCTCAGGCTCTTCAGCACTGCCTGAGGCAGCAGCACGCGTGAGAGAGCGGAGGGAGGAGAGGGTCGAGGAGGGCAGGGAAAAAAGCAGCTCCCTGTATGTTTGTAACGCTCTAAAGCAGCTCAGTGCATGTCCAAAAACCCATATAAACTCTCACTGTCAAATCTGATATCATAGGCCTGATATATTAAGAATTTTCCCCCTACAAAAATCCAGGTGAACAAATAATGTACAGCTGTAAGGATTTACTTTCATATTAAGTCCTGTTACTGACAGTGGTGATTTACCTGCTCTTTTTGCTTTCCTTACTTGGCTTTTTGTGCCTTCTGAGGGGGTAAGGCATTGCTGTGTGCAGACTGAATTTGCTTTCAGTGTTGAAGTGAAGCAGATCCCTGAGAGGCTGATCCCCTGCCCTGTGGGATAATTAGAATAAAATCCCAAGTAAATCCCACCGGAGCCCCTGGCTTTCCCGTTACCTCTAGAGGCTGCTGTTGTGTTAAAGTTGAAGTTCAGTGCGTTCACACCGGATCCAGATCTGGGATTCGCTGCCAGGAGCCGGGAGTGTGCAGTCCTAGAGGAAATACTGCAGACAATGAGAGCAGAGGTTCCTCAGCACGGGGCAGTGTTTGCAGCTATCGGGGTGCAGAAGGAACTGATGAAAACCAGCCCTTTTCCCTAGCCCACCGAGGCACTGGTTTTTGGTTTTGGTTCAGTGGAAGATCTCTCAGACTGATGAGCAGCAATCTGAATTGAGAATTTGCTGACAGGAGCCAAGTACTTTACAGTGACCCTGTTAGTATTTGAGGTTAATGTCTGCTGGACTTGGATTTGTTGAGCTGATAAAATTTCCTTTCAAAGAAAGTTTTCCTAAGGAGGGATTTTGGGTTTAAAAAGCAATGTAAGAGATACGTTTCCACTGATAATTCCCCCCCACTCTTTCACTAGGCATTGCCTTGTTTTCAGCATAGGTATTTTAATTAAGAAGTTCAAAAAGCTCTTGATGTTTGGTACAGTTTATTATTATTTATTGTGAACCATGCTCATTATGCAACCTTTGACAAGTCCAATCGGAGTTTGTACTGAAATGCTGAAAGCCATTCACCTAACAAGGATCATTACTGCCTAAAAACCTGCACACCAGTGACTACTGGTCTAATAAAGAAGAATTAACTCCTTTATTAGTGTCTGGACAGCACTCCTGAGTAGTCAGTGGTTTCTGGACAGCACCCAACCACGCTTTTCCAAACAGCTTGAAGAAATATGTAACTTGGAATACAGAGGAGAATTCAAATTGGATTTGGAATTGTAATGCCCATGTGCACCCCTGTCTTGTAGAGCACTGCTCTAAAGGAGTTTAAATAATGTTTTCTTCCTCATCACCTGCACCTCTCACAGAGATTGAAGTATTTTAAAGTGAAAAAAATCAAATACTTATTTTCTTGTCCTTCTCAAGCACCCGATAAATGTGTTGGATTCATGTGAATTCAGGGATGCTCTCTATGTTAAAAACTGTACACATCAAAATATTGTCCCCAAAATTGGTGAGGAACTTGCATTTCATGCTGAAGAAATGTGCCTTTCTTTTTTTAATGTTGTAGGTGTAGATTTTTATTGTTGTTTATACCTTAGAGGGCTCAGATTTCTCTTGATGCCTTTATTAGATGGCTGTTTGATGGATTGGTGTATGCACAATATGCAAAACTTACCATGCCCTGCTTAAAAATCACCAAATACTACTCTTCATTGAAGATACTTCTCTTTCTAGAAAATATCATGGGCTGCTTTGGTCTGTGTGGTTGCAACTTTTGCAAAACAACTGCAACTTTTTATTAGGTACCATTCAAGAATTCTGCTGTTACGTCAGCATTGTGTGTCTGAAGTGAGGAGAAACCTTTTGTATGCTCTAGGCAATCTTCCTTAGAATATTTAGTAGACACCAGCAGTAAATTTAAGCTACCTGTTCTTACTGAAATACCCAGAGCATTCAAGCAGCAACTCTCAAAATGCCATCACAAAGTGTCACTCTGTGAGTCGCCTCTGTCATGTCATCCCTTCTCTAGCAGAGGGGAGAAGTTCTCGGGGTGGAAATTAAAGTGCTTTAGTGGTTCTGCCCTTGTGTGTACCACGAAGATTCCCTATCCCAGACGGGCTCCAAGCTGAAGAGGGCAGAGGGAAGATTAGGATTCCATTAGCAAACTGATGTCCATCGGGTTCGCACATGCTGCCACCCGCCCAGATGTTCTGCCCTCTCAGGATGAGTCGCACACATCTGTCTGAGCAGCTCTGTGCTCCAGGTGGGACTGCAGAAGGGCAGCCCACATCCTGAGATGAGAGAGGTGCAGCAGCACCAGTCTCCGTCATCTCTGTCATCTCAGCCGGAACTTTGGCAGCTGCTAAAGATCCAGAGCCCGGGATGTTTAACCACTAATAGCCCTTAAAAAATCCGATCTGGCTGTGCCCTGATGGAATTGTACCAATGTGTGCGATGCCTGTTTATATGCAGACAGAAAAACCTTTTAAGCTATTTATATATAAACTATATACAGGGGGAAATAGCCACTGCCTTACGTCTTTTATTTTAATTGTCTCTCTCATTCCTGTGATTCCATTTATCATTCCCGTGATGCCATGCCGTGATTCCATGGCTGCTGTTGCTGTTGAACCGCCTTACTTCTCGCTACAAGGCGCTGAGGCCGTGCTGGGGAGCGAAGAGAGGCAGAATTCGTTTTAAACAGAAGGATCAGCACCCTCCCCCCGAGCGGCGGTGCTGCCTGCCGCCCGTGCCCGGAGGAGGCCCCTCAGCGCCGCTTCCTCCCCTCGCAGCCGCCGCCTCCTCCTCCTCCTCCTCCTGCCGCTGTTTCCTGTGCGAGCGGCTCTGACGCGGCCGTGCCCTCCCTCCTTCCCTCGTTCCCTCCTTCCCTGGCTCCCCGCCGCCGCCCCCCGCTCCCCGCCGGGCCGCTCCGGAGCACAAAGCACCCGCGGGCGGCCGGCAGCGCCTGCGCGGGGCGGGCCGGGCTCTGAGGGCAGCGGGCTCGGAGCGGGGCCCGCCGGGCAGTGCCGGGCACTGCCGCTGTCAGCGCCGGCGCTCGCAGCGGGCTGCGCCCTTCTCCCTGCCTGCCCTGCCCCGCCGCGTTCGCTTTGCTTTTACGCTCTTATTTTTAATTATTATTATTATTATTTTTACTTTTTCTTTTAACTTGGAAAAACGCTTGGGAAGCTCCCGCACGGCTCTCTCCCTGCCCCGCAGCGCGTTCCCCTCGCGTTCCCTGGGCTGTTGGAGCCCGCTCCCCCTTCCCGACCCGCTCCAGGCTGGGCCTCTGCTGGGGTTTGGAAGCCGGCAGCGCCTCGGCACCGTCTGCCTCCCCCTCCCGGAGCCGCTCCTCTCCGCCAGCCCGATAAATGCTGTTTATGAGGATGGACCTGTTGAACTACCAGTACTTGGACAAGATGAACAACAATATCGGCATCCTGTGCTACGAAGGTAACAGCGCCTCGCCACGGGCAGTCAGTGGTGCTCCCGCACGGGGGGAACGGATCCCTCGATCCCTCGCACGGGGAGGGATGGATCCCTTCCAGGGATGGATCCTTCCCGAGCGGTGCTCGCTGTTGTTTGTCAGCGGGGATGTTTCTGGAGATCAGCGGTGCGGGACGCCCCGCGGGCTGTTGTCAGAGCTTTGTTTCAGGGCAGGGATTTCTTTCTTGCCTTGTGATTTTTTTTTCTGCTCTTTTTTTTTTTTTTTCCTCCACACAATCCGCGCTTTCAGCGCCAACTTTCCCTCGCCGGCGGCACTAAAGACCGGGGGCGGGAGGGGCTTTGTCTGTCTGTGGGGTTTGTCCCTCTGGGGTTTGTCCCCATGGGGTTTGTCCGTCTCTCCCGGCTCCGCGGGGCTGGGCCCCGGCCGGACGCTGTGGGCCCGGCCCGGCCGCTGCCGAGTGTCCGGCGTGTCCCCGCGGGGCCGTGGCCATTGTCCGGCCCCCAGCGCCGCCCCGGGCAGTCCACAAGCCGGCCCGCTGTGTCCGGCGGGGCTGGGGCTCGCTGCCCTCCCCCTGGCAGCCCTCAGGGCCCCGCTGGGAAGGCGCCCGAGGTAACAGGGCAGAATGGGTTTGTGAGTGTCCGCGGAGTTTTCTCTACGTGCGGCCGCGAGAAGCGGCTATGGCTTGGCTTTGCCTGGAGAGAAAGGCACCGCTGAGCTAATTCGGCTTGGCAGCGGGGCTGGTTTTGCTGTAGCCACACACAAGCGCCGCGGAAACCTTTTTTTTCTTTTTTTTTTTTTTTTTTTTCTGATTCAGCAGGAGCGTTTTCCATGTTCGTTCAGAAAATAAACTCGCTGGAGTTGTCAGGAAAGAAACAACGAGGAGCGTACACAGGCCAAGGAGATATCTGTTCACAGTGCTCAGAAAAAGGCCAGGCCAGAACGCAGGCAGCTGAATCTCACTTCAGAAATTACAGACTTTTCTATCCCTAAACCAGCATGGCCACATTTCTTCCCTTCAGGAAGAGGAGGGGCTCCCTGTTGTACTGTTAATATCTTTGTTTCTCCTTTTTTTCTGCTTTTTCTTTCCTGCACAAATATGTGTATATTCATTTGGATTAAGCTCTTTTACAGAAGATTGAGCTGAATAATACAGAGCTGGGGTTCCATGGAGTTCAATTCCCAACTTCTTTCTTATGCCATGCTTTCTTTGTTAGAGCAAAAAAATTCGTTTAAAAGAAAAAAAAAAAGAAAAATAACTTTCGGGATCCTTTAACTTTCTCATTTCAGGATCCTCTAACTTTTTCACTGCTCTCTGCAGTAATTAGTGTTTTCTCTGGAAGCAATTGATAACTTCTGACGAGGACCATGGAATTTTGTGCAAAGCTTTATTTACATAATACATCTTTCTGTGTGTTCTGTTCACTAAGTTTTGTTGCTCCGTAGTTTTGGCTCATTAGTTCAATTCATTGTAACTATGCCTAATATTTATGGAAGATTCTTTCTAGTCCCCTTTTTATTCCCCACCCTCTTCTCCAGTAATTGTTATTTAACCAGATCTTAGCTTTAATAGTTCAAAAGCAAAAGAACAGCTTAATGAATACACTCTACTGGAGCAGTTTTTGTTTAGGTTAAACATCTGTTGCTATTTTCCTTTTTCTGGAAGTTAACATTTTTAACACTAAAATAAACACACACAAAATGAAGAGTAGAAAAGCAAAACTTCAGTGGTGTTTATAGTGAGGTGTTTATATCCCAATGGTTTAAAAAGTGTAAACACTGGCAACATCTGCTCTGAACTCAGGGTGTTTGAGATGCCTACAGATCTTCCTGGCCTCTGCCATTGTATTTATTTTATAAGAGGGTTGTGTCAGCAGTGATGGATCTTGTCTTTCCAGGGACACCATTGCAGTAGTAACTACATTGACAACAAAACGCCCTCTCAAACTCAATTAATTAGGATTTATTGAAGGCTACACTTGACCTACTTATGAATTGATGCCTTCCTGAAAAGTACTTCTGAAGATGGAGGATAAGATAAAAATAGGTTTGAAATTTCAGAGGAAAGAATGATGGGCCTATAGGCCACAGGAAATAGATGGGCTCCTTGTTCCTTTAGATTCTCTCTTGAAACATTTGGTTTTGGTTTTTGAGATGATTTCTATGCTGGTGAGATATGTCAGTGTGTTTTATGAAGTTTACTAGTGGTTTTACTCTTCTGGCACTGGAACTGTTGGATTTGCAACAGCCTGTGGATCAGAGATGTTTTGATACCTAAGAAACAGGAAAAGTTCCTCCACTGTGTGTATCTGGCAACCCTTCAGTTCGACGTGGAGCAGAGGAGTGTGATTTGCATCCCGAGAGGAGTCCTGCTTTTTCCTGCCCAGCAAGAGTCACAGAGCAATTTGTTATCTGTGGGCTCCAGGCTGCTGAGTTAATGCCAGCCCTGGAGAGCCTTCCCTGGCTGGCAGGGGCAGGAACCTCCCAAGAACCTCAGCTGTGTCTTCATCTCTGAATGCTCCTAAATTGTGCCATTCATGGTCACACTCCAGCCACGGAGTTTCCAGCGTGGAAATGTTGTGCTGTTCATTGAACACATCTCTGATTTTGGAGACAGGTGCTGTTTAGTTCATTGAACACATCTCTGATTTTGGAAACAGGTGCTGTTTAGTTCATTAAACACATCTCTGATTTTGGCCTCCGCTCTGGGGGAAGAGAAGAGCTGGTGATAACAGAGGTGGGATCTGCCTTGTGGGCAGCAGAGTGTCCTTCTGCTGGGGCTGGGCTGGGAATGGGAGAGCTGGAAGTTCTCCCATTAGCTGTTCAAAAGTGAGGCTGTGCTGCAGGTTTAGCTCTGCAGGTGAAACCTCACCTGAGGTTGGCTGTTTTCTCAAACACGGGGTGATTTATTTTTTGTTGTGAGGTGGGTGAGCCACTGGCACAGGTTCTCCAGAGAGGCTGTGGAGCCTCCACCTTTGGAGATACTCAAATCCCACCTGGAGCCCTGAGGCTGGTTTTGAGCAGGAGGTTTCTAAATGACCTCTGAAGGTGCTTTTGTAGCCTCCTGGAAATTTCTGCACACTCATGTACTTAAAACAGTCACAGCCAGGAAAAGGATTATAACCAGAAATGAGGGGAGTTTTAGAAAGGGGGTCCATAACTCTGCAGCACGGGATAAAGCCATTTCCTTTCCTCAAGGTTGGTTGTTTTACACCGATTATTTGTGTCCTTTGGAGGGTTTTCTTAATCTCATTACTAGCTGTGAGCCCCCATGATACTCCATGGTAATCTCAAATCCAACTGATGCTTTTGGAGGAAAATCTGAATTTTAATGAGTTGGTGGTTTTTTGAACAAGTTGTATAAAAAAGACATTTGAGTTTTGTATCCCTCTCCAGCGAAAGAAAAATTTTAAATCATTCAAATGGGAATGCTTAGTCCTCACCAATTGAAAATGACATATTAGTGATGATCAACCATTTCAAGCAATTTATTGTAATAGTTTTGGTGCTGTAGGAAAGAAAAGAAGAAATAATTAGAGAATTGTTGCCTTGGCATCTGGATGCTCATCTTTAGCATGAATACATCTGATATTCTTCTACTAAACATTTGTTGCTAGTGATCAACAATGGCCAGTTTAATGAGTGGTGCTTTCAGATGATTGTTTTGTTCCTAATGAGCTGAGGGCCTGCAGGAAGCTCCCGGGAGCCCGAGGCCGGGGAGCAGCAGGTTCTGAGGCAGGCTGGCATTCCCAGCTCTCCAGTGACAGCCACTCCATCCGGGCAGCTATTCGGGGCTGCAACATCTGCGTCTCGTTTGGTGGTGGAAACTCACTTAACTCCAGCTCCATATCCCTTCTCAGCCCGGTGTGTGAGGTAATGGAGTGCTCAGAGTTAAACAAAACACAGCACAGGTGATGCTGCTCTTCCACTCCAGGGCTGTCCTGGAGTTTTGGCTCCTGCTTTCCCACGGAATATGCATGAGGAGGTGCAGTCTCCAGGCAGATCCCTTTCGGTCTGTTGTTTATCACAGATGGTGGTGTGTTGGAAGGCAGATTCCTGCCTTCCTTCCTCTCTCTCTCCCAGTTTCAGATGCTCTGGGTTATTGCTGCATTCTCAGGGCTGAACTGCTGTGCTGGGAAAGGTATAAAGAAATGCAATAAGATGCCAAGAAATCCCCCAGGCATGTTACTTGGAGCAATCAAAATAGTTATGCAGAGTTCTCTGGATATATAGACTATGCAGAGTTCTCTGGATAGTCCAAAAGACTGGGATTTTTTTAATTTTTTTTTTTTAATGAAGAAAATTGGATCCAGATTTCTAGCAAAACACCCCTTTTTGGTTTCAGGACAGCTTTCATTAGTTAGTGGCATATTACATAATTATTTCACTGACTTCCTGTAAGGCTGGAGCATTCCTTGGCTTGCAGAGCTGGGTGTCCTCTCAGGGCACTGCAGAGCATCCTGAAAATGTGTGTGTCTTCCCCAAAAGGCCACTTCAGATGTTTGCTATCAGAGGCACAGATCCTGCTAACTTCATTTGCTTTTTAATGAAATGCAACGTGTTTTCTTAAGTTCTAAAGAAGAGTTTCCATCAGCTCTCTCTGCTGACCTTGCATTTTTCTCTTTCTCTAACATCAGTTTCTCCTATTAACTGCAAAGTTTGGGTTAGTTTCTAAATATGTAAAATGACTTAAGCACTATTCTTCTGCTAAGAATTGGATAAGAATCTCCTTCATGGCAAATTAAGTGTTCTTATTTGTAACACAGTGTAAAATTTCTGTTCAAAGCCATGTAAATTAAGATGCACCTACAGAATGTTCCCCATTTATAGAACATTTTGTGGGTTTTGCATTTTCAGTCTCTTTCATCTTCAGGAAAAAAACAAAGAGCCCCAGCTTCACAGTTGGGCTTTTCTTGCTCATTTCCTCCTAGCATGAAGTTGGGAATATCCTCTTCAGGACTGACATCAAAATTCAGTTTATTTTCCTCCTTCATCAAAGGCAGGATAGATTTAGGTCATGCTTTAACTTTTTTTTTTTTCCCCAGAGTTGTGTTGTTCTCACCCTGGATGCTAGTTCAGCATTTGTACTGAGAACTCAAACAAGGAAATTAAAAACCCAAATATAAAAGAGTGTTATCCCACAGCTTTCTGTAGATAAGATAGGCAGCATATTTTTTTCCCTGAGATAAAAGGTAGTGAGGTTTGTAGCAGTAAGTTGAATTCTGTGTTAATGAGCAATTTGCTTAAAGGCTGTAACTTGTTACTCACAAGTCAAATTTGTTACAGTGCCAGGTCTCTTTGGATATAAATCCAGGGATTTTAGGAGACATTGAAAAAGCTTAAATTGCTCCAGAGTTTGAACAATGCACTGCATTGTATGGAGAGCTGTTAGAGAAAAAATAAAGCTTAAACAACAGTCTTCATTGTGTGGCATCTAAAATTATGAATGAAAAAGTTCATCCATATGTATTGGCTTTGCCTTTTTTAAATATCTGCTTTGCATGAAAATAGTCTATTAATTTCTTCTTGAGGTTTAATACAGATGGGCCTTTATATTTGATTTTGGCTGAATAGACTACAGAGTTTGAACATGCTGCATGCAGACAGAGTGCCAAGCAATTTAGCAGAGTTGTTTACACTAACAATAATCCAGCAGGACAGAGCCTATAATTTCTCACTGATAATAGCGTGAGGTAGTGGTGAACACAAGTTCCTGGAGAAGTGTTTACAAGAATGGCTTTATACTTCCTCAGCGTTAAAGAACTGTGAGGGCTTTGGGGTTGAATTCCTTCTTTCAGGCCGGGCAGTTTTTCCTGCAGCCTGGATGGTCCCCCTGGCAATGGCTCTGCAGATCAGCACGGATAGCTGCACACACAGGGGCATTGTCTGTCCCTGCCTTTGGGGATAACTGTGGCGTGAGGCTGAGGGGCAGGAGCAGACACCACCGGTGCCACCAGGCTCCCTCCGGCTTTCCTGGGGCACACTGCCCCTGGTGCTCCATCTCACAGCTTTTTCACATGGGCTCATTCTCAGCCTGTCCCTACAAGTGGGCTCAGCAGTGGGTGGAGCTCAGGGAGCACTGGTGTGTGTCCTGGGAGGGATGGGGGGAGATGGAGCCTCCAGGGCACTGAACAGGCAGTTGAGCTCTTAATTAGGGTTATCTCTGCCACTTGTAAACCTCACCGACACAGATGGATGGAGCTGGGAGAGGTTTGGTCTTAATAGCAGGAGTAGCTGGCACTGACTGTAGGGTAAGGCAAGCTTGGGGGACTTCAGTTCACAGAATCACAGAATGTCCTGAGCTGGAAGAGACACATAGGGGTCATGGGTCCAACTCCTGGCCCTGCACAGACACCCCAACAATCCCAGCCTGGCAGCTCCTGGAGCTCTGGCAGCCTCGGGGCTGTGCCCATTCCCTGGAGAGCCTGGGCAGGGCCCAGCACCCTCTGGGGAAAGAACCTTTCCCTGAGATCCAACCTGAGCCTCCCCTGATGCAACTTGAGGCCATTCCCTTAGAAAAGGTCATTCCTTGTTAAGAAATATCTCAGTACAGCTTCTTGTGCAACCTTGGTGAAGTTGAGGTACCCGGCACCACCACAGCATTGGTACCAGCCAAAGAAAAAGTCACCCAGAAACCTTGCTGAGGTGATGGGACTTCAGCAAAGATCTTCAGAGATCCAGTTTTAGTAGGAATGGCAGTCCTTAAATCTCAGGCTGATATGGGTGGTGGGGACGTCAATGTCAGACTGGGGTTGGAATCATTCCTTATCTAAGTTTCACAGCAGTGGTTGGTATCAGATTTTTTTTTAAACGAGTTTAGAATATTTCCTTGCCTAAATTTCATGGCTCTGTTTGGTATCAGATTTTTTGAAGTAATACTTTTTTTCCCCTTTTCTTTCAAACTTGGTTGTTGCTAGTGTTAAAAGCAATAACTTGTTAAGCATAGTAGCACTTGGTGCAGTCCAGCTTTTCCCCCCAAAACTTGTGTGATGCTTTGTGCCTCATTTTGGTTTTGGAGAAAAAGCTCATCCACAAGTGGTGTTTGTGGATAGAAGTAGATAATATTTGGAATAAAGTGGAATGTTGCAGCCTTGGTGGCACACAGGGAGGAAGGGAAGCTGCCTTCAGCAGGCTGCTGCCAGCTCAGTTCCCTCACAAAACCTATGGCCCCTGTGCTTTCCTAATTCCTGTTGTTACAAGAGTCTCTGATTATTTAAAGACATGTTCCTTTTTCACTCCTCATCACTTTGGAGTGTTCCCTGTCAGCTGTGAGAACCAGGCATTGTAGTGTATAACTTTCCTCCTATTCTTCCAAATGTTGGTAGCAGATTCCAGGAAATATATTTGCTCTCCCAGGGAAAGTTTGGAACCAGTTGTGTTTAAAAGGCAGTAGTTTTTCCTGGAAACCCATTTGACAGGACAGGCATGGAAACCTCTCAGCACTGCACTTTCCTGCTTTGTGAGGCTTAATATTTATTTCTCAGCATGCAGAAATAGGGGTTTTTTTTGCCTTTAAATATTGGTTGTAGTTAGATGTGAGAGAGATTTAGTAAATTTTTTTTTTGCCTGGGGTAGGAATGGCACTGTTGTATGGGAATAGAAACCAATTTGGAACATTTATTATGTTTTGTTTTAACTCAAAATCCCAGAACAGCAGATTGGCAATACCCTTTGCAGCTACAGCCTACAAAGTGTCCAGCCCAGCCATCTTTTGCATGAGAAGAGTGAAACCCAAAGCTGCCAAAGGGATCTTTTTGAGTAGCTGTTGTTCTTTCGGGAGTGAGTGGGGATTTACTTCTTTTGCAAATGGTATAAACACACTGTGCTTGCACTTTAGAGATGGTATTGAGACTTCCAATTTCCTTATTTAATTGCTAATCTTTAATAGGTCTCACTTCTGAAAGTAAATTAAGGTATTTGTGACAGTAGCAGGTTTGGACAATTTCAGAGCAGAACCTTTCAAAAAAATAGGGTTTCTTGGCTCCAGATCACAACATTGGAGTCGTTTTCTGTGACGCTCTGCTGATGGTAATTAAATGTTGCTGTAAAGAAAATTAAATTGTCCAGGCAAAAGGAAACTATTTCAATGAATCTAAATGATCTAGGAAGATCAGTAAGTGCCACACAAGAGCTAGCCAAGTAAAATAGGACTATTTAGTTGTTCTGTTTATATTCTTTGGAAAGCAACATCTTCTAAAGCAGCTCGACAAAAACTGCTCTTAGCATAGAGAAGAAGTTGACACAAGTGTGGCACCTCCTCCGTGGTGCCTTTATCCAGAACACATGAAACGAGGACGGAGTGAGGGAAGTGCTCTGTGATTCATGTAAGACAAGTCTGAACTCGGCCAGTTCCTTGGATTTAGTATAAATATTTATGGCATTGAAGGGGATTTATTTTTTTTTTTCATATTCTTCCTCATGCTCTGGATCCTTTTTCGGTGTCCTCCTCAGCCATGTGGCGTGCAGTGGTGCTTGTTTAACCCCCACCCTGCAGTTCCCTGCTGTGCCAGCTCGGAGCTCTCGCAGCCACTCTGTGGTTGGTGTGAATTAAATCTCCTCGGGCCAGCTGGGGCAATGCTGACGTGAACACTTTTCCTGCTGAGCACTCCAAACCCAGAGGTGAACACTCTGCTCTTGTCCTGCTGCAGGCATCACACTCAGCTAGTTACCAAAGGTAGCAAAAATAGGAATTCCAGCATTAGCAAGGGTGTTTACAGAGAATATTAGAATTAGAATATTTCCTTGCTTAAATTTCATGGCTCTGTTTGGTATCAGATTTTTTTAAGTAATACTTTTTTTCCCTTTTCTTTTAAACTTGGTTGTTGCTAGTATTAAAAGCAAAAACTTGTTAAGCATAGTAGCACTTGGTGCAGTCCAGCTTTTCCCCCCAAAACTTGTGTGATGCTTTGTGCCTCATTTTGGTTTTGGAGAAAAAGCTCATCCACAAGTGGTGTTTGTGGATAGAAGTAGATAATATTTGGATTTGTTCTCTATCTTGGCTGCGTTCTCCATCTTCAAAATTATCTTTGAAAATGCTTCTCTCACTGATGTTACATAATCCATGTATTTAACTCAGTTCATCACAAAAAAAAATTTAAAAATTGTTACCTTTCTTCAAAACTCTTAAAAGACCAAATATCTAAGACTGCGATTGCTTTGAGGTACATGATGTTTGCCTTAACAGCTAATCCGTGGATGTTCTGAGTTGTTCTTTGCAGTACAGTAGATTGAACCTGTTTGAGTTCAAGTGTTTCTCAATTGGTGCATTTAGCAACAAGTAGGACAACAAACACTTTAATGCTCACATTTGCATATATTTTTAATCCTCTCTGCAGAATCCTTGCTCTCACAGAAGCCCAGTTAATTCAACGTTTAGCCACCCCTGTGAAATAAACAATGACTGTTACCCTTATTTACAGTGGGGAATAAAGAGCTGTAACTGGTTGAACTCACAGAAGTCTGGGATAAAGCTGACAGCAGCATTCCAAGTGCCTCAGTTGGAATATTTTGCCACAGCTGCTAAACCTTACTGTGACCTCCTAGTAAAGAAAATTGCATTTACCTGTTTGAGATGTTCAAATAAAATATGCCATTAATCATCTAAGCAGGTAAAACCAATGATTCTCCTCGGACTGATGATGTATGGACTTGATCCTTACTTTGTGCTCAGCAGTCATGGAGGGGAAACAGGAGCTTTTGGACCAAAATATTGTGACTTTGGTCCCTCTGCAGTGGACCCCACCCAAACTGAAGTGATGGAATCTCCTTCTGTGGATGTAGTTGAGTCTTTTTAGCTGACAAAAGGAATGAGGCCTTGCAGACAACGCTGGGAAGAATTTGAAGTTCCCTGTCTGAGCCACAGCACCTCCCCAGGTCAGTTCCTTGAGACCAGAGCCCGTTGAGTTGCATAAAAGGAATGTGCCCACAGATGCCAGCAGTTAATTTTTATATTCTCTTTGCAGGATGAGTTGGGATCAGAGACTTAATGAAATAGCAGCCCAGCTGTGCTCATGCAGTGCAAGCCAGGCTGAGCCCATTTATGACCTGAAGCAGGGCTTCCAAACCTTTTAATTAATAATGCAGTGTCTCACTGCCCCCAGCTTTGCTGTTTGGTTCCATTAAAAATTTCACAGTTAATACAACCCCTGCTTAATTATGGGGTGGAACATCTTAAACGTGTGATAAGGGGGTAGAGATCTGCAGAAATGTTTTTCACGTGAGATGGGGAAGATAACAGGTGATTCACTGGGGGTTTATATCACAGTAATGCAGTGAGAGGTTTGATTTCTGGGGGTTTATATCACAGTAATGCAGTGAGAGGTTTGATTTCTGGGGGTTTATATCACAGTAATGCAGTGAGAGGTTTGATTTCTGGGGGTTTATATCACAGTAATGCAGTGAGAGGTTTGATTTCTGGGGAATTATATCACAGTAATGCAGTGAGAGGTTTGATTTCTGCCTCCTGTGGGGATAGTGTGATGTGAGTGGTGGGTCACAAACACACAGCTGACGTATCTTTGTTACCTTCGTTTTACCAACCCATCTGCACTTCTGTGTCTTTTCTGGGTTCTGTCAGGATTGAGTTGCTTCTGCAGCTCGGAAATAAATAGAGAAGGAGCCTGGAGCTCCTTTTTGTTGTCAAAAAAGGAGATTCAGCTAAGTTTTAGTAGGTATAGGGCAGGAAGACAGAACCCTAATTAAAGGCAGAGTGTAACTTCGGTGCTGCTTACCCCTTCTAACCCCATGACTGTCAAGATAACTTCAAAAATAAGAACCTCTGCTTGTTCTTCTTTTTCCAAGAGTTCTGGAAAACCTGTCCTCAGTGCCCAGAAAACTGTGAGAAAGGCTGCCCAGGCAGCATGTAATTTCTCGGTAGCAAACACAATCCCTCCCTCTATCTGCCCTGCCTTCGCTTCCCCTTGGAGAGAACGTTGATTGGAAGTGACCCTGCAACTTGGCCCCACAAAGCTTGTGAAATAAACAGCCAGGCTCTGAGCTGGACAGTGCTGCCATCATGCCCTGGCACCACGGGACTGGCTCCTTTTCATCCCTGGGACAGCCTCCAGCAATCCCAGTGCTGCTGCTGGGCTGCCTGGGAGTGCTTCAATTCACATCCACCACCTTCAGTCCTTCTGGGCAGGAATTCCTTCTGTGCTACCGGCTTTTTCACAGCTCAACCTTACAGTGGAGCAACAGATTAAAAGCTTTTGTGCTCTATGGTTAGCTAAATTTTTCTGTACATCTCTTCATAACTGTTTTCTTTTTCCCCAGTAAAATGAATGCAGTTGTGTGTCATGAACCCAAGATTAAAAACTGCTCTGTCAGAGGAACAGATTTAGTTTTATTCTTTTTCCTTACTGGTGCTGTGTGCCTGTTTGTTTTGGAAGACAGTGCTGTCAGGAACAATGGTGATATTTTAGCTTTTATATGTTTCTTTATACCAGCATCTATATCCCTGGAGAAATTAGATGGAGTCCTTTCCTCTGAATCTCATGAGCTGCACTGTTCTCTGGTCTCTTCTAGAAGCCTTTACAAGTTCTTGGATAATAAAACACTGCAGGAGAGCAGCACCTGCGGGAGTGCTGAGCTGTATCTCAGCATAACACAAATCCAGAGCATTGAAGCTCCTGTATTATGCACCATCCAGGGCTTGTGCTGAGCTGAATTTGCTTTATTTTCCTGTGTGAGGCGGTGGCTGGGCTGTGTGTCAGGCTCAGCACAGCCCTGCATGGGAGGAAGGGGCACATCCTGCTGGATTTCCATGGCCAGAGGGGCTCAGAGCCCGATGGTGTTTCCCTCTGCAAGGCTCCCTCCCCTGCTCTGCTGAGAGTCCCCAGTGTCCCACTGCTCCCCTGCTCTCCCTCTGCACCAGGGATTTTGGAGCCCTTCTGAAGGACAGAGGGATTTTGTTCTCCACAATGGATTCTTTGTGGGAGATGGGCTGGGATTGTTCTGCTGCTCAGTGGATTCAAATCTTGGATATTCTGCCCAGCTTGGCTGGAGAGTTTCAGTGTCCCTCACGTGGGACACCATGAGGCTGCACATCAGGTAGCAAAACCAAAGTGGAAATTTAACTTTTTCCTGTGTTTATGGGGCCAAATGTGATTTTTTTTCTCATTTCACTGTGGTTTAGGAAGAGAATTTGGTCACTTGGATGCAAGCGCCAGGGATCCCCTCAGGATCTTGCACAGTGCCCTGAGCAGTGACCCTGCTTTATTCCAGATCCATCCTAAAGGCAGCACCCACCTGTGCATGTCTTTTCCTAACATTTTAAATACATCTGCTTTTCTATTCATATTTTAAAGCATTTCTATTCTCTCTGGAGGGCCGTTTTACCTTCCAGGTAGGGAATTTGGGGAGAAATAAAATGGGAATAAAAGAAACATTGCTGGAAAGTGCAATATCAGATTTCACAGCTCTTTTAGAGGGCTCATTTTCTTGATGGTCTGACTTTTTCCACATGTAGCAAAGGAGAATAATGTGAGGAAAGGTGTTCAGAGCATGTTTATTTTAAGCTGCAATAAAAGCTTGTAGTACTTCTAAAAATAGGCTCCAGTTGAAATAAGTGGAATTTTTTTTTTTACCTTTCCGTTGAATCTTTTGCTTCAAATCCTTATGAAGGAAAGTGTGCACAATTTATTGGATTTACTTTTAATATGACCCCGTTGCAAGTGAATTCTCAGAATTAATGTTTGAAGCATGGTTGCTGTAGAACATCCTGACTGTGTTCAGGACACCCAGAATTTAATTTGTGTTACAGGATCATATCCATGGAATAGCAGCCATGGGAGCAGAGGGGGGTTAAACCTGAGTATCCACGAACAGAAACAATATCCAAAAAAACCCAAAAACCAACCACCCAAACAGAGGGAGGGTAACAAATGTTTTCTCTTTAGGGGGAATTGTTCACATCTGAGCTTTCACAAATTGAATTTGTCTCTCTTTGCCATCACATGACAATACAGCTATAAGGCAGGATTTAGTGCATTGAAATACTGCTCTAGCCCCAGTTTTACAATTTCTTATGTCGTGACCTTGCTGTGACTTTGATTTACTTTGGAAATAGATGGCAGGGCTTCTGGCTTTGATTGTTTCAGCTGGGCTTTGATTAGTTTAGCTTTGCCATCTTTTATGTAACAAAGTAATTTAAGATTCTCAGTCTTGGTGACCAAAACAAGAACACCTAGATCTGAAACCACCTTTGGTCTGGGAAACAACGTCTTCAACATGCTGCCTTAATTATATTTCACTCACAAAAAAAAAATTTATTGATAATGCTTTTACATTTTCAATAAAATCACATTATCACATGTGTCTTTTGCTGCCCAGTAAAGAGCAATGTCATGTTTGCTAAGCAAAAAAGAATATGGAATTTTCTGCTTTCTGCAGGGAATGTAGAGGATTCTTCTCCCTTTGTCTTCCTTTGTCCCCTCCTGTGTTTGGGATGCCCAAACCGCTGCTCTTTGCTGGACTCAGGAGCTGGGCTTAGCCCAGAGCTTGTTTCTTCTCTGAGCAAATACAAAATGGAAATTGTGCTAATTTTTAGTCCCTCTTAACTGACTTTGGGTTGGTTGATGCAGGTTTTTCCTGGGAGAGCTGTCAGAAAGGCTCAAAGGTTGCTCCTGGGGTGCAACCCTGCTCCTTGAACACAAACCCATCCTCTGTCAGAGAAATCCTTTTCTGACATTGATGTTAACAAGTGTTGTAGGCAGCCCTGGTGTTGTTTATCTGGAGATCAGTGTAGTTTTAGCATTGACTACATCCAAATCTTGCCTGCGAGATAATTGAAATCTTCTTTTAGCCACAGTTTGCACGAGTACAGGTACTCTAAGCAGAAAAAGCAACACTTTTTTCAGAGTTTTGTAAGAGTTACCTAAATGGGACATGATCTTAAGTGAGAGCTGTGAATTTATGAAGTAATCTCATGGTCTGAAGTTAGACCCAAGCCTGAGTTCATTGTTGGGCTGGAACTGAACACAGCCTCACAGTCACAACTGTTGAGGTGTGAAAGCTGCAGTTTGACAGAGGAAATATTAAGGAGCTCTGCCAGACCACAGCATTAAAATTTATTCCACCCTGCTTTCTTTGTGGCACATCTGCTGCCCTGTTTCTTCCCATGCCATCAATTCTTGCCTCCTTACCAAGGAGACTCCCTCAGCTGGTACCTGGTATTTTTAGATACCAGGGAAAATACCAGGTACCTGAATTTTTCAGGGAAAATTTTCAGCCATTGTTGAAGTGTTCGGCAAAGATTTTTTATTAATCTTAGGTGTTTGTGGGACTGAAGCAGTTCCCCAGCCCAGGCAGTTGATGTAGCCATGGTATTTTGTACAGCTGTGCTTTTACAGTGTGAGGAGAGAGAATTTCAAATGAGTAGTCAGTTTTTCACATTACCTCTGAAGGAGCAAACAGGGTAACATTGGCTTGGGGGAGGCAAATTTGCCATTTTCTGCCTGTTGCTCTGTAGTTTCTGGTACATAATGCAGTGTTTTCAAGACCTTTTAAGTAGAAATGATCTCTAATTTTGATTAACAAGATACTTTTGGAAGGATCCTGGAGCGAGCCTGCTGCAGGCTGCCAGTGATGCTGCTGCACTAAATTCTGGCTCCTTTGTGAGGCTTTTGAAGGAAAGAGGAGGAAAGTGGGTGGAGGTGATTGAATGCAGAGGTCACTATTTAATGTCCCTGCCTGCAGTGTGGAGCAGAACGTGTCCCTGCTTGGCAGGCAGGGGCAGCTGGAGGAGCCAGCACAGAGCAGTCACTTTAATCACTGTATTTTGGTTTTGGCCATGGCTTTTCTGGCGTACAAATCTCTGCACAGTGGTAGCCAGAGCTTGCTTCCAGGAGTAAGTGCTTTTCATATGTTTTGTAAACGGAGCAGAAGAGGCTTTTTGCCAATTTTTTTCCACATGTGTATGTGACTTTCTGGTTTCCTAAATTAGCTTTTTGTTATCATAGCAGAAAGTCAGTAAAATATGTGGCAGATAAAGGAATCAGTTAAGTTGGCCACTGAAAGAAATCTGTCAGTTATAATAAACAATATTTCCAAGATCTGATTTCTTAGCAGCATGGTTTAATCAGACTGTTGCCATTAATACTTAATTTTCTGCTGTTGTGTAGTTTGCTGTTTTATTATGCTCTCCAGATAGGCCTGTTTAATGTACTCTAAAGGAAAAACAGACTACTGTGACTCTGTTTACAGTGGTTGATCTACTACTTCCCAGAATTAAGTCTTATTTAAGCTCATCTTAAATCATATCTTCTGTAGAAGCAACCCAGAAATAAAGTAGTGGTGCAGAGTGCTGGTTTTTGGGATAAGGGATTTTGTTTGTTTTTCTGAGTGGGGGTTGCAGAAGTGCTCAGCAATGATATAAATAATATAATTTGTAATTCTTCTTGGGATGTCTTTCATGGTGACCAAAGATTTCCTCCTGAGAACGGATTGATTTGTTGTCTTTGGTCAAGCAAGTGAAGCAAATCTGCCTGGAACTGCACGCTTTTCAGATTGCCTGCAGGCTGTTTCACACAGATCTGGCTCTGGGGGAATTTCCCAGTGCCAGGGCTATCAGTCCTCTCCCAGTGTACAGTGTGAGGTGGGATAACACCCAGAGCAGGCAGCTGGCAGCATCTGCACAGGGGCTCTGGTGCTGCATTGCAATTCTGTCCTGATAACTTGTTTTGATGACTTGTTGAATTGAGTAATTTGTGGTGACTTCCCTGCTTGGTATTTGATATCTCAAATCATGTGATTATTTTTATTTTGTGCATGAATTGGAATTTTTATGCCATTTATCCCAATTTATGTTGGCACAGACTGATTTCTGTGTTTGCCATAGTGGAAAAAAACATGCAATAGTTTAGAAATTTGTTCCAATCTGTTTGTTACTCAATCTCTTAATGATTTTTAGAGTATAGGGATAGAAAATAAAATAAATTTTATTTTATATTATCTTTTTCACATCTCTATTGCTTTTGTGAAGATCTTGGCTTTTCAGCATATGCCATGAAAGTAAATTTTGATCTTGAATCAATAGAAAAAATTGCCCTTGAAGGTCTTTGTGTACTACTCATTCCTGGGAATTTGGCCTTAAAAACATAGGGCAACTCCTCTCACTAATGAGAGTTTGTCTGCAGGTATTGGAAAAGGTAATTAAAGGTGTGATGCCTGTTTAATTAAAGTCTGTTTAATGCTCTTGCCCATGATTTTTTTAATTAATAGAGTGGCCTGAGGTCATAGTAATTCAGTGCAAGACCTAAAGGTAAGGACCTTGATGACAGACACCACAACTGAAGAATTTTAAGGTGTTTTTTTTTTTTCTGAAAGTTAATAAACTTGTCAGGAATTCACTCTCGTGGATAAATCCATCTGTCAGATGCAGAACAAAAAAACTGGCGAGGGCAGTGCCAGATTTTCTTCTGAGGAGTTTTATTCTAACCTGCCTAAGGTCTGCACCGTGTCAGTCTTCAGCTGGCAAGACAAAGCCTTTCATTTCTGGGCTGTAATTAATGCTCAGAGTTTGTGCATTAAAAGCAGCCAGCGGGACAGAGGAAATTGGGAGGGGGGATAGGATGTGGCAGCCCCTGGCGAGTCACAGGAAGGAAGCTTGCTGCCAGAGCAGTGTATATTTTTTTTCCCAGTCGTTGGTGGCTCTCAGGCAGGTTTCAGAGCCCGGTGGTGTCTCTGTGTCAGGGCACACTTGTTAAAACACGGCGTTTGCTCTTGGGGACATCGCGGTGGGGCCACAGCTCTGCAAACAGAGCTGGACATGCTGTGTTTCCAGAGAGCTGTCCCAGGGCTGGGAGGGGCTGGGAAGAGCCCTGCTGGCCTGGCAAACACTGTGTTGAGTGGGAGCACTTTCAGGCAGGCTCCTAAGTGGTTAAACTAAAGCACATTCCTGCTGACTGCATGGGCTGGTGTCAAGCGAGAGCAGAGCTGCTCTATAGGCAGACACTACGTCACGGTGTTATCTTTGTTTAGCTTGTCTGTGCTTTATCATGTTGCCCAACAGTTTTAATAAAAAAAGAGGAGGAGGAGGAGAAGGAAAAAAAAAAAAAAGACTGGTATGAATAGTTGTAAGAAGTATCTGAAAGCAGCAGATCTGGAGAGCCTTCCACCAGCTGCTGGCTGAAACAAAGAGGAGCATTATGAGAGGCACAATAAATGTGTTTGCTATCTCTGCTCTCAGTTGCAGGGCAGACACAAGCCGTCACAGTAATGAATTTTGAAGCCTGGAGTTTGGACTCGGGGAATTTATAAAACACAGTTGTTTTATCAGAGTGTTGCCTTGCCAGCTGTGTGATGGGAGTCTGGTTTCCATGGAGTGTGGTCAGCTGGGGGAGACAAATCTAGTCCCTAAAACAGCATTTGGGGCCATAGCCTCCTCTGTGGTTTCTCTCTCTCTGCTTTAAATTCAGGTTTGGTAAGGAGGAAAGTAGTGGGAAGGAATTTTACTTAAATGAAGAGCAGTTTTAGCCCTAATCAAATGTGCAGGCCCCATGAGAACTCAGGGTGCTGTGCAAAACCAGTGCAGGAATTTGCATTTTATCCCTCTAAACAATGTAAAGGGATTGTTTCCTTGATTTTCCCTGTTCTCTGGACTCTCTTTGGCATTGTTCTCCTGCCTGGTGTGGGCAGGAGGGGCTGTACAAACTGAACTGTCCTGTCTGTCCTGTAAGAGACTCTCACTGCTCCCACCTGTTCAAAGTTTGGTTAATTGGATTAAATTTGGCCCAGTGGTGCTGGTCAGATCCTGGTATGTTTAGCTGAAGGCTCGGTGTTCCCTGCATAATCAGGAAAATGCATTACCAAATTGGATAGGTTTTCACTAGGAGCCCTTCCTTTCTTTGCTAAATTTCTTTAAAATAGGTTTCTCCCAGCATGCAATAGCATTTTTACCAGATTTTATACTCAATCTGAATGTTAATATATAAATGCTGTTGTTACCATACATAGAAGAAATGAGTTTTTAAATTTTGAAATAAAAGAGTCCCATTTTGGTAATAGTGTACTATCAGGTCCTGTTCGGAAAAAAAGAAAAAAAAAGGGAAGTTTCTGATTTACTGGATTGAATAATGTCCAGAGATTTTTGGTGTTTTGTAAACACCCAAGTTAGCTTTACATGGGTATTTAAACTGCCCAAGGTGCTGTTAGGAGTTGCTCAGGAGTCAGTAGGAGTTAGGTGCCCACATGGAATTTGTAATTGCTGTTGTGGAATTTTGTGTTGGAGTCCCCAGACGTGATGGGAGATAACTGCAGGGAGAAGAGTGATCGTGCATGGGTGGGAGGGCACAACCTCCAGCCTCAGGTGCTGAAAGCTTTATCTTTTGACATTGCTTTTAGATTATTCCTTTTCAAAGACAGGAGTGAGGGAGATTCCTCGTGGAGAGGAACTGGTGTGATGTGGTTTGCTTTGAAAGTTTAGAACGTGAACACTCTGTAGGTGGGGGTTTCTATTGGCAAAATACAAAGGAAAAATGCACCAATTTACTGATCTGAAAACAATTTCAAGAGATGTTGTGTTGATAAAAGCTTTTTTCGTGGCACTGGGGTGGTTGTGGGTGCTTCTCAATTAATGTTTGGATGGAACAGGAGAGCTCTGGGTGTCTGTCCCAGAGCATTTGCAGCAGGGCACAGTTTTTGCTATTTAGAGCTGGGATGGAAAGTTCCTATTTAGATTTGGTGCCAGAGTCTTTAATAGAAATCATGGCTTGTGGTGTATTATAGGTCAGCGTATATTTGCTAGTTTATATTATGCTGACTAAATTGGCAGAATGCTTATTTTTACTGGTAAACATTCAGGAGGTTTTCTCCTCGCTCCTTCTTTTTCCAACAAAATGTTATTTGTCGTGTGTAGGAATTAAGGCAGCATTTTATAAATCATCTGCCTCGGTGGTGATGTGAAAACGCGTGGTGGCACACAAAGATTTCCATTGTCAGGTACCACAGGGCTCTAGATGGAGTTAGGCCTAATTTTAGGTCTGGAAATTATGGCTGTGTAGAAAACAAAATGCTTCTGGCAGTGTAGGAAAAATACAAATTTTAAACTCCAGCAAAAGCGGCTATTTCAGGGATATTACCAGAATAGGTAACCCTGGTTAATTTAGCTCCTCTGCGAGCCCCTGGTGGCGCCCCAAAAGCACTTTTTAAACATCTTTAGACCCCTATGAGGTCTAAATATGACCTGAGGATGTGAGTTCCAGTGAAGTCCATAGGTGGTGAAGTGCAGCACCAGGCTGTAGGAGCAGTGGGACATTTAATTGAAATGGGAAAAGCTGTGGTGAGGCTTTAACGCCTGCTTAGCAGATCTGTCCCCGTGCTCAGCACAGCCAGCTGCAGCATTGCTGGAATTACTGACACACAGCTCCCACATGCTGGGAACGGCTCTTTCTGGGAAGTGTTAGATTATATAAAAACTTACCATCCACTCAGACTGCCGCCGGTTGGAAATTAGCATTTCTGTGATTCCTCTGCTGAAGAATTGTGCTCTTTTGTTTGTGGGTCCAAACATAGTTTTAAAGTATAGAGAAAGACATTTAGGGACATATTTAAAAGTTGAATCAGCAAGTTCCAGTTTCCTCCCTAATTTTTTGCTTGCATAGTTATATACCAGACAAGCTTGTTTTGGACAGCTTTTTATAAAGGGAATCATCTAAGAATCTGAACGTTTATTCAGTTTTAGATCTGGAATATTTGGCATTAACGTGAACTGTAGCCCTGGAATTTATAACCGTGACCGTAAGAAGAGGAACAAAGCTTTTATTTCCCTGTGAATAGTCATGGTTTGCAGAGTGAGGTAATCGCAGCCCGGCGCTGGGATTGCAGCCTGCCAGGGGAGGAATCTGAGTGAAAAAGCTGCTGCAAAGATGGGTTAGTTCAGCCTTTGAGATCATCCGGGGTGAGCTACCCCTCTCCTTTTCTCACCGCTTGTTCCAGCGTACAGCGTGGTTCGGGGTACCTTGTCCGTCCTACAGCCTCACCGCACGTGTGCAGTGTGGGAGGCGTTACTGGGGAATTTTGGGGGGTGTTACTGGGGAATTCCAGGGGGTTTTGCAGCTTGCTCCCGAGGGGGGTGTTTATCGCTGTTGTCCCCGTGGTGGTGACCCCCTGTCGTGTCTCCCCGGGCAGGTGAAGCGGCGCTGAGAGGGGAGCCCCGAATGCAGCCCCTGCAATCCCCCGCGCTCAGCAACCACCGCACGGGCCCGCCGCCCATCAGCCCCAGCAAGAGGAAGCTCAGCATGGACCAGGGGGACGAGGAGCTGGACTGTGAAAATGACCACGTCTCCAAAATGAGCCGCATGTTCAACCCGCATCTGTAAGTGCCTCGCGTGTGTCCCCGCTCGGAACTGAGCGCTGCCCGCTAAATTCCTGTCCTGCTCAAACTTTGCGCTCGGCTTTCTCCCTTTGTTCCAGCTCGTGTGGGAGATCTGCACGAGAGCCGCTGAGATTAGATGGGTTTTCATGTTCTCTTTTGTTTTTGTACAGCGTGAGGTAACAGGAATTAGCTCAGCTGAGCTATTTATAGCAAGCCATACATATTCACCTTGCGATTTCTGCAGTATTGTTCCCTCGCTCTTAGTAACGCGCTCCTTTCACCTCCCCCCATTCTCAGGCTCTCTGGCTGGGGGTGGGGAGGCAGCAGCAGGAGGAACACGAGTGCTTTGCATTTTTCCGAGGCCAGGAGCTCCGAGCCAGCTGCTTCCTGGGCTGCCTTGACAACTGGGCAAGCGGCAGTTGTTGCTAAACATTCCTGCTCTGACAGTCAGGTGTGGAATGTGCCGGCCAGGTAAGGCGTTGATGAGCCTGTGTTGGGCAATCAGCAGATGCCATTCCTGGGAACACGAGCCTGGCTGGCACTGCTGGAGAATTCCTGTCATTCCTGCCTGGAGGAAGCGATGGATGGAGCTCCTGTGGCTGCTGCCTCAGCTCCTGCAGCCCCGGCATTCCGCGCATTCCACAGTCATGGGATGTGGACGCAGGGATTTATCCTCCCATAAATCACTGCAGCCTTACTCACAGGCTGGGCCTGCAGTCTGCAGCCTTGGAATTTGTTACAAATCGGGAATCCAGCGCTGAAGTAATGCAAAACAATAAAAGCTCGCTTCTCATTTACAACGTACCTCCTCCTCTCCCCGAAAAAATTAACTATTTATAGCCTTTCTCTGGGGCCAGGAGTGCTTGGAAAGAGCCGTGTGCTGCATTTCTGGATGCACGACACAACTGAGGAGATTTATGGCATTTTTGAAATGTTATGTAACTTTATGGGGGAAAAGTGTGATATTTTTTTTTTAAGGCTCATTTTCTACTGATGAAATAAAACACAGCTGGCGGTTACGTACATTATAACACTTTATATAGCGGAGGCCATAAAAATAATGAAGTCTGAACCAACAGACTCATGTGCAACCAAGGTTCAAAACTAAAAGATGCAGACAGTTATTTCATGTGATCCCTGAGCTATATGTCAGAGCTGTCTAATATTTTCCAGTGTGGTACATTTTTATGGTTTTTCTCAATAGATTCTTTCTGTGATTTCGTACACGAAACACGCATCTTTTCTTCTTGTAATAAAAAGCACTGGTTTTCTGCCCAGGGTTCATGTGACTTAATCAGTTTCAATTAAACCATCTGCTGCAGATGAATTATAACCTAAAATAGCATCCATGAGGCCATCTCTTTTTCTGCTTTATTTTGTAAGTTTGATCTGGCCATACAAAAGTATGCTTTCAACAGAATATTATAAAAACTCAAACATTTGTGGTTCACCTGAAATAGCTGAATTTCTGTGTATTTCAGATATATCAGAAAAGTTCACAAACATTCTCTGAATTTTATTGTCATTTCTGTGCCACTGTCTCCAGTGAAGTTTTTTTTTTGACTGTTTGTCATATTTTCCATCTTTTTCTGATTCTGATGTTGTGGTTTAACGGAAGAATTGGATTACTCGAACTTTGTGGATCTGTCCTAAGAATTTTGGTTGGGAGATGGGAAGTGTGTTGTGGGAGCTTGGCTTGTTCACACCCAAGAAAACAGTAGATTTGGGGAAATAATTATTTTATGGAGCACGATAATGGCAGCCATTGTAGTGACTTGGAGGTTCTAGAAGTGTAATGTTGACAACGTTCAGTTTAGAAATCCAGATGAGTGAGAGATGTGTAGGGTAGTGTGGAGATCAAGTGGCATGGTGTCTGTGGTGACAGCAAAGACATTTCTGTGACTGGGACTGTAAAGATTAGTCTGAGGCTGTGTATTTTGAACTTTTCAGGGCCAAGTGCCCTGAAAGCACAGGATGAGTGTGTTCATGACACAAAACCTGGGCACAACTGACAGAAGTCTTTATAACCTCCAGCAGCAGCTCTTGTTCAGCCATTTGGGTCTTTGTGATGGTGCTGGTAGAACTGGGAAGCAGTTGTGTATTCATTCTCTTAACACCAGCATCTTGTGGCTGGAAATGTAATTAAATAGGGCAAGAATTGTGTGTTTGGTTCATTATAAATAGTGAAACTTTTCGTTAGCAATTTGATCTTAACTCTGAGGTAGCAGCACCCCACTGTGCCTCAGTGGGAATGAATCCTTTGAAAGGCTCTGGATGTGTTATTAGAAATCCAGTTACGTCAGCCTTTTGTTGGGAAATGGAGTGCTGTGAGACATTCCCTGCTCAGGTGTAATTCCCTGAAGGATCATTTGTGAGCTGTACTTGGGTATGTTTACTTTTATTGTGGAAAAACACAACTATTGGAGTGCAGTCTCTGGAGCAGAGTGAATCAAATGCTCTGGCAAGCCTAGCAGGATCCTCAGATGTGTAATGGAATTAATGTGCAAAGAACAATTTATCAAAGGTGCTTTTTCAAAGGAGAGAATTGTCAGCATTAGGATAATAATATATTCGAGAGCTTGTGGATTAATTTAAAAAAAACAACAAACCAGCACGTGACACTGCCTCCCTTTCATATACTTTTATAACTTCTGTGTTTTTGTGGTGATAGAAGTTGTGAACACCCATAAACTCCTGGGCTGCAAAGAAAAAGTACTTCCAAATTAAAATATAATGACAGGTAAAATGGAATCCCTTGTTTGAATTTCACACTTTCTTGTGTGTCCCTCAGGTGTTTTACTTGAAATGCACTCACTGAAGTTAAGTCTTGTTGAAATAAAAGGTGCTTTTGGCTTCGTGCTGCTCTGTGGACAAGAAGGGCGCTTGTTTTGAGGCTGGGCTTGAAGCACGGCTTTGTTTTCCCGTGAATTCATTCAAACCCACCGTGGTTTACAGCAGAGTGATTGAGAACTGGGATTACACGAGAATTCTGTGCGCTGCAGGGGCCGGTGGCTCCTGAGCCGGCCGGGGAGCGCCTGGGGCAGCGCTGCGGGGCACGGGGCCCTTCCTGCCCGAGCTCCTCCCTGGCTCCTGCCCGAGCTCCTCCCTGGCTCCTGCCCGAGCTCCTCCCTGGCTCCTTCCCTGGCTCCTGCCCGAGCTCCTCCCTGGCTCCTTCCCTGGTTCCTCCCTGGCTCCTGCCCTGGTTCCTTCCCGAGCTCCTCCCTGGCTCCTTCCCGAGCTCCTTGCCGGGCCCCCTCCTTCCCTGGCTCCCTCCCTTTCTCTTCCCTGCTCCCTCTCTGCCTTTTTCTCCCCTCTCCCTCTCTCCTCGCGGGTTCTTTGCCCCCCTGCAGGGTGCCCTCCTTCCCTGCCGGCTTCTGTCGCTGGTTCCCTCGCTGCTCCCTCCCTCGTGTGTGTCTCCTCCCTGTCGCCGTCCCTCCCCGTTCCGCAGCCCCGGGCACACAAAGGCCGCCTTGTCCCGGCCGCCCCGCCGCCCTAAGAGTCCCCAGCCCGGCCGCGGGCACAGCGCTGCCCCTTCCAAAGAAATGTCCTTTGGAATTCATTACTTGTGTTCCTTGTGCGGAGTACCTCAGCCTGGAAGCTGGCGTTTGGGGTTTAGGACGAGCGGGCTTGTGCATGGAGAATTCTCCCCTCGTTCCCGTTTTGTTTGGTGGCATTAGGATTGTGATGGCAATTCGTTTCTGTATAAAAATCTTCCTATGGCTAAATGTTCGCAGCTGTGAAGTCGAGGGAATAATTGTCTCTTGGTTTGTGTGATAAATAATTTGGCTTTTTCGTGTAATAAAAGGTCTGCACATGAATAAGTTACTTTAATGTGTATCATGTAAAATGACGTGTAGTTTCACACTCTTCAGATTCTGGGCTGTTTTCAGTTTTGTTACACTGAAGAATGCTGTCGATCCCACCCAAAACACTCCTGAAGCTGCCTTACACCACAAGTTTTTTACCATGAATATCCAATGGCATTTGCTCACTTTAATGACACTGTGATAGAAATTAGTGGGGCATCCTTTAAAAAAATGCGTGCTAAAATTACCTGTATTTGAAGACTGTGAAATAATTCAGGTTAGAACAGACCATTTCATCCAACCTCCTGCTCAGAGCAGGCTCAGCTGCATCTTCAGTGAGTTTAGAGTTGCTCAAAGGGAGAAATTTTGAGTAAGATTTGAAATATTGAATAAATAAAGTTCCTCATTAGAGGGGGATTCTTGTCACATTCCTCCTTAGCTTGGCTGAGAATGCAGAGTGGAAATGTTCTGCAGAAAATCAGGTCCCTGTTGTGGAGGAACGTGGCTCCAGCAGGGCTTGAAAAGATGCAGAACTGGCTCTCAGAGGTAGCGTGGGAGTTGTCAGAGAGGCTCTTGCTGCAATTGCTGCTCTTTGGGTTCCAAACTTCATGTGGTATTGAGAAATATGTTTTCACTGTCATTTTATTGTGACAAATTGGAGTTGGGAAAAAACCCCAGCACACAGTTGAGAACACCCAAAGTGTCTCTCATCTGCTGAGTGAAGTGTCTTCACCCAGTCCTCGGCACAAATGTGCCCTTGAAGGGTTCTGGGGTTCACCTGGGGCTCTCAAAGCAGTCCTGCTGGAGCTGAACTCCTCAGTGGAACTGGGGCCACGTGGCTCGTGTTGATTAAGTGGACAAAGGATCACAGAGCAGGTTTCAAACTGCTTTTCCTAATTTTTTTTTCCTTTTCTTGTCTACATTGCTTGAATGATGGAGTGGATCAGACATTTTCTTATTTACTAATGGAGATCACACACTGCACAAAATTAAACTGTTTTCAAGAAATACATGTTAAATTGAACCTTCAGAGACAGACTTGAAAGAGCCACCATATCTGAGTTAATATTTAACACAGAGTTCTGCAGTTCTTAGCCAAGGGGGAATTTCAGAAACCACTCCAGTCCCTTTCAGTTGAAGCACATGTGAAAGGTTTGTTAGGAACCGTTTCAGGGCTAAAAGCAATTTGATTGATAGCTTATCAGTACTTCACAAAAAGCCTATCTGTCAAAATTTGGGTAGATGTTGAGGCACTTGAAAAACCAGGCAGTGTTAGCTCAGGTGTCTCCTCCACTTGCAAACAGAAGGGGTTTGTTAGCCAGCTCCAGATTTCTGCTTTGATATCATGTTTTCCACTTTCATTTTCCATCTTTTGTGGAGGAGCATGACCCTTCCATGGTGTGGCAAGGCTCCAAGCTGCCTCTGGAGGGGAAAGGCCGTGTTAGTGTTGCACAGAGGGGTTTGATCCCCCACTTAGGGAAGGGTCCTGTGCACTCAGGGATGGAATGGGAACCACAGAGTCACAGAACATTCTGAGCTGGAAAGGACCCACAAGGATCATCGAGTCCAACTCTTAAATGAACGGGGAATCCCTCGAGCCCTGCCCTGGTGTTGGATTTTTACCCCAGAGTAAAAGCAAAATTTTACATTGTGTGAATCAACCTACGTCTGCGTGGGGTGAAATTCAGCACCAATCCAAAATCCTGAGATCTTAGAAAGAAGCAAGAAAAGAACCAGTAACCTTTGCAAACATACTCTGGATATATATCCAATCCCATGGAAACAAAGGTTTAATCTCACTTTTTTCTGTTTAACCATTTTCCCAGATGTTTCCTGCAGTTTGACAGATGTGCCTTTTACTAGAAAGTTGTGCTCTTGAGAATGAGAATGTTATGGACACGGTTGCTATAGACAATGAGTGCGTGAGGGTAAGGTTTGGAATAAAACCTTACACGAATTTCTAGTTGAATCAGTAGTTTTGTTCCCCGTGCTGGTGGTGCTGATGCTGTGGGATGGCAGGCCCAGCCTGGCAGGTTTAACTCCTTCCTGCAGCATTGCCAGGTGCTGGCAGACTGCTGGAGTTCCCAAACAGTGATCTGGGGTAGAAGCTGAGGGATCCCAGGGAATCCTTGAGCTACAGGGCTGGGGCTTGTGGGGTGCCCCCAGGCTGGGCTGTGCAGGGCTGGGGTGGGGTGGTGTGAGCTTTATCCTCAAGGAAAGAGGAGGGCAATAAAAGGGCTTTGCTGCCATTGGGGTCTGGAGGCTTTGATCCCAGTGATGGGGTCTCTCTCCCAGTGGGAATTCTGCAGAGATGGATCCCATGTGGGTGGCTCCTGGTGTGGGTGAATCCCCAAGTGCATTGGTCCCAGTGTGGATGGACCCTGTGGGTGGATTACAGAACCACAGAATATTCCGAGTTGAAAAGGTCCCACAGGGATCATCAAGTCCAGCTCTTCAGTGAGTGGCCCACGGAGATGGAACCCACAATGGTGGTGGTGGTAGGTGTGGATGGTCCCATGGAGATGGATCCCAGGACTGACACCACTGACATGGCTGATGTTCTGCTGCCCAAATAATGCTTCATTAACCTTTGTCACATTTTTAATCAGTAACTCTCATGATTTACAAGCCAATACCTTCAAAAGGGAGTAAGCAAAATCCCCAAACGTTTTTGTTTGTGATTTGTTTTTCTAATTAGGTCTCCCCTAAACCAGAAGCTACTGTGAGAGGAGACTGTTGACTGCACAGTGTGGGGTGCCTGAGCTGCAGAAATGCCCTCCAAACACTCATCTGCTGCTCCTGGGGTCCATTTGGTTACCAGCTTTTCAAGGAAATATTTTACTATATTGGTCTGAATAGTTGTGCAATATACAATGAAGCTGTTACTGTTTTTATAGTGCTTCTAGAGTTTCGGTAATTCAGATTTTATTAGCAATTACAAACAGTTTCAATAAACTTTTAATGAAATGTTTATTCCTTCTTTAAAACAGCCTGTGAAAAATGTCTGATTTCTTAAAACCAGTTGTTTAAACACTGCTCTTGGTCTAAAGGCCTAAAGAGCCTGGAGATTTTTTGAGAATTTTTGAAATGTCTGGAAGTGAATTATTATAGTTTCTCAGCTTTTCCTGCTTCATCTCAGCTAACGTTACGGTGTGTATCTGAATGGATAGAGACCATAATTTGTAAGTTTTACAGATCCCAGGCCCTTTTCCCTCTTTCTCATTACACCCAGTGAAGCTGGAAGGGAAGGCTGTGTAGTCCCATTTTCTCCTGATGATTTGGCACAGTTAATTCCATCACTGTGACCTTACATTCAGGGGCTGCTTTGTGTTGTTAAAGCTCTTACCAAATAAACTTGCCATACTCATGCTGTTGTATCTTTTACTTCCCCTATTGTCTCTTTGAAAAAAATTATTAATCTGCTCCTCTGTTGTAGAATTCAACCTGATGCAGTCTTTTTAGGTGGTGGAACTAGGGAAAATCCCACAGGCTTGTGTGAATTTGGGGTTCATGGGTTGATTTAAGCTGGTATCGACTTTTACAAAAACAGTTCCATGACAGGCATTTGGTGATGACCAAAAGTACTTTTTCCAAATAAAAAAAAAAAAGTAAAAAGTTGTGTAAGGAACAGCCCAGTGAAAACTCTAAGAGAACATAACTGGCGTTTTTTATTTCCTTTAGCACTCCTGCCAGGTTTCAGCAGTGAGTTTGAACACCAGCAGGTTTTCCCAGAGCCTGCAGGACAGCCTGCAGTGCCCTGGCAGTGCTGAGTGCCCCTGGCTGCTCCTGGTGCCCTGGGACACGACCCACTCTGCATTTGATGTGCAGCCTTTCCCCTGACACTGGCCCAGGCTGCTCTCTGGGTGATCATAAATAGTTCTTACGGTATTTTCCAGTGACTGGGTATGAAAGGCTCATTGCATCTGCCAGGTTTGACTTCAAAAGGAATTATAAAAGCTGCACGTGACCCCTCTGATGGACGGGTAGAGTGCAGGAGGAAATGTGTGCCAGAGGTGTTAGGGTGGGCACTGCAGTGGGTACAAATGAATCCCTTCACAGACTCATCCCTCTCACCCTCTGACTTTGGAGATGTTTCCATTAAAGCCTCCCTGCTCTTTCCCTACACTCAGGTTTTCCTTCCTGCTTGTCCAAAATATGGGGTGTCTCTTTTACCTCATGTTTTTATCATTTGCTCTCCTGGAGAGAACTTACCTGGAAAGTAAGTAACTTCTCCTGCAAGTTCTCCTCTCCAAGCATCCAAAGCACTTGAAGCAGCTCAGAGTTCTGCGTGGATAGTTTTAGTTTCACTTCTAGCAGTGATTTGCTGTTCTAGATCCCATCCTGTGCATCCCAGTGCCTCCACTCTCCTGCCTTGCTCCACTGCCTCTGCTTCACCAGCTTTGTTTGACTGCCCCAGGTACCTCAAAACACCCAGGCACTGTGGTGGCTTCTGCAGAGTTCACTTTGGAGCTAGAAAGGAAACCTGAGTGCTGGGCTGGCAGCTGTAGTATAGCAGAGGGACAGCAGAGCCACAGCCAACACCAAAGAAGGCTGCAGGCATCTGCTCTTTATTGTTCCTCAGTACAACCTTTGAAACTCTTGATCTTACATGCATTCCACCTGTGTGTCCTCTCTACCCTTTTGTGGTTGGTCAGTGCACCCCAGCACTCCATGTCTCGTTACCTGCAATGCTAATTACCTGTCTTACACAGCTGTAGCCCATTAGGGATGAGGCTCAGCCACAGCCCCACTCCCAATTACCACAAGCTCTGTGCCTGCAACACTGTAGGATGGAGTTTCTGGCACACTTGGATGAGTCTGAGTTTTGCTGAAGCTGCCATCCAAACAAATGCTCTCCAGAGTGCAGTAGCAGCATCTCCCAAGGACAGACCACATCCTCTGCAGGGCCTTTCTCAGCTTCCCAAACACTCATGTCTTCTGTCTTCTGTCATTTGCCCTTCCCAGCTGGCAGAAATCATCCTTCCATGCAGCATTTTTCTAGCGTGCAGTGCAGGATTTTCCAGAGGCAGCTTGGAGCTACTGTTGTTCTTTGAAGACTGAATTGTGGAGAGGTGGCTGAATCAGATAAATCCCAAAGAGCTGGTTGCTTGTCCTGTCTCCTTTCCAAGAACTGCTCTGCTCCTGGGTAGGAGCTGGGACAAGGAGGACAGAGATGCCCTCGTGCAGGGTAGAGGGTCAAAAAGCTTCTCCTCTTGGACTGATGGGATTGGTGGGAGGCTGAAAACTTTTTGCCATCAATCCTTGAAAAGTAAGTTGGATCTGATCGGAGCTCAGCTGCTGGTTCCTACCTAGTAGGAGTTAAACAAAACTTTGAAGATGTGGAAAAGGGTTATGTTTATTCTCCAGAAATCACTGTGCATTTTAGGAAACTTTTGCTGCAATACTCATTTATACCTAGATGCTTCTTGTTGTGGTAACACTGAAATCTGGAGCTTTCTCTTGTTCTAGCTCCACTTTTTGAGGCATTCATGATTTTTAAGATTGTCTTTACAGGCTAAATCATGTTAAAGCTACCTCAGCAGAATTAATGATATCAGTTACCATTTCAGAAGTTTCCTGGGTATTTATTATAAGTTAAATTTTTGTTGTTTGTGTCTCAGGAATGGCCTCACATAAAGGCTCTTCAAAAAATGATAGAAATTTAGAATGAGCCATCAAGTGTGCCAGGCAAAAGAAAACCTAAACATGGGAGCTGGAATAGGTTTGGAGTTGGAATATGTTTGGAGCTGAGCAAGGCAGCAGCAGTGCAGAACAGAGATTAGTGAGTCATTTTCCCCCTTTTTAGAAGAAGTTGAATTGCAGGTAACCGGCAGTCTGTACCTATTGCAGCGAGGTAACTTTGTCATTGTTTCTGCATTGTATTTGTACACATGTTCCAGCAGTGACAGAACTTTTAATTTAATAAACCCCTGAGCTTTGCTGCTATAAAGCAGCCAGTGCTGTCTTCTAGAACAATCCTGTGAGTGTTGGAGCAAAGATGGCCAAACATTAAAAAAGAATCCTGTGAGAAAAACAGGTAGAATCTGAGATTGTGTTAATTGATTTTACTGTACATTAGATTTAGATTTCAGTTTTCTGGGTTTGGCTTTGGACTGAGGTCTTACGTCATGTGGTTCTCTTGCATTCTTTCATACTTGTGAATATTAAGGCTTGAGGAAGGGAAACTCATCTGTATCTGAATATTTGTGCTTGGTGTAGGCTGTAATGGGACACTCCTTTGTGCATTTCACAGCTTATTAGTGATTTCTTTCTTCTACTGTGAAATCTGTTCTCCTGGTTGATTCCATTTGCAAGTAACTGTCTGGTTCAAGGTTTATCTCTGAAAATCCTGTTTTGGTGAGGATAAATACAGAAAGTCTGACTTGTGTTTGTTTATATGTGAGATTATCCCATTTCTTTTTAGTGTTTTTTCAATGGTTTAGACTTAAAGGTCTTTCCTTTGAGGGAGGGTATTCATTATATTTCTCAGGAAACCATACCTGGTTCTGTTCAGGAGTGATTCCTGCAAAAAACAAGGATCTCTGCAAGTTTTGGGATGGAGTACTGAGCCAGAAAAGGAAAAGGCTGCTCAAAGGAACTGGGAAGCACAAAGCTGATCAAGTGGGATGGAATGGGGTTATGTATTTAGATGTCAGTCATTCAAGAGGGCATTGGGCTGCTTGGACATTTTTTCATGTTTTGAATACTTCAGATAATTGGCTGACACTCAGAGCAAATTGCTGCTGCTTTCAGGTTTTATTGGGGGTTTTGTTTGGTTTTTTTGTAAGTTTGTGTTGTGTATCTTAAAAAATTCTGAGAAAGGAACTTGTAGGATTTTTCTCTCTGGATGTATATAATTGTATTTTGAAATACCACTTTAAATTCTAGTTTTCCCACCTCACAGTAACAGAATTAAAGTGTGCAAGTGGATACTTTGCAGGAAATGATGCTGATCGTGTGGAGCAGATATTTTGTATCAGTGGGTTAGAAATCCTTAAGCAGCCTTTAACAGCAGCAGCTGCCCTCTTTCACACTTAGTGAATAAAGGCAGTATGAGATGTTGGAAAACAAATACTATAAAGATGCTGAAAATGTTCAAATCGTATCAGAGTTAGGTTGCAGAAATGAGTTTGCTCTTGAGCAACGCGTTGTGTTTGTGTGCAGAAAAGGGGGTGCTTGTTCTTTGTGCGAGTGAAATCTCCTCTGGAGCTTCCATTTGCAGCCAGAGCTCCGGCTGTGCCAAAGGCAGTGAGAAGCTCTGTGATCGCTGCCTTGGAGGTACAGAAATGCTTTTGGCAGCATTCCGGAGGGCTCTGCGGGCTGGAAGTGAGTGCAGGCAGCGCTGTCCCCTTCGTGGGCCTCTCTTTTCCCTTTTCCTGCAGCAGCTGGCAGAGGCCTCCTGTTGCTGTGGGCCGGCTGTGAATTCCCCCCTCGCCGTGCCAGGCAGCAGAACAGCCTCGGGGAAAGTTCTGCGGCACAAAGCGCTGGCAACAGAGCGTTTATCCACCTCCGAGCAGGCCTGCGACACTGCCATGGGTGTGGCTTTGGTGACAGCCACCCCAGCACGTGATGCTTGGTAAGTGCTCCGATTCACTGGGGAGCAGCTGGAAAAGCGTGGCTGGTTTTGAAGGATTGGAGAAATTCGTGTCTAATGTTGCTAAAATCGAGCTGGGGGTAGCTGGGGTAGCTGTGCTAGCAGGGAATGGGGTGGTGGCCATGGGTCCCTGTGCCTCGGCCTGCTCTGGTCACCCATGGGAATTGCTGGGTTTTAAGCACTGGAATTGCACTGGCGTCTCCCCCGCTGCTCACGGACTCAGGGTTGGTAAAAGATGCTGATTTTTAAGGAAAACTGGAGTCCAGGCATGGCAAAGCTGTTTGGACAGCTGGATTTGTTTGTAGTATCTATTTTTAAGTTCTTTTTCAAACTTGGGCAGAAATCCTTCTTTGTGATTTTGGGCCCTTACGTTTGACTTGAGAGATGCATCTCTGAACTTGTCCAGAGCGTGGGGAATGTTTGAGCTCGTGGACTTCAGTGAAATATGGTTATCTTCACACACACTTATGTTCTGATTGCCCCTTTGGATAAAGTCTTTAATGGCAAAACAAAAATCATCATCATCATGATAATAACAACAAATTTTCCATTATTTATTTCCAGAAAATTATTTTTAAGTGATGCTCTAAACTAAATTACTTAACATGAAATTGATGAATGCCCTGTAAATAATCTTACAATTGTATGACAAGTCTGTAGGATTTGCTATTTATGTGTGAACAGGAGGGACTCTCAAATGCTGCTGTATTTTCACGGGGGCAGAGCTTTCATGGCACTGTCCTACACGGTGCTGGAACATTTCAAGAAGAAAAATTGTCTGATGTGGAAGTAGAAACTTCAGGTGGTTTTCATTTTTTTCTGGAGACTGTATGAGTGGAAGGTGGATGAATTGAGGAGAGGATTTTTAGGGAGTGGATTATAACCAGTTCACTGCCCGGAAGAGGCGTTGTTCTAATTTAGGCAGGGAGAATTATTTGCCTGCAGAAAGGACTGGGGTGTGGTCTGCTGAGATTGTTGAGATAACTCAATCATTTTAGGTGTCTTTCTTTAGGGAAGGTCTGCCTGCTGGGCTTGTTCCTGGAGATGAGTTGATTCCATTGCCCAGTTTTTTGGTCTCTTCTTTCAAAAGTCTTGAGGGAAAATTTTTATAGGTTTTTCTGTGTTACAAGTTTTGTTAGGATTGGGTTTTTGTTTGGGGGTTTTTTGTTGTTGATTTGGGTATTTTTGGCAGAAAATTTGCCAGTTCAACAATATTTAGGGCTGTGACTCTTCATTTAAGGTGAGGATGAGTGAAATAAGCACTGTTGTGTAAAACAAAGTTTATTTTGCTTGGGAATTTCAGTAAGTTTATTCATCAGTGGTCACTTGACAGCCCCACCCCCCTGGTAAACGCAATGCTGAGTTGTTGAAAAGGGAGTTCTAAGACAAAAAACCCCAAGCAACTGGTGTAGATACATGTTTTCATACATGTTTCATTTCATAAGCATTTTTTGGGGAGTAAACAAAACCTTTGCTTTGAAAGTCAGCTTGTGCTTACTAAAGCAAAACAGAATAATTCTGAGCAGAGATTCTGTTTTTCTTGGAGGCAGTGAGAAGTAGGAATCTCCTGGAGCTCTTGGTGGTTTTGCACCTTCCAAATCGCAATTTTAATTGTAGTAGCCCAGCTAATAGTTAGTTGAAAAGTGAGAATTTAGCTTGCAGGCACCAGAGGTTCTGCACTACAGCACCAAGAACAGTGCTGAACAGTGATTTTAGCTGTGATTTTTGGTGTTGCTGTTTCCCAGGATGTCCCAGGCTTTGTCCAGGCTGTGTGTGAGGTTCCTGCCTGCTTGCTTAGATCTGGGTGGGATCATTCCTGTGTCCAGGAGCTGCTTCCATGCTGTAATCCAAGAGGAGCTACTGTATGTTAAATATAGAGCCCCTTGTGCTGCCATGAATTCCCATTTGCATGAGTCGTTAGCTCAGAGCGCTGCAATTCCAAACTTCCCTGCTGAGGCTGCTCCTGGAACTGAGCTTGGGACAGTGCTGGGACAGTGATTCCTGGGGAATTGTGAGCTGCTGGTCAAATCCAGCCTGGAAAATGGGCCTGGGGAACACACAGGACCAGCAGTGAAACCTCCAGGGTTGGATTTTACGGTGGATTCTCCTAATCTGCAGCTGCTAATTCGTAATTAGTGAAAAGGGCCAAGGGGATGCAAAGGGTTACAAATTGTCTTGTTGTGCTGTTGGCTCTTCCCTCCCCAGGCTGCCAGGGGAATTGGCACACAGTGCCTGTGTCCTGAGCTTCCCAAGTCACTGGTTGCCTGGCATCGTGTTAACCCAACTTCCACCACGATAAATGAGCTGAGATTTGATTCAGGAGCAGTAATTTCTGTACAGCCAAGTGACTCTTGAGCAAGCTGAGGAATAGCACAGAAGAACTGTGAGTAGTTCAGCCAAGGTGCTGTTCCTGAATGCAGCAGAGATCTGGATCCTCATCTCCAGAAAGGAGGTGACTTTTAGATCTTACCTGACAGGGGCCACAAAGGTGACAAAGATACAGGTTTTATTTGAAGAAAGTATTACTGGAATAAAAGGTTGTTGAAGAAATGAACTTGGGAGTGGCTGCAAGATGATGGGAGGGGAGCAATGGCTTTGTCTCCTAATTCAAGAGTCAGGGCTAGGCCAATCCCAGCCATTGGATTTTAGGCTGAAAAGAAACAAAAAGAGCCTGTGAAGAAAAGGTACTTTGAGAAGTAAGTAGTTTGAATCCTGGAATCCATGACCACAGGATGTCGAGGCTAAAGGATTTAGGGCTGGGCAGGATCACCATGGGACATCCCCACACCCCATGTGGGTGTTTTAGGAACTTCTTATTTCCCTGGATTGGCAGGGCTTTTTTCCCTCAGCCTTGCTTGTGGAGAGACTTCCTCAGACATTGAAATAAGCAGTAGCTTTTTGGGCTTGTAACTTACCTCAGCATTGAATATGGATTCCTTTTCTGTCTCTGCCTTTCATCAGAGCATTTTTAAAGATTGTTCCTGCATATTAATTTGCCATGATAGGCTTCAAAAAACAGGGGGAAAACCACTTTGAATTTCGCACACTTAGAGACAGGACACAGAGGGTGTTTCACTGGTACTCAAGAATGGTCCAAAGACAGGTTGTTATTTTTATTTTCCATAGAGCCAGTGGTGTCCTCTTAGTGCTTTTGCAGCTGGAATTTGCTGTTCCCTTCTGCAGTGTGTGAGCTCTTCCAGCACTGCTGACTCCAGGCTGCTGGGGATGCCCATGTTCACCTGGTGATGAGAGAAGTGCTTTTGCCTTCAGTCACTGGTTTGCCTTTAATGACAATTCTGTTGCAGTATGGAAACTGAAATCCCTCATCACAGATATAAACCCAGCTTTCCTTTCATTGCAGTGAATGAGGGGCTCATTGTGTGAGCACATCTACGGGGATTTACTGTTCAGGAAGAGCTGGAAATTAGTCTTTTGAAAGAGCAGTTGAAAATAAATGATCCTGAGATAAGTGCAGTGTAGTTTGCTTTTCCTTCATTTTCTCCTCTGAAGATTTTGCTTCCTGCCTTGACTCCTGCATTTTTGTTGATATCAGCCATGTCTTTTCAGTAAAATGAACTTTCCTTGGGCTTCAGCAATGCTTAGAGAATATTGCAGTGTTAGATGGAGTGGGATTAACAGTATGGTAAAGAGGGGGAGTCTGATGTTAAAAGAAGTTGTTTCTTGGCGCATCTGGCTGAGTACCTGAAGAAATTCTAGGCTGAAGAGAGATGCTGGCTGGCAAAGCTGGCACAGATATCGGGGGTTGGCTTCTCTCGGGATATCCCACTGGGGCATTCCACCTGGCAAAGCGCATTCCTGCCAGGGCTGATGGAACGCTGCATGTCTCAGGACAGCCTGGAACCACACGAATCCCTTTTCCCTGTTTCCTCCCTGCCAGAACCAAGACTGCCAACGGGGATTACCGGAAGGAGCACCGGGAGCGGAGCCGCAGCCCCATCGAGCGGGCGGCTGCCCCCACCATGAGCCTCCACGCCAGCCACATGTACGCCTCCATCCCCAGCCTGAGCATGGAGCAGCCCCTAGCACTGACCAAAAACAGCGTGGATGCAGCCAGGACAGTCGGCATCTCCCCCAGCCTGAGCAGCGTGGAGCGGCAGCAGGTACGGGGCGGGGCTCCGGCTGCAGCCGCAGCCCGGGGCAGCCACCGGGCGGCCTCTGAATGCACAGCTCCTCGGGATGCTCACTGGGACATTGCCAGGCTCGGGAATGCAGGAGTTTTACTGGGGAATGCATGTGTTGTACTTGGGAATGCATGAGTTGGATTTGGGAATGTATGTATTGTAAATGGCAATGCATGAGTTGTGTTTGGGAATGCATGTGTTGTATATGGGAATGCACAAGTTTTACTTGGGAATATATGTGTTGTATTTGGGAATGCACGAGTTGTATTTGGGAATGCATGCGTTGTATTTGGGAATGCATGAGTTTTACTTAGGAATGTATGTGTTGTATATGGGAATGCATGTGTTATATATGGGAATGCATGAGTTTTTACTTGGGAATACATTAGTTGTGTTTGGGAATGCATGTGTTGTATATGGGAATGTATATATTGTAAATGGGAATGCATGAGTTGTATTTGGGAATGCATGCATTGTATTTGGGAATGCATGAGTTTTACTTGGGAATGTATGTGTTGTACTTGGGAATGCACAAGTTGTATTTGGGAATGCATACATTGTATTTGGGACTGCACGAGTTTTACTTGGGAACGCATGCATTGTATTTGGGAATGCATGAGGTTTTATTTGGGAATGCGTGAGTTTTTATTTGGGAACGCGTGAGTTTTAACTGGGAATTCAGTGTGGTTGGTTCAGGGAGGCCCCAGCACCTGCTGGGCAATGCCTGGGGGCATTCCCTGTGCCCCTCCTGGTGATCCCTGTGTGCTCCCCTCCCCTCTGTCCCAGCTCTCTCTACCCTCAAGAAGGGGTACAACACATAAGGGAGAATTTGAGACTGGATGATCTTAGTTGTTTTAGCCAGCCAAAAGCATTTGCTGTGCTGTTCAGAGCAATGTTGTATCACTCATTCTCTGTTCCTAAAGCCAAGTCATTATTTTTGATTATTTTATGCCAGATTTCCATGTGCTGGAGTAGTTGTTAAGGTCTTTTTTTGTTGGTTGTTCTTTGGTTTGCCATCTTGCACGTGGCATTTGTTTTGCTGCAGAAGTGCTGAAGCTGAGCCATTTCTGTAGGCAAGAACAGTTTTATGTGTCAGACTCACTTTTATCCCTCCTACAAGTGGAGAGACAAAGCAAGAGAATTGAGCTGTGATGAGCTGCAGCACTGAGAAATTAAACTGGCCCATGAACTCTTCCTTCCCTGGATCCCTCTCTGTTCTCTTTGACATTTTGAACCAGGTTACAATCATTTTTCTTGGGAAAATAGGATGTTGTAGCAAGGCCTTGCTAAGAGCACAGAGTAGAAATCATACAAAATAAAAAGTGTACTGAAAAAAAAATCCTAGTTTGATGATTCCTTGTTTTGGGTATTTTTTTTAACTTTAACATGTTGAATGAGATTTCTGCTTACACTGTTTCTAATAAAACAGGTCAGAGAAAAATACCTTATTTGCAGCAGGACAGGGTTATCCAGCTGCTGTAGTTAATGATTGCTACTAAATCCTCAGTTTATCTCAATATTTTTACATAAGTTTCTATATTCTGTACACACACAGCCATAGCAGAGGATTCTACAAGGTACCTTATTGGGCTCTTTAAGGTGTTGGCAGTGCATTTCTGAGATATTGTTACCTGTCTCTCTCTACTTCCCACCTCCTGCATGTCCAGAGTACTCTTCTGAAGAGAATGAAATACATGCCTTTCTCAAAAACTGCTTCTGAGAGGCACAAAATCCTGGCCCCTATAGAAAATAATTACTCCCACATGTGAACTGCTTACAGAAAAATCAAATAATTCTTCTGTTTTTCTTTGCTTTTTCTACTTTGCTGCCAGTGCAGTAAGATGTAAATAACCTCATTGCTGTTTTGTCCTGGCAAAAATCATGTTCAACTTCCCTGGAAAGCTCAGCTATTTTACTTTACTGGCCTTGCTCTGCCTAAAGTACCACCAAAGAAGGGAAATTCCCTCCTTCCTCACTGACCTTGTATGGGGGTAGGGGATTTTTTTGTGGGTAAAATTCTGTAAAATGCTCAAGGAATTAAATAACATCAGTTCTGTTAATCTTTGGAACACTTATTACTTAATTTGCATTGAGTACAATGGACTCCTTGCATCATCAAATATATGGAATTTATTCCAATACCTGTGATAATCCCTTTAGCCACCTAGAGAAACTGGGACATTTCTTTTCCCAGGGCCTTGTGTAAATGTCCATAAACACAGTAAACAACTGTGAAAAGAGTATGTTATGATTACACTTAAAGTATAGATGGTGGAGTTCTAATGTAATGTAGCTGTGAATAGACATTCTGGGGAATTTGCATATGCTGAGAATGACAGTGATGTTAATTAATGTAAATTAATTCACCTGCTGGAAAGGCAAGTGAATTCCAACAAGAAAGGATTTGTGGTCTAGGCTGGCTCAGAGTTCTTCATATTTATTGTACATTCCCTGGGATTAGGATGTACTGTGGAATACAGAGGTAGGGCTAGGAAAACTCAACTTCTGAATAAAAATTATAACACCAAGACAACAAATACCTGGAAAATCCGCAAACCCGTTCTATGTGTGGCCGTAGAATGAAACAAACATTTAATGTGTTGGCATTTAGTGCTACATATGGAACTCAGTGAAGTTGACACAGTCACTGTAAAATCACTTCAAAGATTTGCTTTCACACTGCTCTTTTTCTGTTCACTGAAATAACAAGAGCCTCTATGGAAATGCAGTGGATTTTTAAAAATGGATTTTTATTTTTAGTTCTTACTCAAAGAAACAGCTGAATATATAGGGGTTTAATATGAATTGGATAGTTTATGGGTTTAGTTGCTATGACTGAATTAGCAACAATCAGTGTAAAATTATTTTTAAGATTTACTTTCACGCTGCCCTTTTTCTGTTCACTTACATAAGAACCGTTGTGGAAGTGTGATACGTGGATTTTTATTTTTAGCCAAAGAAACAGCTGAATATTCAGGGAGTTAATATGAACTGTGTTTAATTGCTGCTGCTGAGTGTGCCACTGTGCTTGTGTCCCCTGCAGAACCGTCCCTCTGTGATCACCTGTGCTTCTGCCAACAACCGCAACTGCAACCTGTCCCACTGCCCCATCGCCCACAGCGCCTGCTCCGGGGCTGCCTACAGGAGAGCCTCCAGCTGTAAGTGCCTGCCTCGCTCTGACACAGCTCTAGGCTGAGGAGGGCAGCAGCCTCCCTTGGAATGGAGAATGCAAACCCCCTCCCTCTGATTTACTATCATTTTGAAATTAATGGGCTCTCAGGCAAAGATACGAGAATATGAATAACAGTTCTTCACTATGACAATTAAAAGAAAAAGCAGTAATACAAAAACCACTGACAGTCAGGATACTTTCTGACAACCTGGCAGCCTGTGGGTCAGGGTGCTGGTGGCAGTGCCATTCCATGGTGGCTGCTCCTCCTGCAGTGACAGATGTGGCTCTGCTGGAGCAGGGATCCTGGACAAGGCTGGAGTTTTCCTCTGGAGCTCCAGGGCTGGTGGAGCTGGGCCTGCTCTTCCTCTGGGAATGCAGAGGAGAAGAAAGCTGCTCCTCTGGGAACGCAGTGGGAAAAGGCTCCTGTGGTGTTCCAAGCCTCAGATTGTGTCCAGGTAGGAATGCTTGGCTCCTCCCCTGGGCAGAGCCTCTCCCAAGGGGATGATGGAATTTTATCAGCCATGCAGTGACACTCAGTGGCCCATGGACAGAAGATAATTAATAATTAATGGCCCATTAACAGAAGATCTCTCCCTGGAGGGAGGATGGGTGGTAGAAGAGATAAAGAAACCTGTCCCACCTGGCTTTAGCAGCTGGCCCATTAACAGAAGACAGCTGTCCCACCTCTAACAGGTGGCAATAGAATACACACCCCCAACCACACCTTGCATTGCAACCTAAGACAGTGCTGCCCTCCAAACTGCCCTCCCCGGGGTCCCAGCAAAGCAGAATGGGCTCCACTGTGCCCACACTGACAGGGAGAAAAGGATGGACACCCTTTGTCTCCTCCTGTGCCACAGCTGGAGGTACTGCTGCAGAACTAGGGGGAGAGAGGTATTCTTTCTTCTTGTTTTGAAAAGCTTATTAAAAAAAAAACAAGCACCCCACACAGACAAATAAGTCATTATGTTTATTTTAGTCCAGCTGACAAACAGCAGCCAGGGCCAGCAGAACCCCCCACACTCTTTTTTTAGGAGCTGTAGTTTCCCCTGCTCTCTCAATAGCCAGGAGACTCTTGTGATTCAGCTGCAGTCACAGAAATCTTTCCTGCAGCCACAAAGACCCTTCCAAAGCCCGTAGCCTCCACCCTGCTCTGCATGGAGAACACAGAAACCTTTGGAGGGCAGTTGCTACAGCAACCCAAGCAGGGAGCTTTAGCTTTCTGCCTTCTGTGCAATTAGCACTGCTCGTGAAATCTGCTCAGGCAGTACTTGCTGGGAAAGCTGGGCTGTTTACTGCACAGAAAGCACAGGGGAAGCTCAGCCTTTTCCTTGCAAGTCCTTTACCTGCTGGGGCAGAGCTTTAACTTGCAGCATTGCCAAAAGCTCCGGGCAGTGGGGCTCCAGCAGCCAGGATGTGTCCATGAAACAATACCAGCACGATGTAGGCAGCAACCTAAAGCCCATAACAGGGTAAATACTAGTATTTTATTATTAATAGTATTTTTTTATTTTTATAAAGATCAATATACTGTTGATAACTAGAACTGGGAGCTGAAGGAGACCCTTAGACTCTTGAAGAAATCAATCATTGAGGATCTCAGATGTTACAAGTTTTCTCACAAACTGGTGCTTCTGGTCCCAGAAGAGCTGCTCCCAGTGGGCATGGGAACAGGGCTGGATGTTTCCAAAAAAGATTTGTCTCCTGTCAGGTGAAGAGGTGTTTGTGCATGACACTCATGTTTATTTTAGGATCAATCAAGCATTGCTTTAGGATCAAGCAGGGGGGCTGTGCCATGGATCCCAACAGTTCCAAGTATTTTTGGAAAGACAATTCTTATTAAGACACACAAATACTGATTCTAAATTGTAAAACTGCTTTTATATTTAGTCTGTGGAATTACTACAGTTCTCATTCAAAACTTGTCATTTAAGGCTTTTGTAATAGTCTTAGAGCACTTACTGCAGTGCTCATGATTCATTTAGTTCTGACTGCTCCCAGCACAAGTGTGGGGAGTAAGATGAAACCCTGAGCTCAGCTTTTGGCATGCTGCAGTTTAGGATGAGGTCTGCTCACACCTGACTGCTATCAGCAGGCTTGGGAGCTGATTTTAAACAACTCTTTACATCATTAATTCCATTTAAGCCTAAATATAAGTTCTGTGTGATTGTTTTGGGAGAACGTTTCCATAGAATTGGAGCTGGAGCTGTTAGTTGCCTGAGGGAGAAATACAATTAAATATAAATGCTTACCTGTTCCAGGTCACAGAAATGCAAAAATATTTAACTCCATTGGGTTTTCTTCATTTTAACTCCTTCCCACCTTCTTGCCCACCCTCTTCACTCCCAGGTGTGTAAGGGTGTGAGGAAGGCCATCTTAGTGACAGGGACTTGTAGTGACAGGGCATTAAGCTATAGGGGAGATGCTTTGGGGGCTGGAGCCCCTCTGCTCTGCAGGCTGGCTAGGAGAGATGGGGATGTTCAGCCTGGAGAGGAGAAGGCCCTGGGGTGAACTTAGAGCCCCTTCCAGATCCTGCAAGGGCTCCAGGAGAGCTGGAGAGGGACTGGGCACAAGGACCTGGAGTGACGGGATAAGGGGAATGGTTTCCCACTGCCAGGGGCAGGGAGAGGTGGGGTATTGGGAAGGAATTCCTCCCTGGGAGGGTGGGCAGGCCCTGGCACAGGGTGCCCAGAGCAGCTGTGGCTGCCCCTGGATCCCTGGCAGTGTCCCAGGCCTGGTTGGACGCTGGGGCTGGGAGCAGCCTGGGATGGTGGACGGTGTCCCTGCCATGGCAGGGGGGGGAATGAATTGGATGAGCTTTAAGGTCCTTCCAAGCCAAGCCCACTGCAAGATTCTGTGAGAGAAAACAGCATGAAGTGCAGGTTGTGAGTGCAGACTCAGTGCCAGGGTTTTAAGTCCCCCTCTGCCTCCTGTCCCCACAGCCACCACTGCGTGTGACCCGGTGGTGGAGGAGCACTTCCGCAGGAGCCTCGGCAAGAACTACAAGGAGCCCGAGCCGGTGGCCAACTCGGTGTCCATCACGGGCTCAGTGGATGACCACTTTGCCAAAGCACTGGGGGACACGTGGCTGCAGATCAAGGCTGCCAAGGACGGCGTGGGCAGCAGCCCCGAGTCGGCGTCGCGGCGGGGCCAGGCGTCCCCTTCCTCCCACATGGTCAACCACAATCACTCGCCCTCCGTGGTCTCCTGAGGACAGCACCCTTCCCGCTGGGAATTTGCATGGTTTGACTGAGCTTGGAACAAGTGCTTCAGTAGTGCTGGGGGAGGGGAGGTTAGTTTTCAACACATGGTTTTGTGTACTCACTTTGTTGTTTGTTTGTTTTTTTTTTTTTGTAAAAGGGTGCCCTTAAAGACGATAGCAGGAACTATTTCATAAAGATTCATATGATGTAGCATCCTTTTTTTCCTGCCTCAATTACCAAAGAAACCTCTGATGCAAATCTGCTGCCCCTTAAAAAAATAATGCACGCTAATCCACAAAAGCCATTACACTTAGTTGGTTGACCCAAGTGCTTTTTTGCTTTTCTTAGCTTCTCAAGACTAGAATTTGTCTGGTTTGCTTACATTGCTTTTTTTTTTTTTTCTCTCTGTGAAGTAATTTTGTATGTATATACTTGAAAAGAACTGTCATGTATGATTTGCACTATTGGAGGAGGACTGAAGTTGCACAGCAACTTTCTGGAAGAGGCTAATATTTTGAGGGCAAACTGCTGAAAAAAGGGTTTAAGGATGACATTTCTATCAGTCTGATTTTTCTTAGAGCAAAACAGCTTTGGAAGGGGAAGTCTCATACAGGTTATAGGTCTTTCTCTCTTAGATTTCAGGTGCTTAGTGCTTGCAACTGGACTGCATAATTTACAGAACACGGGCATTTTTTCCTAAACACTGCAGTTTGTTAGAATAGAGCTGAGGTTGGAGGGTTCCATAGTGCTTAACGATGCATGTTTTATGAAAAATAGCTGGTATCTATTAATGTATAGACAGTAAGAATCATAATACTTATTAGCTTCTCTTCAGAATTAGTTTATTTTTGTCAGTAACAACCCTAGATATACTTACTGCTGGTACAGTTGTACTCTATGATATTTGTATTTGCTATTCACTTTAGTGGCAGCAGCACCGAGGGCAGCTCAGGACAGGCCTCGTGCAGCACTGCTGCTTCACAGGGATCTGCTTCCCAACCCCCAGTCTGTGTAATCCACCCTGAACTAGCTGCAGGAACTGCTACCCTTACAGATCTTGGCTGGACAACAGATTGTTACAGTTTGTGAAAGGTGATCTTTCAGTTTGTTTATTTTATTTTGGTTTTTTTTAAGCCTATCCATCAGCCTACGCCAAGTCGCAGCATACATTCCTCCAGTAGATTTTATACAGGTATTACTGCATTTATTATCATTTGCTATATTAATAGCTACTAGCTAGAAATTAGGCAGTAGAGGCAGGCATAAAACCACAGCTGTGCTAGTGCTAAGAGCTTCTCTTCTTCTTGTTAAGTGTAACTACTCTCCCCAGTACATTCCATCTTCCCAGGAAGTTGCAGCCAGGGCTTGGTTTTTATGCTGGGCTCCCTGAAAGGCTGGGCTCAGTGTAGGAAGTGAGAACTGGTTGGAAGATGAACTCCACGTGATGTATTATGGACTATGTTACAGTATTGGGTCCATTGTGGCTTTTATTTTATGCCTTTTTTTTGTAAAGTTAAGCTATTTAATTTGGAAAAGGTGCAGGGTAGAAAAGAGATCGGGAGATTGGCTCTTACTCTTGGTGAGAAGGTGGCTGCTCAGTTTTCTTTAAAAAAATGAAAAAAAAAACCCACAAAAAAACCAACCCAACACCTAAGCCCCCCAGTTTTACACATTTCACTACCATCTTACTGGGTAGTCAACGCTTCCTTGCTTTGGCATTCAGTACCCTACTCTCTGTAGGAAGATTGTTAAAAGAACACTTTTTTATATAGGTAACTTTAAGACCATCGTTACGCTGTGCGTAAAGAATGTACAGAGAAATTTGTAGGTATTTTTTGAGGAACAATTAATTTGTTAATGATATGTAGCTATTTAATTTTTCCCTTTCCTTTATTGTAATCATTCTTTTTTTTTGTTTGTTTGTTTGTTTGGAGAAAAAAGTTGATCTTTTTTTTTTTGTTGTAGATTTGTCTGTAATACAGTAAAAAGTGCAGGAACACAGTTATTCTATGAGGACACTGCATTAGCATTAATAGCCACTTGTTATTGCTACAGGCTACTGAGCAGTATAACAGTCAATACTAATACTGTAGATGGACTCTGTGGAAAATGTGACTCCTATTTCTTTGTAAACACAAATAAGATAATGTTTTTAAAGCTAATATTTTCAATAATAGCTGTTTTACAAGGTTACATTTACTTATCTGAGATAGGTAAATGGATTTGAGGGCAATAAAGATTTAATGTGCTATGTCCAGTAAAACAGGTACTGGACACAACAATGTCACAAAAGCCAAAGGGTTGGGGGGAGGTGGAAGGACACTAAACTGAACTCACCATCACTAGACGTGGTGAAGTTTCTTCACAGAGCCAGGTTATCTACAGTTCAGTTTGAAAGATTCTCTCTGTGTTTGTAAATCTGTAATATACCATTCTTTTGTGGCCTTGTTTCACCTGGAAAAAAAAAAAAAAAGGTTTGGCAGGCCATCTTTTTTTTTTGTACTTAAAAGTAGCCTTAAAGAACAATAAAGTGCTCTTAAATCACAGGTGTGTTCCTAAGTCTCTGTATTGCCTGGTGAGAGAGGAATTGGTGTGTGTGAGGCAGAAACAAACCTCTGGCCACATCCTGCCTTCCTTCCAAGCATCCCTGCCTTTTTTAGGACCATAACCCCACTGGTGGGGCTACCACAGCCTCAGTCTGGAGTTCAGGGGGCTTTTCCCTACAAGTGTTCAGCAAGAAATCCTTTACAGCACTAAAAATCCCTTTTGCTGCGCCAGCAGCTGTGCTGGGCCTTGAGGAACTCACCTGGACACAGACTGCTTTGGAGAACACCAGCTGGTGCTGCATTTCTGTTCACGAAAAGACCAATTTTGTGGCATTTTGTTTGTCCCTCAACTTCTTCAAGGAATCCCTCCCTGGTGAAAACAGCTGAATTTCAAATGTTGACATCCACTGTCCTCCGTTCTGGGTGAGCAGCATTCCAACGGCGCTGGAGATGGTTAATCCTTAAAAAGTAGTTGTAATTACCTGAGTCTGAGAAAGCCCAGTGAACCAGGCAAGAAAGGGGGCTCCAAAAAGAAAAAAAAAAGCCTCTAAAAGGAGCGAGACACGAAGTTCCTGTTGGCTCAGCAGGGCCTGAAGGGTTTGGAAACACGGCAGGCCCAGCATGGCCAGGCTCGGGGTGAGGGCGATGCCGTGAGAACACTTCAGGAGGATTGGCTGAACACATCTGAAACACATCCCTCACTAAAGCCCCTGCAAAGAGGCCCAAAGCCTGGGGTGAGGGTGTGTGGGAGCCAGGCCAAGGACAACACACCCCACAGGCCCCACAGGCCCCACAGGCCCTACAGGCCCCACAGGCCTCACAGGCCTCACAGGCCCCACAGGTCTCACAGGCCTCACAGGCCCCACAGGCCCCACAGACCTCACAGGCCCCACAGGCCTCACAGGCCTTACAGGCCCCACAGGCCCCACAGGCCCCACAGACCTCACAGGCCCCACAGGCCCCACAGGCCTCACAGGCCCCACAGGCCCCACAGGCCCCACAGACCTCACAGGCCCCACAGGCCTTACAGGCCCCACAGGCCCCACAGGCCTTACAGGCCCCACAGGCCCCACAGGCCTCACAGACCTCACAGGCCCCACAGGCCTCACAGACCTCACAGGCCCCACAGGCCTCACAGGCCCCACAGGCTCCACAGGCCGCCCTCTGAGGGGAGCTGCTCGCCCTTCAGGAAAAGGAAAACATCTAAACATCTCTGCATCACAGATTTGGGGGCTCCAGGACACAGGGCGGGCACATCGCTGTCTTCCAGGTCAGTAACTTACAGCAAACTCCATTTTCTGCATGGTAAAAGGATTTCTCTAACTGGCACAAGGAGGGTGGCACCATGGCCTGGAGAAACCAGCCCAGACACACAATATTTCATGAAGTCCCCCAGTATTTGCAATGGCATCTTGTGTGAGCTGAATGAGAGGCACCTTGCAGCTGTGCCTTCAGTCTCAGCCCTACACACACACAGATCAATTCTGCTCATTTCAATCCAACATCATTTCCATTCCAGAAAGCAGAGCTGACAGCACAGACACCACAGGGCTGCAGAGCTCAGGGAGTGCTCTCTCCTGAACGCACTCTGGATGCATTCCAGGCTGGGCTGGGTGTGAAAATCACCTCTGCAGATACATCCATGCCGAGGTCAGCGGGAGCCGGGCAGTGTGCTGTGACCAGGAGCGGGTCCCTGGGCCCATGGTGACCACATGGTGACCCACAGTGACACCAAGCTGCCCAGCTGGGCCCCGGGAGTGGCACTGCTCAGGCTGGGGATGGTCCCTGTGAATGGAGACTTCTCCAGTGTCCAAACACTGCCACCAGCTCGTGTTCTTAACGTGACACCCGGGCAACACCCACAGAAGCATTTCCATGTTATTTGTGCACTCCCCGGGGCTGGCACACGTAGGCTTGGCCCAGGGGACTGTTCACACTATCATTAGATCCTCCTTGAAACTGAAACCCCTCTGCATCCTCCTGATCCGTGTCCTCTGGCATGGACACAGCCCCAGGTGTGTTCCCAGGTCTCCAGCTCTCTTCCCTGAGCAGACAGCGATTCCACAGCTGGATTACAAGGTATGATAAAGCACGTTTTATCCCTGAGCTCCTGATAGAAATTATATCAATTAAATAATTTCTTTAACTCCTCTTGAAACGGGAACATTCTGCCCCTCTCTGGAACAGCTGCCTCAAGTGCTTTCTGGGGTATAAGACAGCCAAGATAATTGAATTGTGTATTTTTAAGTTGCAGTTGGACACAGTGGGAGCAGTGCCAGCCAGCAGACCATTCCCAGCACAGCCTGCTCCTGAGCTGCCCCTTCCCTGGGGACAGTGCCCTGCTGGAGGCTCCATCCCGAGGAACACCAAACAGGAAATTCTCCTCCTCTCCTTTGAGAAGGATCAGGATCCCAGTTCAGCAGAAACGAGGGGCAGGCTCAGGGGTTCAGAGCTGCTAATTGCTGTGTCACTTGGGCATCCACAGCCAGGGCCATTCCTCTCTGCTGGGAATGGTTGGCATGGCATTACTTATACATGGATATTCACACTGGCATGCATTTATATTGCAGCAGAGCTGGAAAAAACAGAATTTCTTTTTCCACAGGCTAATTTCACATAATGACAAAGCAGTTACTGACTTCCACAAGAGCACATTTCACTGCAGTCACATGAGACCCTTTCAAACTTTTCTTGCTCAGCCAGTTTTACTGCTCACTGCTGCACTGTTCAGTCTAATTTTACATTTTATTTTGCTAAGCAGCAGCTTTCTTAAATGCCAGGGAGAACATCTGTCTTCTCTCCATCACAAAGAGACACAAAGGCATCTGTCAACACGAGGCTGTGTCAGCCAAATGCCTGCTACATTTCATAGTCAAAAAGCTGCTTATCTTCAAACTGTTTACTGAGTTTGGGGAAATGCTCTGCACACAGAGCCCTTCTGAGAGCCTCTGCTGGTGTGGGGAATCAAGGTTACCTTTTTCAGTCCAGGAAAAACAAAGCTCTGATCTCCTCCTTCCTGAAAATAGTGAAATACTGTGGGTTGAGCTGTGTTCATGACATTTGGCTTGTGTGTTAAATATAAACAATGTACCACTGAGGTTAGAGTAGTTCTAGGGAAAAAATTTTAAATATTGAAATATTTAATATTAAAAAATACAGGAATTTTTTTTTTGCTTTCAGAGGAAAAATATGATTCAACACATTTAAAAAATAATATTTCTCAGGCTAAGCCTAAACCTTTGCTCTCACTGCCACACTGCAATATTCACTTACCTGGTTTTTTTTTTGAGGGGGGAAGCAGAGATGAAAATAGTGGAAAGAACTAACAATACTCACAGATCAAAGCAAGGGCTTTTTCTTTTCCTTTTCCTTTTTCCTTCCAAGGGATGAGTTCTTTGGCTCCTGCTAAGAAAATCCTACAGAAAATCTCAGCTTATCAACTTCCCCAGAAGAAAGTGTGTGTGACTTCAAACAGCACCACAGGGAACAAAGGCCTTTCTCTCGATTTCCCTGCCATTCCTGGAGTGAAGCTGGTGCAATTTTTACTCCTCACAGGCTCTGAGGAGTTCCTGGCCCTGTCCTGGCTGCTCCAGAGTGTCCTGTTCCATGCCTTGACACAAACACACTCCAAATCAGAGCTGCTAAAAGCAAAGTCCCCCTCTGCTGTGAAGATTTTCACCTTAATAGCAACCTTTGTCACTTGTAAGTCTCTCCTTCCCAGTGGCTCTCATACCTCCCTCAGGAATTGGAAAATCAAGATTAAAAGAAGTCATTTATTAACCTGCAAGTCCCATTAATAAAGTAACAGCAATGACCAACAGACCTAGTTCTTACATGTAAGCAATATTCTCATTTTCTCCCCTAGAACTCAGTCACACAGAGGTACAAAATTCACCTTTTGCTGTGAGAAAGCCCCAAGGATACATCAGCAAAGTGTCCAGAGGAAAAAAAACCATCTAAAAGCACTCCAGACATTTTCTTTGTTGTGGTAAAGATGTGACTGGCTGAACACAGGCTAAGAACAGGGCTCAGAATCATCAACCATATAAAGGTAAAATGCACTTCAGCTTTTAAAGATGCTGCAGAAATTGTCCTATTTCAGAGTTCTTTGTTTTGCTCCCCTCCTCTGACAGCTAATTCAGCCTCCAGCTCCCTGGTCTGGGCAAAGTAATTAATGTCATTAACTCAAACGTGCAGTTTTCAGGTGGGAAAATGAAGAAAACCCCAAGAATTGCAAAGCCACCGTTTAAAACAATCCCAGGGCTTGTTTTAAAGATTTTCACCAGATTTCCTCACAAGAGAAAATAATGCTTTGGCTGCTGCCAGGCTTACAAATGCAGCTTGTGAGTCAAGCTCTGACCTCTCAGGATGATGCAAAATCAGCAGCAGTAAGTCAAATCATGACTTTGCTGACATGTCTGTACCTTAGAGTGATTAATCCAACAAATAAACAATTTCTGCCTGGAAATGCAGGGAAGAGCAGTGTGGGATTCTCCTCCTGCTCTGCCCTGTGGCAGCTGAGCTCTGGATGCAGTTTTGGTCCTACCAATTCTCACAGGAAATATGAAAAATACTGGGGCAGAGCTGAGGATCAAACTCAACACAGATGCACCCATGAGAGATCATTAAAGACAAAGCAGTGAAGGCAGGAAATATTCTCTGTTTGGATGAAAAGTTGGTTCCTTTTAGCACTGCCCCATGACAGATCCCATCTCCTCTCCATTCTGTCCTTCTGGGACACATCCCCAAAGCCAATCACATGGATTCTCCCCAAGAGAAATGTCCATTTTACCAGCACAGCTAAATGAGTTCACACATCACTCTGGACTTCTGAGACTTCTTTACACAACTCCCCAGCCGATTAAAAAATTGGTTTTCTGCCTTTCTAGTGCTGAAGAACAGATACAGAGCATTGCTTTTATATGACTTGCACAAATCTCCACTGCTGTGGCTGTTTGCCCTGCACAGACACCCAGGGACAACAAACAGAACAACATCAAAGTGCTGCAGTGCCTGGAAAGCTTTCTTGCCATCAGTTATTTGCGTTATAACTCATGTAATCAGTTCTAAAAGATACCTCACAACTGTGTTGTGCACTCCCAACACTCAGGAAGTATTTCACTCGAATTTTTCAGGAGCGAAATGAAAATCAGGTTATTCTAAATAATGACATTTGGAATTCGTTCTGTTCTTGAGGCATTTAGCTTCACATTTTCAAGTCTTTTGGACATGGCCACAAAACAGATGGGTTTGTTTTGAAATTAAAGAAAAAAGAAAACAGATCCTTGGGAATTGGAGGAACACAAAACAACAAAACCCCAGCGCTGGGAGAGCAGCAACATTTTGAGAGTTGAGAAATCTGCAATTTACCCAGACTGGTGAAAAGCAAAGATTCTCCCCTCAGGAAACCTCCACTGCTGAGCTCTGCATCCCCAAAGTGGGAATCTGCTCCACTCCAACCTCAAACCCAAACACTGCAAGAGCTCCCACCCAGGATGGTGTTTGGGGAGCACAGGGATTGCTCACTGAGCTACACGATCACAAATGAACCTTCCAGATTTGTATTTATTTATTCAGCTTGTGGGTGGCAGTCTGCTCAAGCAGATCTGTTGCTTGAATTGCTCTGTAGTACAAATTCAGAACAACATTCCTGCCCTTCCTGAGAGCACCAGAGGAGCTGGGTGACAAGAGAGAAATAGCACTTCATTTCAGCCACAGAGAAGGAGAAAGCTGGCTGGGTGACCTGTCCTGCCTGGGACCCTTTGGAGCCTTACAGCCACAACTGCCCTTAGTTCACAGAAGTCTGGAAACCCCACAACAGTGTAGGAGCCCCCCAAAAGAAAAAAAAAAAAAATGATGCTGAGCCTCAGGAGAACTCCCCAGAGACAAACCCTGGGCAGAAAAAGGGACGTGCCAAGGCCTGTCAGCAGCCAGGGAGATGAACTGGAGCTCCTCAAACCAGTGACAAACCTGTGCTGGGAAAGCTCCCAAACTGGGGCAGCCCTGGGCCAGCCAGGCTCCATCCAGCTGCTGCTCCTGGCTCTCCTCCAGGCTCCTCTTCTTCTGCCCCCTCATATCTCCATCTACGACTGGAACAAGGGAGGGAAGGAAAACATTAACGTGGAAGGACAAAAGAATTGCTGGAGCTTCACTACAACAGAGATCTGGGGCACTGGGCGAGGCTTTCAAAGGATTTTGCAGTTCATTTGCTCTTCTCTCATAATGGAAGTTTTGTACTTTTTTTTTTTTGTGAAAAGTTTGACTGGGGAAAAGAGCCAATGACAACACTGGGAAAGGTTTGTCAAATACAAAAATATCACTAACACCACTGTAGAGCCCAACAAATTACAGGTCATGGCAACTTATTTACACTTTGTACTTAGCTCATGAACACCGCTCTGTAGTTCACTCAGGAAGTGAATAAACCCCCCTTTTCTTTCTCTCCTCTGGAGTGTATTTATAATATATGATCAGAATTAAGAAATGCTTATTAATTAAGTACATTTAAAAAAACCCAAGCCTAATTCTTACTTGCTTCTTAATTCTGTTCCATTAGCAAAGTCAAGGCACACCAAATGAATCCAGAGCTTTGGTTCCTGGGGACAGAACATTAAATCCTGCATTACCCTGCATTATCCTGCACCTCCCAGGGCAGCCTGGGAGGACACAGCCAACATTTCCTGCCCCTCTCAGTCTGGGCTGCTGAGCTCTTTTACCCCAATTCCAGCTGAGTGTGGACCTGAATCCCTCTGGGATCGCTGACGGTGGGACAAAGCCAAGCTCCTGGCTCTGGGATGGGTAACAAACACCACGAGCCTCAAAACCAGAAACTCCTTTTAAAAGAGAGCATGCAAATAACATTTCCTTTCCTGTTGTTTGTGTCCCATCAGAATACCAAAGCTCTTTGGTGACTCCTCTCTATTTCAGCTGATTTGTTACACAAAGCCAATGCCCAGCCTGAACATTGCCCAGAACACACCTGCAGGAAAGAGCCAAACTGAAGCAGAGAGCAGTTAAAAGTTAAGAACAGATTTATTTAATCCTCTTTTACACACATAACTTTTAAAAATACATGCTTAGTGTGATTGTCTTTACATTTGACACCAGACTTCTCTCAGAACTCTGAAACCCAGTTTAAGACACCATCAAACAGCATCCCAAGCTGGGCATCCAGGAACTGAGGCAAATGAATTCCAGTAACCACTGCTGGAGCAGTCCTCCAAATTCAGCTGCAAGGCATGAACACTGTTAGAGGTGAGGCAGAGCTGCAGCCCCTGGGAATCTGCACTATTTATTCTCTTGCCCAGCTGCCTCCACTGAGATTGGTTTTGCTCTGCCAAGCCCTTACTCTGCACCAAGAACCAAGAACCTCTGAACCAAGTCAGACACTCAGGGCCCTTCCCTGGCCTCACACAGCCCAGGGAATTCTGCCTCCATCCACCTTCCCATGGCTATGACAGGTACAGAGAGCACAAACTTCCTTAAACAAGCAGTGTTTTTAAAAAGCCCAGTAATTAATGACACTGAACTCCAAACTGTGAAAGCTGGAACGTACACCTTGGCTTAGAAAATGTCTGAAATCACCTACAAGTAAAGCACAGAATAATTTAAAAGCAGTGCTTTGGTCGTATTCTGAAACATGCTGTGCTGCACGTCCCCACGTCCTGATGTCAGCCCCTCCTGACACCCCGGTGACATTTGAGTCCCATTCTTTTCCAGTATCTCACATCAACAGGTATTTTGTTATTCTCTGCTCCCAGAGGACTTTTAGGAATTGCCATCTTGAAGTTATCTTGCTGAATCTCTTAATGACATTTCCAAATACTGTCCACAGGAAAAGAAATGAACAGATCCCATCATGGCTGGAAATGAAACCAGAATCTGTCCAACCACAGGGCAAAGCTGGCCATGAACCAGTGACCTGCCCCATCCCTCCCTTGCAAATCAGGGCTAAAAAAACCCTGGCTTAAGTTTGTAGTGTTGCTAAACTCGACTGAGTTCATAGGGCAGAATTTACAGCTCAGTCACCCCAACTACTGCTCAAGGAAAAATCACAAATAGTGGCTAAATGCATGCAAGAGACATGCAACAGCAAATGTTTTAATTAGAGGAAAATTGCCTTTGTTAACCAAATCATTGTGATGTTATCATATTCAGACCACCTGCATTTCAGTGTCCCCAGCTTGGTGCCAAAAATGATAAATCACTGGGATATAGCAAGAGGATCTATCCACTGGGTAGGACCTAAGTGAGAGCTTTTCCTTAAAAGTAATTTAGAAGGTAATTTAGAAAATAAAGGACCCAAGGGAAACTCAACAGTAGTTTTAGGAAGGTAAGATGAATTAAAAAAAATCAGAAAAAGCAAAAAGAGATGCAGAAGAGATA
>VXAX01003109.1:99865-112282 GCA_013399835.1 Leptocoma aspasia
TTTTTTAGAACTTCGGTCTAAGGTGTCAACTGAAAAATAACTTAATTCGTAACAGTGGCAGATTTTGACATCACTGGAAGAGAGCCCATGACCTGGAGCAGCCCTGACCCCAGTTCCCTGTGAGTTTTGCTTTACAGCCAGCACAGAGCTCTGCCTGCTCACTGAGAACCCCCAGAAGCAGAGGCACCCCAGAGGCTCTGCTGCAGAGTTCTGCCGAGCTCCAGAGCTGCTGCTGCTCAAACCAGGGCCAAAGGAAGGCATCCTGTGTAACAACCAAGCCAGCCCACTGCGAGCTGCCCAGAACAGCCCGGATCCATGAGCTGGGCAGACATTCCTGCCGTGGCCAGCATTCCTGCCCTGACTGCTCTGGGCGGCTCCAGGTCCTGCTGCAGTGACTGTTCCAAGGCTGTGCCAGGCAGGAAAGAGCTGCACAGCTGCACAGCCAGGGCCTGCTGCCTCTGGGGACACCCTGCACGGCCCCAGGGTCCTCCTCACACAGCGTGTCCTTGGGAAGGACAGCCTGGAATCCACCCTGGGGCTGCTGTGCTGCAGGTACCCAGCGCTGGGAGAGCCACTCAACTGCCCAGGGTGTGAAAAGCCACCTTTTGTTTGCATCTGGAAAACGATGCTCAGACCTTCTCCTCCCCTCATCTGCTCCCTTCTCCAGACCAGGAGTGAATTAAGCCCGATTTCCACCAGCAGAACCTCTACAAAGGCCTGATGACAATGACTTCATTCATAAATAGCTGGTGTACAAAAATGGATCTCCCATTTTAAGTCACACTGGCAATTTCAGCAATTCAAAAGGCTAAAGTGTGGATCCTCAGAATGGCGGGACAGCCCTAAGGAATGAAAGCCCCTCGTCCCTCCCCCCTCACACACAAAAAACCTCAAAGCAGAGCTGGGAGTATTCGAAGCAAAGCCAGGAGCCCTATTTAGGAGAGCAGCAATTCCAAGGGGAGCTGCTGGTGATGTCATGGCATTTAAACGTCGCCTGAGTCACAGGTTCCTGAGGAAGTGGCAACACCTACGGAATTACTGGATAAAAGTCAGACTTGGAAGCACAAAATGAAAATAAAGACATTCACAGACAAAGCAAAAACCTCAAGGAAAATCGTGCCTGCTGTAGGGAGTCTCTCCCTGCTGACTGGAGGGAAGTGTGTCACTGGAAATGGAAATGAACGTGGGTGTCACTGAGAGCCCTTCGCAGGCAGGCTGCGGCTCTGGGGATGTGGGAGGGAAGGAAAAAGAAAAGAAAAAGAAAGGAAAGGACACCAAAACCCATCAAAACCCAGAGTTCAAATGCTTTCAGAGCAGCAGACATGGAACTTTCCCTCCTTCCTTTCCAATGAGGAAACAATTCCAGCAGCTCTGCTCCAGGCAGCTTTAGCCTGCACTGGTTTCATCTGGGAAGCAAAAACATTCCAGCAACGAGACTCCAGCTTGCATTTCTCGTGCTTTGAACCTTGCAATGCAGGATGCATCAATGCAGCTTCTGGGAGATGAGTGAAGACCACCAGAAGACCATGAAGACCATTAGACCAAAAGAGAAATTAAGGGAAAAAACTACAGATCTCCAGTTTAATGTCTTCCTTCTCCTACTTCCTTAGTGCAGAACAGTATTTCACTAACAAATCAAACAACAAATCATTCTGCTGGGATCTTGCAAAAGTCAAGTGTCCCTGTGCCAAAGACTGGAGTTACACACGAGCCTGAATTTTTGCATGCTCAGACTACTGAAGCAGCAACCCACAGCCAAGGAATGTAAGAACAGAAAGTAACTGGATTGGAGAGGAGGGAAATCACAAGGAATCATTTTTGAAAACTCATTGATTTGGATTTGATTTGGAGCAGCAGAGCACTGTACGGCTGCTCCTGTCCTTTCCTGTTAGCTCACTACAATATTTTGTTGAGAAGCAATTTGACATTTTTTACATGTAAAATGAAAGGCACGTGTGCACGTGACCTTCACTGCAGAGACAAAGCCCATTGTGCTTCCTATCAGTGTCCTACACAAACATCCATGCCCAGAGCAGGAGGAAACAGAGCTGAGGGAGATGGATGGAAGGAGTGTGTGCTCCCTGCCAGCCAGGAAACACAACCCAGGCTGTTTTTAGAACTCCTGATTCTCCTTTTTGCCCTAAGCCCAAGGAGCTCCAATGGCAAGGGAGCACTGGCTTGATTAAGCAGAAGGAACCTGTGCTGGTGAAGTTCTGACAAATAATTGGTGGGTTCTGAAAATCTATCCTAAATAATTCCACAGCATTTGAGAAAGTGCTGTGGTTAAGTCACAGCAGGCTGATAAAATAATTAGTGAGGCTGCAATTAGAGCTTGAACTTAAATACAGTTGGAGCAGTCATCTGCATCCTCACCCTGGGGTGAGATCATCTGCCCCGGGAAGTGAGCTGAAAAAACTGCTGCCCCAAGTCATGGAATACCTGAAGGTGCTTAAAGCACACCATTGCCACTCCAGCTCACAGCTGTTCATTCTTTTGGGAGGAGCTTCAGCCTGGTTAAAATAATCCCCAAGTGACTCATTCCAGGGATTCCTTTCCAAGCTGGACTGGTGGAAGGGTGAGGATTGCTGGGTGTCAGTGCTGGCCTAAAGAAAAAGGGGGCTACAGAGAGGCACAAACCACAGCCTGGTTATTAAGCCTTCAATATGGCAACAAAACAACAGTTCTGACCCAGGATAACTGAGAATAAAGCTCAGAGAGCTTCTCGATAAGTTATCAATAAAAGTAAAATGAGAAGGAAAAAAAAAGTCAATAAACTGTTAGGGTATTTTTACTTCCAATCCTGCCAAGTGTTGCACAGGTAAGAAAATGAACTTTCCAGAAATGATTATACTGGAAAGCTGAAGAGGCAACAGAGAGGGCAGGTCCAGATGAATTTCACACCTAAAGCATGACCTGTGTGGTGTTTTTAGGCTCTGGAGAAGGCCCAGGCAGCTGCAAGGGACGGAGAGCTGGAAATGGGACAGGTAGGCAGGATTTTCATGGGTTAGGAATTTACACCCTGGCATGGTCCAAAGTCCTCCTAGTGTAGTATTTCTGCCTTTTAAAACAGTTAATCCAGGTGCTCTGCAGGAGCAAAGGTGCACAACAGCCTCTGGAAGGAAAGTTTCATTCTGGCAGGATATGCACAAGCACATCAGCTGCACTGAAAATGAAATTAAAAAAAAAAGAAGAAAGGAATTAATGAAGCCAAATGGTAACAGGCTGGAGACATCTTCCAGACTCTGTTTCTTATGAAGTCAGCTAAAATTTCCCATGTTGCAAATTCTTCTTTAATGGCTCTCTTTGGAGTATAAATGCTTACTTGTTTCTAAGGAAAGCCTTGCATTGTTATTTCAAAAAGAAATTCAAAATTTGGCAGTAAAATCCCACCACTGAGCTGCTCCTGCTCCTTTCCCTGTGTGCACCCTGAATGCAAAGTGCCAGAGCAGCAATCCCTGAGCCAGGGACGCCCGGAATGGCCTGGAGCACGTGGAAGGAGCAGACAGGCTGGGGGTGTGCCAGCTTGAAATGGATTTTCTTCTGCAAGAATGTGAGCAATCCTTCCTGTTCCCACAAGAATCAAGAGCTGGGACTCGCCTGGAACTCTTAAAATTTGGTTCTGCTTTGAAGAGGAACTATATAAAAACAAACTCATGGATTCTGTGAGAGGCTGAGTGTCCTTGGTCACCACCAGTGACCTCACCCATCCCTGGCCTCGATGAGAATCCTGCACAGCAAAGTCTGTTCCCAAAAACCATCTCAGAATCTCACTGGTTTTATGGTATGGCTGGAAAAAGGGGAAGAAACTCACAGGGAAATTGGGAGCTGGGGGAGTTCTCTGTGGCCCAGCACAGTCCCAGAGCAGTGTGAGGATGGAGCAGCAGTGGTGAGCTGGGAAGGGCTGGAGCAGCCCTTGATCATCTAAAGGGTCTTTTCCACCCAAATGCTTCCCTGGTTCCATCACCAACCCCAGCCATGCAAGTTCACACATATTCAGGAAGAGTTTGTTCACTAAGAGGGAGAAACAAGTGTTACCATATGATTCCATGGAGCAAAGCTCAGAAATAAAACTCATTTCAGAGAGTTTTCTAAATAAGAGCACAAGTGAAAAACTAAAATAAAGTGCTTATAGATGGCAGAGTCACTCAATTTTGAAAAGACTTCTGTTGCATCTACTTAAGGTGAGCAGCCACAATTCATACAAAGAAACAAGATCAGAGACATATAATGTTACGAGGTTGGAAAGGACCTTTAAGATGATCTAGTGCCACCCCCTGCCATGGGCAGGGACATGCAGAAAGTGGGATAAGAATATCAAAGGTGACAAAATGGGAATTTTAGTTTACCTCACTGGGCTTCTCTGAGGATACAGGGAAGGGAAAATGTTTTTCCAAGCTCAAAAACTCAATGATTTTAAGGCCTGGAACAGTCACTGCAGTTTCCTTTGTTGTGCCAAAATACCTCCAGTGCTGCTGCCTTCTCCTGAAGCAGAATCTCCTTAGTTCTTGGGAGCCATCAGCTTCCTGGGAGTGGAATTCCTGTGCTTCCTTCTCAGTCAGCCTGTCTGGGCCACCATCAATCTTCCTCCACAGATCTCAGTGTGATTTTCACATTTGTGCCTTCTCCCTTACACAGCCCAGTGCTGAAGGCTTCAGACTCAGAGCAGCCACTTGGGGAAGGGCTCTGGCCGTGGCTGTGATGGCACCAGGACAGTTCCCAGGTGTCCCTGAGGGAAATCCATTCCCCATGGTGCAGGGCTCCAGGGAAGAGAGCTCCCAGAGAATCCCAGATTCCTCACTCTGATGGATGTGGTTCACGTAACAAATTCTAAACCTCAGCCAGCAGAACAAACTGCAGGGCTGATACTGAAGCAAAATTCCAGCTGGCAGAAGTGTGAAATCACAACAGAAGCTGTCATGCCACCAGTTTCTTTAATGTTCAAGTACAAAAGTGGTGTCAGAGCACTCCACTGAGATCTTGCAATGGAATTCAATGTCCCCAGATGAGGTGTGGGGGTGTCACAGCTGCAGGGTGCCATAAAATGCCAATATATTCCTATGAGATAACTGAAGAATATGAGCAGGATCCTCTGAGGCTGCTCATTCTCTCTTCCCAACAGATTTGGTTCACACCTGAAAAGCCCTGGCTGGGTTCTCCAGTGAAAGCTCAGGTTCTTCACTGTTTACTGTTTAAATTTACTGTTTAAAAGGAATCATAAATAGCATTTTATGAACTGCTGACTGGCAGCAATGGAGAAAATTCAGTATTTTTCTCTTCACTGGTGCCATGGTGGAGAAGCTCCTGGCAGCATAAACAACATTAAAATCCCAGCTCCTCCAGGAAGAAAGGGAAAATTTAGCTTGTCCCATTAAACAGCAAGCACTGGAGCTGGGCTCTGTGCAGAAATCCTGCATTAAGTGCATACAAGGCAGCAACTAAATGTGTTTATCTGCTATTAGTATCTGAATGTACATTCATTCATTCATTGGAACGGATTCTCAGGATTTCTCACTCAGTAAATGCCCAGAAATTCAGTAAAAGCAAAAGAAGAAAATTCTGGGCAGCACATGGAGAGGAGCCAGCCCAGCCTGGGAGAGCTGGGTGGCACTGCAGTGACAGAGCAAGGACACATGGCATTAACCTGAGCTCTGAACCCTTCTGCTCCTGCTCCCCTGCACTGACACTTCCCAAGCAGAGTTCCAGGTACTCAAAACAGTTATTAATGTTTACCAGGCTCAGAAAGATGTGCAGCTTTCAAGTCTTAGATAACCCCAAACTGCAGAGCCATTTCCCTCCACGGTCAGCAGCTCCCAAAGATAAAAAAAGCAGATTATTCCCTTTAAACTCTCCTGGCACCAACCTGTGGCTCCAGCTGGGCTATGGCGTGGCTACAAACATGGCTGCAAAGTCATGATGTATTCTAACTGCTTTAAAAATGCAGATTTCAGGGTTTCAATCTCAGTCTTCAGTGCCTGACCACCAAGAGATGATTTGCTCTGATTACCAGCTCTGATTCCAAAATATATTGCATTCATATATATTTTTATATTACACTTAAGTTACCTAAACTAGACATTCCCCTAGGTAAGAAATCATGTAAATATAATGATTATGATAATAAATAAATAGAAGTAATGGCTATTTTAGACAACAATGGCTATTTTAGACACTTGGTGCAAACCTCAGCAGGTTTCAATAAATCTTCTTTTCTCATCAGAAGGTGGGAGTTGCATGTTCTTGACCTGACTGAACTTCTTCTGAGGAGAGAGAAGCTGGGAAACTCTCTACAAAAAAAAAGCTTCAGAGCTTATGTTAAGGAAGGAACTAAAATAATTGGACTGACCAACTAATTTTCATAATATAACTGGGAAATAGAGGCTGCTTGGCAGATAAAGTGATTTGAATTTTTCCTAAGTGAGTTAACTCATAAACTCCACAATATAAAGCTATGAAAGGGATTTCAAATTTCCTTCTAAAACCCATTCCAAGTTAAGACCAATAGATGCATTTTCAATTTTGCAGTAATGTACTTTGATATTTTAAAACTCCATTTTTCTCAAGCTATTTTTTTAAACTCAAGGATTCTCAAACTCCTGTTTGTCTCAGCCATAATCTCTGAAGCCATTTGAATAAATTCAATGAACCAAAAAGGAAAAGAGAATTGCTCTTTTTGAACACCTGCAAGGTTCTGCATGGCCACACCCAAGAACAGCAAAGTCAGAGAACAAATTTCTCATTTCAGTCAAGCATTTCCCTACAGGTTTTGACTGAATCAATGACCCACCACCTCCTAAAGCAATTTTTTACCATATAACAGAGCCTCCTCTGAACTTCAGGGGAGCCTAATCATGCTAAAAATGCATTTTGGTCTTTCCTGGGCAAAAATCAGTGAAACCACTTTGTTTCCATAGCATGAAAAGATGGGATCTTCACAGGGAGTAACAACTCCATGGGCACATCCAGAACAACTGCACCTGCAATTCATGTTTGCAAATAATTCCTGTGCTGGAGGCAGCAGGTTCAGTCCTTACCCACTCCTGCCCACCTTTCAACACTCAATTTAACTCCCAAGAGCAGAAAATGCACAATCTTCACAAATTCCAACTGACGTGCCCCAAATCTGAGAGAGATGAAAAAAGCCATTCAGAAATGCTGCTTGGACATGGCCATTGAGAAGCCAAATAAAACCTGGCCCAAACAAACCACCCAAAGTTACTTAAGCAGCATTTTTTATATGTAAGCCAGATTTAGAAACTTTAAAAAAAAAGCAAAAAAAAAAAACAACAACCCACAAAAAAAAAGAGACCAGGTTTAAACATAAGCACATTGCTCCAGTTATTTACACAATAAAAATGAAAACATGGTGAGTTCTGTCCATAAGAGACTGCTCTGACAGTGAAGTTATTCATGGCAAAACGTGGGTTCTGTTTGTTTGTCTTCCCAGCAGTCAGGAGGGGTAAGCAATCATTAACTCCTCAAAGCAGAGATAAAAGGCAGGGCTGCAGTCCAGAGCATCCTCCTCCTCCCCAGCACCTGATTTCAAACTGTTTCATCATCACTCATGTCCCAGATCTGCAACAAAAAAAGGAATTTTAGCTTGTGGAGTTGAAATATGCTCTTAAAACACTCTTAAAAATTCACATTGCTGTTTAAAAGGAATAATAAATAGCATTTTATGAACTGTTGACTAGCACCAATGGAGCGTTACAGAAAATTCAGTATTTTCCCTCTTCTGTTAACAACCTACACACCAATAATTATTTGTGAAATTATTTGTGATCTTGGGGTATTTTTAACACCTACTTTTCAGCATTTGTCACTTTGGCTATTTGGTATTTACTATCATTTACAGATAATAAATAAATGTGGCTATTTGCTATTTATTATCATTTACAGTAAGGCTCAGATCAAACCCCAGACATTTTGGGTTGCTTTGCTGACTCATTGGCACTCACCTCATGTGAGTAACCACTTCTAATAAACAGCTTATTTTACTAAACACTGCAGAAAAACTTCTAGACATTCATGAAGAATTAATTGGTCATTTTGCACTTCAATATTAGATCTCATAAACAGCATCTTAAAGACAAGAAGTTATATGGAAATTTGTACCTTTCTACTGCTTAAAAAAGAATTAAACTACACAACCTTTTTCTGCAGTGTAACGTAATTGTACTTTTACTTTCTGACTTGCCCATGGCCAGCAAGTGGTTACAGAGTGGGGAAAAAGAGAATATTTTCACAGAATACCCAGGTGTCCTTGTGAACACACTGAGGTGGAGTGGTGGAAATTCAGACCAGGGATTTGTAGAGCTACCTGGGGGCAGAACATATTCTCATTATATCCTCCAAGCTTTTTCTTCCTCAGAAACAGGGATGCTCCTACACCACTTTTTCTGATATTTTAGAGGTTTAGCTCATGGCAAAGACCCTCTTTCCACCTGGCAGGGTTTAAGCTCAGGACTAACATGGGTACTCAGCCTTGAGCTGGATTTAATACCAGTAACGCCAAGTTTATAATACATAAAACTGAGTCTGTGACGTGGAGCATTTCAAACTTGCCTAAATTATCTGCAACACTTGTGGAGTGCTGCAGATGACACATGACAAGTGGTTTGGATGAGAAGCACAAAAATGCCATTTTTCCAGAGCACACAGCTCCCAGAAATCCCTTGCTGGCCACGACCTGACCAAAAGAGCAGCAGCATTTCTGTGTCCCAGGGGAAATAAAATTCAGTTCCTCTGTTCCAAAACACAACTTGTGTGTTGGCATCAAGTGGCCAGCTGAATTATTCTCTCATTTTACATCCTGACCACTGAAATATATCAAGCCCCCTTGCAGCAGAGCATGAACAGTTATTTAGGCTGTAAATTCTTCAGGGCACAAAGCAGTATTTTACATGCACGCAGTGCCTGGGACAATGGGGCACTGTTCTCACTGCACTGGGTAGACAAATAAAAAATACAAATAACCCCTTTCCTAGACAGGCAACAATGCCTATTGACCTATAGCTTTAATAAACCCTCAGAGGAAAAAAACAGACTACTTCTGGAATTTAAAAATGTTCTGAAAAATGCTCTTTGAATCCAACCTAGGGAAACACATAAAATCAAACATTTCTCTGCAGTGCTCCGAGCTGTGCAAAAGGAGAACTCTGAATGGAGAGATTTCCTCCATTCCTAGAAGCGGCACAAAATGGTGGTGTAAATCCTTCTGGAAAATACTGAAGGAACACTTTGTTTACAAAAGGAAAAAAAAGAGTTTTCATCCTGCCCTAGATGAGCAGCTCGGAGCGTGCCAAGGCAAACACAAATGTCCAGCTCGCCAGTCAGGGTCAAGGATGTGGAAAATAAATACAAAAAACAAAATCTTTAAATAGAGTTTGGGGTATGATTCAAGCCAGAGAAAAGCAGAAATCCCAAGTTCAGACAGTCCCCCTAGCCCAGAGGCTGCAGCCCTGACAAGGAAATTCTCTCCTATCTAAAGCACAGCTCTCTTCTAGGAGGCTTTGAACAAAAAAGGAGGCTTTTAATAAAAAATATTCACAAAAACACTGAAAATGAGGTTCCCAGGTATTTAACCAAAACTCAAACATCCTGGATTGAGGAGGATGATTTTTAAATGTTTGGGAAGTATCTTCCCTCCAGGAGGACAGAGAGTTTTATAAGACAGTTTACACTTCATGCAATCTCAGAGCAGTCAGAACCATTAAACCATAGAATGACTTGGATTGAAAGGGACTTTAAGCTCCTTTTATTCCATGGGCAGGGACACTTTCCACTATCCCAAATTGCTCCAACCCAAATCCAACCTGGCCTTGGACACTTCCAAAATTCCAGCACAGCATTTTGTGTCCAATTTACAAAGGTTTAAAAAGAACAAAGTAGTGGTATCTTAACAAAGTACATGCAGAGAGAAGAGGAAAACACAAAAGAGAAAAATTCAATACAGAAGTTAACAATTGCAAATTAACTTCAAGAAAACAAGCTCCATGGGATTGTGCAAAGGAAGTTGTGTGAAATACTGACAGCTGAATTGTCACAGGCTCCGGACTAAGAGCAATAGATGTTTTCAAAAAATGATGTTTAAACTTTATTAATAGATGATGACTGTGCAAACTCTGGGGATTACTTCAAAAGAGTGAACCTTTTAAGAGAGGAAATAAAATACAGAAAGCCAAGAAAGGCAACGAGTGAAATGACTGTCAAAAGAGTCTGATTTCCAAACCAAGCAGTGAATTTGGATTTTTTCACGTCTCCTCTGTCGTGCAGCACACCTGGGTGAGGCAAACCCAAACACAGCCACAGGCAAAGACAGGAGGAGTCAGAAAATGGAAGATAATGAGGCAGCTGCCAGCCCCACCCCAGCCTGCACAAACCTGGGCAGATTATCTGAGTGCACCTGTTCCTTCAAATACCTGCTTTTACATTCAAACCTCGCTGGAGAGCTGCTTAAATTTCACATGCAAATTATGGCTATTCAGGAGAAGAGAAGGATTCCCACACTCGTTTTCTTGCAAGTCCAACTATTATTTTCGTCAATAATAGGAAGAATGAGGGGGGGAAAGCCCACAAATTCCCCCTGATTGATTTTCCACAGCTCCAGACTGCACTTTCAATAAATCCCTACCACAGGAACACCTGGTACCTGCAAATTGAACTTCCACAACAGCTCCAAAATTGGTGCTCAGGCTTTGTATCTTCAAATTAACATCTGTGATTCAAACAGGTAACAACTGTTTATCTTATAAATAAACTTGCAAGAATAGAAATGTACCTTGAGGGGATTCTGAGAAGTTTCTTGCCTCCAAACTGCCAAACAACCAACCAAGCCCCCACACGTGTTGTTTTCTACACACAACTGAGATGAATTTACAGACACATGGACCAAAGCACGCTGCTCAGGAGGAGCTGGAGGAGATTTTTTATGCAAACCATAGGATTTGCTGTGTTATAAATGCTTCACATATGGTGAGGAGTAAAGAGTAAAATTCTGAAGGCTGAAAATGAAATGTGTCATCAATCAAACAGCACAGCTGAGGATCACATGAGAACACGGCTTCACAGAGTAATTATCAAATCTCAGTCTATGATTTAGAAACAATCAGGATTTTTAATGAAAAGACAACACATTCAAGCAACTTTTTGCTGTTTTACAGCAATAAAATGTGAGTTTTTTGATAGAGCTGGGGTAAATCGTGCTCTAGCTCCGTGCTTTACCAGAGAGAAGTCACAGCAGGATTCTGGGCAGCCTAAATCACTTTACAGTGTGGATAGCTGGCTAAACATCCCCACGTGTGTGCATTTGTGGCTGAAGGTGCTGAAGTGACCTGGCCAGAGCAGGCTGCATGACCTCCTGTGGGAGCTGCTCCATCCCTGGCTGCATCTCAGCAACAGCACCAAAAAATGCAACTGCACCTTGAAATCCATTAAATCCCTGCAAGTTCCAACCTGCAGCATTTGCAGATAGACTGAGGGGGATAATGATCAAGTTCAGCACCCTCCTTTCATCTCTCCCTCTGCACAGTGGGCACTTCCCTCATCTCCCTCAAAGCCAGCACACTCTGAGCATTTTCCACATTCAACAAGTCCCTCCCCATCCCCCTTTCCCACAGGAAAAGAGCCCCAGGTGAACACCCAAGAGGAGCAGTGCTCTGCACTAAGGGCAGATTTTGCTTTGCTCAGGGCACTCCTTGCTGTCCAAGATCCAAGAATAAATATAAATAATCAATAATAGGAAGAATGAGGGGGGGAACCCACAGATTCCCACTGGCTGATTTTCCACAGCTCCAGACTGCACTTTCAATAAATCCAATGGAATTAAGTCTTGCATTTCCTCCTACCACAGGAACACCTGGTACCTGCAAACCGAACTTCCGCAACAACAGCTCCAAAACTGGTGCTCACCTAGCCAGGCTTTATTAATTTCCCATTTTATGAGTTCTCCTATGCTTGTCTGTAGCTGGAGAATGCACTCCAACAAGGATCCACTTGTGCTCCCAGAGCAAGACCTCATCCTACAGTCATTGCCCCAAGTTTTATTCCAAAACTGCCTTCTAACTTCCTCTAATTCAACTAAACCCAGAATCAGGCCATAATCTGAGTAATTAACTAGCAGATATTTCGTCCTTCAGCTGACACAAAAATTCCAAATTTAAACATACAGAAATAAAAACTGCATTTCTTTCTTCAAGCTGCTTTATTGCAGCAGCAGGTGGAGAAAAGGGTGGGGAATTTCTCCAGATCCCTGCACACAGTGGCCCTACCCCAGCTAGCTGACCTGGCTGACAAATCCCTGGAGTCCCTCATACCTCCACAAATTCTCTTTTTCTGTGTCTGCCCCCACAGCCTTCCCTTCACTATCCTGCAATAAAATCAAGTCCATCAACCTTGTACCTTTTTTTTTTTTTTTTTTTT
>VXAX01003109.1:112315-179643 GCA_013399835.1 Leptocoma aspasia
TTTTCAATGCTGGTGGCCCTGACTGCTGCTTGTTTTGCCCTTACAGCCTTTCCAAAATTCTGTATTTTCAGCCCACAGCCACAGCTTGCAAGGTCAGGGTTATGGGGCATTCTCATTTTCATCTCAACAAACAGCAACTCTTTTACAAGTTCCTCTTGTATGCCTTTTTTTAATACATGTACAATACTTAAAAGGACAGAATGATTTGGGTTGGAAGGGACCTTAAAGCCTAAATCTCTTGTAGAACTGGTATCTGAAGGGCTTTGAAAGCTATTTTCAAGAACAAAACAGAAAAAGACAAGTAAACAGCACAGAAAATATTTATTTACAAATAAACGTTTAGCCAGAAATTCTTTTTAATATCTCCAGTTCCAAGCAGATATATAAACAGTAGCACCAAGCAGTAATTAGTCCCCTCTGGGTTTAGAGCAGTTTTCCCAGGTATTCATCAGAAAATGACATGAAAACATTCACAAAAAGGATTTTTTTCAGTCATGACTAACAATTAACAAAACAACACACACAAAAAAAAGAAACAAACAAAAAATGCACACGAGGGTTTTTCTGCTACAAAAATGCCTCAGACAGATTTCCTTCCATTGTTCCTTGTTTTATGAGGGAAGCAAAGTCCCAAAGCACAGAAGCAGCAAACACAAACCCAATTCCTCTCCTGCCTCGAAGTGCTTTGAGCTGAAAAGGGCATTTTTCAGGGCACAGCACTGGAGCTGTTGCAGTCTCTTAAGAGGAGACTTTCTACTACTCAGCCTTTTCTTCAGGCTCTTAAAAACTGCAAACAAGTGGGAAAATAAATAAACACACCTCCAAGCACGTTTGATGATTGCCATTATTCTGTTTTGGGTGGGATTTTCAACTTCATTTTACTACCACCACCAGGCAGCTAGCCAAGGAGAAGGTGTGTTTGAAGGAAGCCACAATTAATGGAAATTCTGTCATAGGAATGATTAAATCTGATAGAAAGCTTTTGACTGAAATGAAAATAAAACATTGTAGTATATAATAGTGTATATTTGAATTCTACTATCACCTTCCCCTGTTTGAAGTGCCCAGGTTTTACATTAAAAATGAAACTAAGTTTATATTGATCACTTTTATAAGTCCTGCAAAAAAATTGATAACACAGATATAAAAGCAAATTTACTTTCAAGGCTTGTACAGGAAACAGGGATTGGATACATAAATGGATCTCAGAATAATGAAACCATTTCTACACCTGAGTCTGTGCCACTCCAACTGCCCAGTCTTTATTTGTTTTGCTGTAAATCCATAATTTGCCATGTCCCACTGCATCTTTTTAACTCCCAGGTGATGCAGAACTGCTGTCAAGGGCCTCTAGATGAGCTTTCAGGTCATAAAAACCAAGCATTTGGTAGTTACTGATTAAAAACGAGCAGCAGATGAAGTCCACAACTGAAGTGCAGGAATAAGCAATGCAGAAATAATGAAGAGATTATAAAAGATGGGACTTAGGGGACACTGAGTGCTCCAACACGAGGCACAGAATCCCTGAGCTCCAGGACACCTCTGGAGATCCTTTTGTCCATCCTTCCCCCGGAGCAGGGCCAACAGCCTCAGGGTGCTCATGCTCCTGTCCACAGAATCACCCACAATTCCAGAATGGTTTGCCCAGTTTTTGAGCTTTAAACATTTCTGAGATTTCCCTGCCTCTCCAAGAACCCTGTTCCAGTGTTTTTACATCCAAATATGAGATTAAATCATCTCCTGAGACAAGGATCATCTTGGTTCAATTAGCCCATAGCTACTACATACTCATAAATGTCTTGTATCATCATCATCCTCACCATCATCATCCTCACAATGCTCCTTCACAGCCCCTGAGAGAGCAACACCCTCCTGGCAAGACCAGCACACTCATCCAGTCTTTCCAACAGCTTAAGGATGCTGAATTCTACAGCTCTGTTCACCTAAAAACCAGACAATTCCCATTTATTGCAAAGAATTTCCAGCTGGCTGGCCAGGCAGGGCACACATTGCTGTGGGGAGGAACAATCCCAGCACACTTCCTGGAATCACAGATTTTGGGTGGGAGAAGGAACTTGGATTGACTTTTGCAAATCAGATCATGAAGGGACACTGCCCCTGAAAACTTGGAAAATCTTCCTCTTTTCAAAAAACTCCCAAATTCTACAAGGGGGGAAAAAATCACAAAAATCCTTGAAGCTTTAGTGACTGAGTAAAGAGCACAGATCATTTTCAGATGAGACAGAGATTCTCATAACAATAAGAAGTATTATTGGAAGGTCACCTAACCCAGATATGAGTCAAGTTTCAGCATTTTCCTGTTTGATCAACTACACTCCATCTTCACAAAGTGTAGCTGGCAAACATAAGAATATATATTATTCTAAGTAATTCCAAACCCAACAACAGGGATTCTTTTCAGCTCAATTCCCATTATCAGAAAATAACCTTTGGCAGAAAAAATTAACACATGTCCCACATGCAGTTATGTCATCTTGCATGTGAATTTTGTGCACAGCTTTAGTGTTACCAGACTTCCTCTCATGCACTGTCTGTAACACATAAGTAACAGAAAACTTGAAATGCAATCAAAATATTAATTCATTAAAACTGATTTATCCAGTGACCTCACTAATCTCATCATTGCTTCCATGGAGATACATGTGGTGTATACACAACATTTCTATCTTGTGGAGGAGGCAGCAGGAAGGTAGGGAAAACTTTCTCGTCTCTCCTCTTTTAGAGGAGGAATGTTCTTCTTATAGTCAGAAACTAAAATAATTTCTGAAAATATAAATTGAGGGAATAAAAGAACACAGTTTGCAGTGTTAAATGCTCAGAGGATACTGGATTATCAGATTTACTTCATGTTATATACTTCAGAAAGGTAGGGAAGATAAATCCATTTGTTTTAAAATCCTATGTGCCAGTTTCCCTCCTGATTAATCCTGTCACTTTCCCCACCAGGTTTATCAAAATAAATATTACCCAGAAAATTGCAAGTGCTGGTAAAAGCACAAAGAGGGAAAAAATCAGTATCTAAAGGTAAGGTAGTGTTCTAGAAACAGAAGAGGCAGATCAGGTTTCTGGTTTGGTTTTGTTTCAAATGGGCAGAAAAACCTGAAAAAGCAGAAGGTGCCTCAGCAGTGAGAGACCTCTGCAAGCAAGTTGCCTTGCTCTGGAAACATTTACTAGGCCCATGCAATAAATTAACAATAAATTAACAATAAATTAACAATAAAGTAACAATAAACAACAGAGGCAGCCTCAACTTCACTCAAAACCTGATTTAAAACTGTATTTCCAACCCAGATTCTGCTGAAAACTTGGGTCCAAGGGTCAGATTTATTCCTGTAACACTTCAATTAATACAGAAACTGAACAAACAAGAATTTTGATGAGACAGTGCAGCGATTTTGGGCCGGGAGGCTCTTGCAAGGATCTGAATTCTGCAAATCCTTTGAAAATTGCTTTTGATTTTCTGACCACAGAATTGCAACATCTGCTGGACTAACAGATTGTCTGCATGTAGTTGTGTCCTAGCTATCAAATCTTATTTAATTCCCAATTTTTATCTGGACCTGCTGTAACAAAGTGGGTGCCCACTTGCTCTGCTGCTGGTTTTTCATTCCCAGGAACAAGGGAATGTTTTCCCAGGTTTTGGGAAAAAACCCACCTGATGGAGGGTGAACCTTATCCCAAAGCTGCTGGAAGAGTCCATGGCCACCTCTGTGGGAAATGGATTTGCAGAGAATTCTCAAAGTCTGACAGAAGGCTCACACAGAATGGATCTGTGTGCAAACTCTGAGATCAGAAATGCTGACTGAGAAACGCCATGGAATAGGATGGACGTTGTTGAGAGAGAAATGGAGCTAGAAACAAGTTTCAAAGGATGGTTCTCCAAATTCTTTGGAGAAACAGAACTGTGAAAGTTGCATTGTAAGAGCACCCACGAGGGGTAATTTTAGATGATTGGCTTTAAGGCATTTACACCACGATGTGACAAAAGCTGATAGGCCAAGAAACACTTCTAATGTATTGGAATTAAGAAATAGTTTCTGATTGTGATGGCGTGAATTATAACATCTGTATTGTCTCACTTTTTATATAAGACAGAAAATAGAACAAAAATTTTTAAAACACCTTTCAGTTGTCCTATCTTTGAGTCAGAAAAGGGCTTAATCTAACACACCCCAACTAACTGGTGTCTGAGGGCAGAGAACTCTTCAGTGATCCCAAATCAAACCCACCCTGCTGCACGTCCTTGGCTGGGCTTGGGAAAAGCAGAGCAACAAACACAGCCCCTGCAATCTCAGTCTGATCCAGCTGCAAACCAATCCTGTTACTCCAGGTTTACTCAGCCCAGTCAGGCTTAGCAAAGCCCAGCTGCAGCCCTTCCCTGGGTCCCAGGCCCACGAGCACCCCACGGAGCTCCGGGGCTGTCCCAGATGTGCTCCAGCAGAGGCTCCCAGTTGCTTACAAGGCAAACAGCTTGTTTTGGCTCAGAATTGCCTTTCCCCCCCATCTGGGGTGGCTTTGATCTTTTGGCCTGTTCTGTGATTGCAATTCCATGAGTTTATGGGATCACAAAGAACGCGTGAGTCCAGATGAGAGCGACAGAGTGAGAAGCAACTTTAAAAATCTGCTTGCAGGCAGCAAATAGGGTGAGTGTGGCTTCAAAATGGGAACACAGAACCAGGATGGTCAATGGACTTTCAATAAAATTCATCTTAAACAACAGGTCTCCTGTGGTATGAGAACAAACTTTACTTCTTCATGGCACTAAATCTACATTACCCTAAATATCTCGTTTTTGTCACTTCACCTCTTCCTCCCCTGCAAAGAAAGATCTGGAATACACTTAAAGAGGTTGTTTTGAATAATTCTGCACAATTAGGAGTTTTATTTCAAACAGAAAATGGTCAAACACTGCAGGGCCCTCAGGGCTATCCCTCTCATGCTGGGGTTCCCAGCAGGATGCACAAGGCAGGTGATTCCAGGCTCCATCAGCATTCAGCAGGGACATACCCCAGAGCACCCAGGCCAGAAATGCCATTCCAGCTCCATCTGGTGCCAGGAGGAGCAAGCTCCAGCAGCTCTTGAAGAACAGAATATGCCATGAGTGACACCTTCACAGCTGCCAACCGCCCCCTGCCCCCGCCCCCGGCCTCACAAATTAAAAAAAGAAATAAATTTTTTTCCCCCTCAAAACCAGGTTTATACTCTTTTATAAACATTTAAAATCATATTACACTTCTGGAATCACAGAATCCCAGAATGGTTTGGGTTCAGAGGGACCTTAAAGCCCATCCAGTCCCACCTCTGCCATGGGCAGGGACACCTTCCACTGTCCCAGGCTGCTCCAAGCCCCATCCAGCCTGGCCTTGGGCACTGCCAGGGATGCTGGAAGCTGCATCCCAGCTTCAGCTCCAGAATCACCTCATTCTCATCCTGATTCCACACCAAATCTTCATTTCTCTTTTTCTGGCTCAATGGAACATTCTTGCAAAATGCCAGTACTGCATTCAACTGTTGTGTAATGCAGACACTTCAAAAAAACCCAAACCCCAACCCAAACAACCCCACAGAAGACATGTGACACAAAGCACAGTTTTCCCAGGAGCAGGATTCCACCCAAACATCCTCACTGGGAGATTCAAAAAGTGAATTTTGTATTTTCAGACCCCCCTCCTGCATTAACCTTTCAAGTGCTACTACTTTAGCACAACATTTATTTAAGAGCTGTTATGTACCTCTGATATTTCTCTCCTGGTGTAATAAATAAAGGCATCATTATTCTACTGAAGTTCTTTGTCCTCAGAACTGTATAAAATTTTTATATTGCAACTAAAACCTGAGGTTTTGATTTCCTCCACATCAGGGATGGCTGGTTTTCCCCATTTTATTTTTTACTATGGGTAACAGAAGATATTTTCTAATGAGCTAAATCTGAATTAGAGACATTCTTCTCTGCCCCTCTGCACAACAGTTAATATAGGTTAGGTGCATTGTGAAGATTAAGTGAAGTTTTCCTTCATCTTTGAAGTCATGAGCTGTTTCTTCCATAGACAAAAGTTTGTAGTCACCAACACCTGGCACAGGCAGCCTTGATAAATTATTCCAGACACACACAGTTATAATGGAGAGAATAAACTGGTTTACAGTTGGTGATTTTTACAAATCAGAGCTCTAACAGTGCACTCTTTAAGATAACGCAAGCTTTAAGAATATTCCTGCTCACATAGAGTTCACCTAAAGGAATAACCTCCTTTTAAAAAGCAGTTTCTTCCTTCTCTAAGACAAACTATCAATTTAATAATTTAGGTTTTTAAACAAGTTAAGCTGTACTGCCATTATGATGTTACCCAGATGAATTGGTCGTATTTGTCATGAACAATTTAATCCTCCAGTGGGTTTAGCATCTTAACTGAATCTTTTTTTATTTTAAAGCTTATTTCTTGGGGCCAGAGGGGGGGATTGCTATGGGAAAGAGGGGTGGCATTTGTTTTTCATGTGCTGCTCAGCATGCACTGCAGCGAAGCTCCAGCTGAAAAACCTAAACAGCAAATTTAAATATTTAACCAAATGCTGTCTAATTATTTAAATAAATAAATAATCTACAATTAGTACAAGACCATGCTTTATAATTCTTGTTTTGAAAGTCAAGGAGCTGTTTTCTAGTTCAAAAGTTCCTGAAGGACTAAATGAAGCTGTCCTAGTGTGATGCACTCGTTTCCTACTGATCTGATACTTAAACGTTGTTCAGAGTGAGGTTGGTGATGTAAGGAAGGAACTGCTCATGGGAACTTTTGTACCCTTTGTGCAGCCCCACTAAAATCCCAACAACAACCAAAGTTCAGCAATACTGAGGGGCTAAAAACCACCAAGCCTTTAACAATCCTATCTCAGGTTTGCATCTGCACGCTTCATTTTCTTGGATGAAGAGCAGTCAGGACTTCAGACTTGCTCCAAAACTCCTGCAATTCCCAGAGCGAATGAGGGATGTGGGAGCATGAAAGTTTTGTCAAAATCCCAAAAACTCCTGCAATTCCCAGAGAGAATGAGGGATATGGGAACATGAAGGCCTTGTCAAAATCCCAAAAACTCCTGCAATTCCCAGAGAGAATGAGGGATGTGGGAGCATGAAAGTTTTGTCAAAATCCCAAAAACTCCTGTAATTCCCAGAGAGAATGAGGGATGTGGGAGCATGAAGGCCTTGTCAAAATCCTGAAAACTCCTGCAATTCCCAGAGAGAATGAGGGATGTGAGAGCATGAAAGTTTTGTCAAAATCCCAAAAACTCCTGCAATTCCCAGAGAGATGAGGGATGTGGGAGCATGAAAGTTTTGTCAAAATCCCATCTGTGTCCCTGGGAGCCCTCCTCAGAGCTGCAGGGCTCTCCAGCTGCTCCCAGCACAGCAGGGATTGCTCCCAAATCACACCCTCAGTGCCAGGGGAGCCGGGTGATCGCCCCATCCAGCATGACAAACCTCCTGTGTTTCTGTCTGAGCTTTAATTAGTGATTTCCCTGCTCCTTCTCTCGTTAATTGCGCACAAAGCCGTCCCTGCCCTCAGCTGCAGAGCGCCAGGCCGCAGCCTGCACCCCGGGGATGGCACTGCAGAGCTCCACACTCACACCCACGGGTCTCCACAGTAAATCAAAGTCTGAGCAGAGCTTCTCAGGGTCTTTCTGTGAGTCACGATGACAGAAAGCTGTTGTGGCCATGAATAAAGCAGCACTGCATTTTCTGGCTTTGTTCTCACAGAAAGCACGGCCTGCTTGTGGGCTGTACAAAGCGCTGCTTCCAGGGAATGAAAAAATCCAGAGGCTGGCAGTGAAGATTAAGGTGTTGCTTGAAAAATTAAAGTTCTTGAGCAAACCCCCCAAAATGAAGAGACCACGAACAGCTAAAACATCTGTGCACAAACTGAAAAACTCCTCTCCCAGTTGGGAGCAAGCTGGAACTTGCACGGGGCCCTGCACACCCCGGCAAACTCCTGAATTGTTGGGAGCAGACGAAGTCTGTTTAGTCATGTCTGCTCAGGGGAAGGATATTACAACACATCTGCACTGCCTCTTTCCACACAGGTCAAACAGAGCTCCAAAATTGTTTTTCCACCCCTTTTTTTTCCATCTAAGAACCCCCCTGAGGCAGGCTGGGCACACAGCTGTGACCAGGAGCTCCCCAGTGGGCAGTGAAAGGAGCAATCCCCAGCACTGCCAGCCATGGCTGGAGGGATTTGGGGTTCAGGAATTCCTTGGAGAGATCTCCAAACGGAGCTGGAGTGCCCACTGAGCACAGCAATGGGAACCACAGATCAAACTGGGACAGCAATTCCAACTGGTGTCTTCATTTCTAAAAGGATGGAGCAGGTAGCAGGATTCTTTCTAAAATATCCTAGCAAGGTTTTTAATCCGTGTTCCTAACCAGCCAAAAGCTCTTCTTGCTCCACAAAGCTGGGTTAATGTCCCACAATCAGCAAAATATTAAACCAAATAATATATATGTATTAATCAGCCCACAAATCTTATGGTTTGGCTCTCTCTGTCTCATTGGGAGCATGGTATGACCCAAAGGTGGACTGATTCTGTTGGAGTTTTTATATTTATGTGGAAATATCCGCTTTTCCTTCAGCTTAATTTTGCATTCTGGAGAATCTTAAGCCTTGCATATGATACTGACAATTTATTTTACTAAATTCTTAATTAATATATAAAAATACATTTAATAAATAGTTTAAACTTACTTTAACCTTCATCCCTTCTGAACAAAAAATTGTATCTAGGCCTCATGTCTTGTTAAAGAACTGAGGAGGATTTATTTTTCACGAGCAAAAAAACCTAAAAGATCAGGTTCAATGAAAGAAATTATTTATCTCTATCAATGTCTCCAAGTTCGAATCTGGGGAAGTGATAACATCAGTGCCATTAGTTTAGAGACAATTGCTGTTTGCTTTATTTAGAGCAGCCAATCAAAAAGGGATTTATCTCCAGACTACAACTTTTCCCACACCAAGGAGAAATGAAATTCATATGGAACCCAAGAACAGAGCTGGGCAAGCACATCCCATTATTTCATTGGGGGGAATTTGGTTTTTAAATTCTGGCACTGCTGCTAACAAGAAGAAAGAAGTCAAACCCCAACAAATCATTCAAAAGACAGAACAAGTTATTATAATTATAGAAGTTCATGCAAAGATGAAAAGTGCCATAAAAACTTACGGAAAATTACGCAGTGAGTCAAGGGTTACTAAAAGACAATGGGGAATGGGACAAGACTTGCATTTCTTCACATTTGTAACAGAACCCAAAGGACATCAGACCAGCAGGATAATGGGATACAATTGTGTTCCTTGAGTTATCCACTATGGCACAATTACATTAAGAAAGGGAATTTTTGTTACTCTGAGAAAACGGTGGTGTCACTTTGATTTACAATCCATAAAAAAAAGGAAATTAGAGACATCTCCAGAAAGGGCAGCACCTAAACTGATGAAATCATGCAGCAGTGAGACTGAAGGATAAACATGTTTAGGTTGTCTGATTATTGGTGACAAGTCCCTGAAAAAATGAGTTAAAGGAGATTTATTAGAAGTGTTTCATAGAAACTGAGATGAAAGATTTATTGACTGGGTTCTAAAATCACTGCAGAGTGGAAACATGCTGCAGGAGAAGGAAGGTGTCAGAATGCTGACAGCACTGGGGAGAAGAGTTCAAAAGGAGATGGAAATAAAGTAAAATCGTTTTTAAAGACAAGCTGAGCGTTTGGTCTCGAGATGCACAGATCAAAACATGGAACAGCTTATGGTGACTGACAACAGAAAGGACAAAGAGGTGCTAGAATGAAAAAGTCCTATGTGCAAAACATGGGTAAAACACTGGAGAGAAAAACTGTGGGGACAGTGACATATGGGGCTTGACAAAAGAGAAAATCCTGGAGATGAAAAAGTATCAGTGCCACACAAAGATCCTCCTGGAGCAGTAAAGTCATCTTAGTACTGGTGGCACTGAAGAATTAACTGTTCCTCTGAAAGGGTCAAAACAATGATCTGGACCAGCATCTTTGAGAAATACTGTGATATATGGGAATATTAGGATTTTTGAAGTTTAAGAATGGGATTAAACAAAAGTAAGTGAATCTTAACTATTGTGATATGTGGGAATATTATGATTTTTGAAGTCTAAGAACCAGATTGAACAAAATAAGTGAATCTCAAATATTGTGATATATGGGAATATTATGATTACTGAAGTTTAAGAACGAGATTAAACGAGATGGGTTAATTCTGACAGCTCTAACAAAGCAGATCACAATTGTTGTGTTCAAGGACTGGTGGCCACGAGCTTGTCCCCATCCCAGTGGAGCTCACCAGACCAGGGCAGTTTTTATCACTTCTGACTGTGATAAAAAACTGCTCCAGACTTCTATTCCCAAAGGGCTGCACAATGGGAATTCCAGCCTCCTGCTGAACCTCGTCCTTCCAAATTGCTTTGTCTGTTTTGGCCCTAGGCTGTGTATTAGAAATGATAAAAGTGCTTCTTTCAAACTCAAAGCAAGACAGCTCCAGTGCCAGTGTCAACATGACAGAGTGCTCGTGGCTACGAGGGGGAGAAGGAAAAGAGGGGCAGGAGAGAACTCTGCACTTAATGCTGGGCAAGTAGGAACAGAATTTTTCTCCCTGGCTGAAGCCCAGGCTTATCCCACCGTATTTTTAACCTTCTCCAAGTTGACTCGACTGGAATAGTCGCTCTGGCAGCAGCTGCAAATCAAACTCGTTATAATTATTCCTACAACATAAAAATGAAGAAAGCCTGGAAAAGGTTCTGTGCCTTTGATATGTGTTCAGTGCTCTTTTCATCAGGGCTTGCCTCGTTCAGAGACACTGGAAAGAAACAACCAACCAAGAAATAAAGAGGATTTCTTGAAAGGAAGCCAAAATGCAATGTTTTATGCTGACCTACACATATAAGGTAAAGAGGGGTTTTTCCCCCCCCACCCCCAATGAGTGAACTAAAGTTCAGTTTCAGGAGGAGAATACCTTTTTGACAGCACATAAATTAGAATTTGGGACAGACAGACACACAGCCCCAACACACTGTAGTGGCTTGTCCCAGTACTCAAGAATCACAGAATATTCTGAGTTGGAAGGGACCCAGAAAAATGTCAAAATAACACCCAAATAAGACTTTTCAAATATAATAATTAAAATAATGACCAAGATCATAGAATCATAAAATGGCCTAGGTTGGATGCACAGAAGTGTTTCACCAAGAGCCAGAATAGAAAGTCTGAACAGTCACTTATTTAATCCTGAAGAATTATTCCCTTACCTAAGAAGAAATATTTATAATTGCAGACATTATAAGGTCCATAGAGAATGTGTTTGAGGAATTTGCAAAATTCAAAGGGAGTTCACAACACTGCAATGCCAATTTGAACTTTTAAATGTTTTGACTCAGGCTGTTATTAATTTTTATGAGCAGAAAACGCTCTAACAAACACAGTCAAAACATCCTGCAGACAAATGCAGGTAAGATTCAATTTAAAACAATGCACTTTTTATTTATGATGTGCATATCCCCGTGGAACATGGCAAAACTTTCCACAGAGCACAAAGCCCAGAACAAGACTGTGAATGCAAAGTTACCTGGGTTATTCCCTTTAAGATTCTCCATGGCATGCAGGATTCTTACCTTGCATTTTTGTTTGTGTACAGTAAGCTTCCACAGATTTTATTTATAAACTCTTGCTTGGAATTTTCAATTATTTTATTCCCCAGTGCTTCTCCTTTTATGGCCATCTGTTTCTTCCCATATTTTGCCCCAAGGCACATCAGCTGTCTCCACAGCTGAATGAAATTCCCATCTCTGGCTCAAAGGAAAACTTTTTCTTTTCTGTTTATTTGTTGAACTAGAAAGAAGTCACTCATCAAAAGGAAAAACCTTTATCTATGAGCTGGGTCTTGGGATGCTGCACACATCCTTCCCACAAATATCTGTATATTCTGACTTGGAAATGCATGAAAAGAAGCAGGTTATTGAGTGTGGGACACCTAACTATTGTTACTAATGTTAAAACTGCTCCTGAATGTTTTATAATAGAGTTAATTAGTGAAAATTTTCTCTTCAATCCATGATTCTTAAATGGATCATTTCTTCCATGTATTAACTGAGTAGTGAACAGCAACGTACAGAAGGAAAAATAATGATCTCAATCAGTGCAACTTAAAAAAACCTGGTGTCTGGCTTGGCACAATGCAAGAAAATTATCTTTAAATTAGGAAATTATAAATGGGCATAGCTGCCTTCATTGACCCAGAAGAGAAAGTGAGACACAGGACGTGAGAGGAGATGTGGAGAATCTGGAAGGAAGGAGTTAACAAAGAGCTATATTTAGGCTTTTTCTCTAAAATTTTCCAGGAAATGTTTTACAGTCAAGAGTCTCAAGATGAATGAAAAGGTGCTTGGAATAGGAGAAGCATCCAGCTATGAACAGCAAAACAGTTTTCATCAAACCATCCATCAATCCCCACCAAATCAGCCCAAATCCACCAATCCCACCAAATCTCTGAGCTCACACTCCTCCTTTTGGCCTGACCTCTCAATGCCCTCCAGTCCCCTGCTGGATTGGAGCCCCCAAACCCTCCTGGAGGGGTTGGCACTGGGAGATGGAGTGGGAAGGTGACCTGGGAGGAATAAAACCCAAACAGACTCCAACAGCAGTCCTAAAAGGCAAAAAGGGAATGGGGATGGCTGAGGATGGAGCTGTGTGGTCAAACAGTCTCAGAGCAAACGAGTGAGCTCCAGCCACCCCAAATTCTGCAGCTTTTTCATGACATGTAAATGTTCTGCTGTGCTTACTGCTTGCCTGCCACTGCTGTAGGACACTGATTGTTCCACATCTCCAACTCCAGATGGAGAATCAGATTAAAAAATATTCAAGCAAGCAATAATTTGGACAATTGGATCCCTGAAGGAGTTTTCTTGCTCAGTGCAAGCTGTTACATCCTGACTGCTTAACAACACACCTAGAGAGAGAAAACATCTTTAAAAGCAGGCTCAAACCAGGCTCAGCCCAGGCTCCACGTGCCTCCAGTGATTGGCACACTGAGGAATCACTCACCTCCCTGCAGGTCCTGATTCCTGCCTGTCAAACAAAGCCTCCCACGTGATCCTCCTGCTCAGGAGATAAAAATCACACCGTGTCTTTCGGGGACTGAGATCTTCATTCTGCTCCCTTTGAAGTCAGCCGGAATTTTGGCATTTATCTCACTGATGAACGATGGGATCCCAAAGTGTTTGTTCAGCAGTTCTGGCAGGATGCCAGCCTTAATAAAATCAATCGAAATGCATTTTAAAGACATGGCCAATCCAAATATTTATTTGCAGACTCCCAGACGCATCCCAGTATCTGGCATTTTTTTTCCAGCTGAAATGCACAGCGATGCTGCTTGGCAGAGGCACTGACATGTTCCCCACATTTCCTGAGCCAACATTCCTGTTCCTGCAAGCACTCAATTCAGGAGCTTGTAAAGACTCAGCAGGACTGAAGTACTGTTCACTTTCTCATCTTCACTAATGGAATAATGTCTTTGATAAATCTGGCCCAGCAAGATCTTAATCCTACCGTTGGAAGAAGTTCATGAACTTAGCAAGGCTTTCCCCTTGAGAAAGAATCCTCCTTAGGATAAGCTATGATATTTATTTTTTCAAAAATTACTTCTATTCCTCCAATGAAAAACAAGAAGGCAAAAAAGAAAAACAAAACAGAGGGTGTCAGTACCAATACTTTCTAAAAGTATGAGTGGGAAATAAAACTTTTTTCCATGGTGCTGGTTACAACCATGTCCTTATATTTTCAGGCCACCACATACTAGAACAATTTGCTGTTTCCCAGGATTTTTTAGAATCACAGACAGAATTAGAAGCGGAGCTGTGAGGATAGCTGAAGGCTTCCAGGGGAAAGAGAAAATGCAGCAACCATTTGCCACATCTGCACAATCTGATGCATTTGCAGAGTGCACAGGTGAAAAGATCAAATGAAAGCAAAAAACCCTCAGCACAACCACTCCAGGGTTCTGAGCAGTCTTGCATGAAAACATTTTTAAAAAAGACTCACCTCCAGAATTCCTTGTAATTTTGCCTTTTTTCTTTTTGGATTATTAACATGCATTGATTCTCCAGAATTTCAATTTCTACAGTCATTTGAAAGCTCTAAGATTTCTATAAATATAATTTCCTCATCTTTCTGTCTCCATTAGAGGCACGAAGTCCAGCATATATTCTCCCTATTTATATTCAATCCATGTTAAAATCTTTCATTATGTCAAGAATTTTTAGAGTTTTGCATAGAATTACAGAAAAAATTAAGTTAGGGACACCTGGAGGTCATTTATTCTATGGGAAACTCATCCCATTTAAACTTTCTCCCCTGGGATAATGTCACTGTCTTCACCTTTTTGCTTCCCCACCTCTAACAGAGTTTTCTGCTTAAAAAGACAGAAATGTTGTGTTCCCAGTGCAGTGCCTTATTTACAGGACTATTAAAAAATAATTCAAACTAGATAAAAGTGTGAAAGCGTGGAATGAAATCACTTTTAAACCCAAACCCATTCCTCAGGATCCTATGAAGTTCCCTCAGAATGAAGAGCTCTCTGCTTGCACTGGAAATTTAAAATCAAAATCTCAACACTCACCACACTCCTGTGAACAAAACTCAGAACTTTTCCTTTGTAAAATCACAAATATTTATGACTAAAGGTTTTTTATTCATGACAGCAGAATGATTTTTGTTCAGCCTCACACAAATGAAGCCTGTCCTGTAAATTTCTCCTTTTCTTTAAGTTTAACCTCAATCAGAAACCAGGTTTCAATACCAATTCAAGGACATGACTTCCCTCTAAACAATTTCATAACAAATCCTATAGTAAAGGAAACAATGGACAGGTGAACCTTCCTTTTTTAACTATTGAGGAAAAATTCAGTCAAAACAATTCAGAGGTTGTTTGATTTAGCTAAGACTAACAAGTCCAAACAAGCTAAAGACATCTCTCAATTTAGGATTATTTTCCTCCTGGCAAAAAAAGGAAAAAGAGTATATTTACAGTCAAATTACATTTGATTTTTTTTCCCCTTTAAATATTAAAATATCCCTCACACTGAATTATGAAAATCCCCCAAAAGACAACTTGCACACAATAAAGAACAACTCCCTGGCTGCTATACATTTTTCTATTTAAGACAACTAAAACAAAGACAGCATGACAGCATAAATACTTCCAAAATCCAGCACTGACTGAGCCTTTTCAGAGAAGCTTTTCCCTGTAAATTTTCAAACCACCACATACAATAGAAGCTTGAGTTTCCATGTGCAAATATTTCAATTTTGGTCAGCATCTTACACAACCCAGAGCCAGAGATGTATCTCTACAAAATAAACCAGAGAATACAAAGAATTCCATCTCTATCCCACAGCACGGTGCCACAGCTCCAGTGCTGCTTCACAGGTAGTTGGAAAATTAACTAAAAAACCAAAACAGAGCACAATAAGCTTGGATCAGCTTGCAATTGCACCAGGACCCTCCAACCATGAGGGGATGAGCAAGGGAGGAGCAGGAGGAGCAGGAGGAGGAGGAAGAGGGAAGGATTTACTCCTCATTTGCTCCTCAGGGAACACCAGGCAGATGCAGCTGCAAGAAGTTTTCAGAATTGAGCAGCAAGCCTTGCACTGGGTTTATGTTGCAGCTGGTGTCCTTGCTGGGTTGATGCTGTCAAATTGCTTTCCTGTGACTCTCCCTGGAAACAGGAGAGGGCTACTGCTGTGTGCAGGAGCTGGAAATGATCAACCAAGCCCTCCTCTGCTCTCTCCCAAACATTTGCTGAATAACAACATCAGCACCCCAAATGCTGAATCCCCACGCAGAGAGCGAGCCAACCTCCAGCTTGCAGGCTGGGGGTATTTGCCTGACATTTCTACATTCACAGTGCTCTATTTAAACTGGGATATGAGGCTCTGCAGACATGAAACTCCAGCAGTTTGGCTGAAGAATGAACAACAAAACCTCCCTTGGAACAACAGCAGCAGGAATGTCACTGGTAGCACAGCTCAGGAGATAAGTGTATACGAGAGGCACAGTCCAAATCTGCACTTAGTGTTATTTTTATCCCACAAAAAGCCCCAATATCTGAAGATGAATATTTTAATGCATCGGAATTTTAATACATTTGACTGTTGAATGGAGAAAAACAGATTTCAGCCACTTCCAACAGAGTTTTAATACTTTGATTTTTCAAATCCTTTCCATAGCAACCAAGCACAACCAAAATAAATACCAAAGTGAATTTGTCACCTACATCTTCACTGCTAAAGTGTCTTCTTTTCTCTCCTAGGCAGCAAAATGTGCCAGATTTCCCTAAAGAAAAGCATTTCTCAGTGAACTGAAGGAGAAGTTGGAATATTGGGGTCCCAGTTGCTGAAAGTACCATTTCTTTTGTATGTCTTCCTCCTTGGAGAGAGGAATGTGAGAATGGTGTGAAACCATGGACACTTGAGACATGACAACTGAGCTGAAGTGTGAGACAATGCAATTAGGAATCACATTTTGTAATACCTGCACTCTTGCTAAGTTTGAATTCCCCTGATTTTCCCTAGAGAAGTTCTGGAGGACAGCTGGGAAAAGTCTGCTAAAGCAAGAGCTCTCAAGACTTCATTAATTTCTGTCAAAATTCCATCATGTTAATTAGAACTAATTTATAACCTGAAGATATTGACTGGAATTGAGTAACTTCAAGGAGTGCATGATGCCTGCGTGTGAAAATTCTGATAGATATTGAGAAATACCCCAGAGGCTTCACTTCTCAAATTAATCCTTCAAAAAGACACAATTGTACTGCAAACATCACATAAAGACTGCAGATGTTATCTCCTCTAATTCCCTTCCACAGAACAAATCAAACAGAGCTGTCTGTTGTAAAGTTATCTGTAAATATGTAAATTGTTTGAAATTGTTCAAAACACAGCCCTTGCAATGGGACAGTGGCTGCAAAGTTACTGCACCTCATGACATTAAAGAGAAATACCACTAAATAATTGAAATTATAATTTTTCAGCACTTGATTGTTACTACAGATACCTACCTTAAATATAAATAACAGGATCTGCCTGCACTTTGGAAAGAACTTACAGGAATAAATTAACTTCAGAGTTATGATCATGAAAAGACCTTGCCCTAAACCCTGATTATATTCTCAATAACCAGAACAGGAAAGCCTGAATGAGCATTTTTGAGAGCCACAGCCCTCAGCAGCTCATTGATTCTGATTTTTGAAATAAAACCCTTTCATAGAAGGGCTCATGGTACAAGTTTTGTGCAAAGACCCTCCAAAATCTCACAATATTTGCATAGGAGTGCCCTTAACATATTTGATTAGCACCAGGTTCCATAAAAACCTCCTTGTTATTTGCTACAATTATAGATTGCCATACACATTTCAGAGCTAAAAGGAAGCCCAAAACCATTTAATTCACCGTGAATTTTTGTTGTGTTGTCAGACTGGAACTGCCCATGTCAAATCAAGTACAGCTGCATTTCCAGCCAAGCACAGCAAACACAGCAATGCTGAAATAGATGGTGACTGGAAAAATACCTCTCTTTTGCTGGATTATAGAAATAAATGGCAAAAGAATGCATCCCCAACTCACAATATGCAATTTCAATATCATTAGTTTTCTGTTTGGAACTAGAACTATCACATACCAAATAAAGGTCAACATTTGGTTTTGTTTTGACATATTTTTTTTTCATTTTAAACTAGGTTTTGCTTACTTTCTAGTTTTTCCCTTCTCCTCTGAAATTATCATGTTATCTGGTAGGATTAGGTATTTAAATCAACTTAATTAATCTTAGTTATTCTGTGAAAGCAGACAAGTAGATATGTGACTAAAATATCTTAAGTGTATTTTCAGTTGTAATAATAGAAATCCAACTCTTAAGTAAATGGCCCACACAGGGATCAAACCCAGAAATTGGGTGCTTTTAGCACCATGCTCTGATAAACTGAGCCAATAATAAAAAATCACCTCAGAATATCTCTGGGGGTCAGATAAATGCTCTGGGGGCACTCCTGATTTTATTCAGTTTGCATTCAACACAGCAGGAAAATAGCCTCAGCAGCAGAAATTGTTGCCTTTCAACTCTGTTTTCTCCTCACCCTCAGCAGCTCCGTGGAGATGGTAGTAGGTATAATATCCTATATTTTATATATTTTATACATATATGGATGTATTTCCTGACCCAGGAATAGCCCGGGATAATTTTTCTCACAATTCTCAGGGAGCCACAGGAGCAATTTTTTTTCCTCAACCATAAATCCTCTGTGGGCCAAGCACAAGTGCCCAGTCCCCCTGGACAAGTGAGGAGTTACACCACTCAGAAACCTGCAACAAAAACCTTCCTGCTCCCTTCCAGAGGAGAGAACTGATAAACATCTGGGCTCTGGAAATCACTTTGGGATGTTTGGATTTGAGCAGCAAACTGCTCTCACACACTGTGGTACATCATCACATGATCCTGCACTTTTCCAAGAAAAACCCAGGCAAGAGAAAAGACTTCATTACCATCAACTCTTTTTTCTTAAAACTTACATAATTACCGTGCAATCTCTTATAAGATCTTATTTATTCTAGCTTTAATTACTCACTTCAATGAAAGGATTATTTCATAAACTGTATCTTTTCACTTAAATAAGAAGCACAGCTCTCTTTCTCTTTGCTGTATATATTTTGTTTACCACTTGCCAAGATGTTATTTCACCTATGTGAAAAGAAAACTGGACTGAATACATGTGAAATAAACTCTTGGCAAAGGCACTCCAAGGGCTTGCCATTGAGAAGATTAGATCCACAAGAAAAGCCTTCTACTTTTTCCAAAATCAGCAAAGGTATTAAAAAAATAAAAAACCTCATAAAAAGGAAAAGAAAGGATTTTCCAGGTAACTCTGAATTTCCAAGTTATTAAGATTTTCCCCAGAAGACCTGGACATCTCAACTCTGTGTTCCCCAGAACATCAGGGTTCTGAGGAACCCCACGCTGAGGAAAGGCAGAATTAGGAAGTCCTGGTTTCATTCCAGTCCGTGTTCCTCACTTGTTTAACAAGACTGAAAACTCCTGATTAAATCATCAACAACTCTGATTAGAAGTGGTTTTATTGATTAGAATTGTTGTTGTTAGAATTCTGATTAGAATTGTGGGAGAGAGCACTTAAATTCTGCAGCTTTCTTTGATTTTTGCACTATCTTGCTTAGTCCACAACCCACAATATCATCTATTTTAGTCCATTAGAAATGTTTTAATTGCTAATTTGAGAGCTCCAATTTGAGATCAACTGGAGAGATGTTAAAAAGCAAATTTCTGACCTCCTGTATGCACAGTTCCTGCAGACCAACACTTAATTGCAAGACAGGAATTTGTTGCACACAGGACATTTGCATCTCTCGAGTTCTCAGCTGGGGCAGAAAATTGCTTCCAGCCAAACAGATGCTTGTAAAATTGAAAATGAAATTATTTCATTTAGCAGCTTCATCTCACCAAATGTGCACAAATTCAGCTCCCAGGAAAGTTTTCCAGGTGCAGATTTACTAAAAGGTATCTCAAAGACAGAATTTTAGGAGACACAAGTTCAGGAAAAGAAGTATTACAAAGCTGCTACATCACTTCAACATTATAAAGAAATATTTTCTAATATTTATTAAATTACCATATATCTACTTTAGGTCATCCATAAAACACTGCTAAAATCAGATTAAATTACACCATCAGCTATGCCACACTTGTCCATAAGAGTTCAACTGTGCAGCTTGGACAAACTTACATTTATTTCTTTCAACTTCCCAACAGCCAAAATATAAAAGTAAATGGCACAAACACCCATGAAAAACTCCCTTTTAAAATAATTTAAAAGCTAGCAATTTTCTCACGACTTTTTAAAACTTTACAGGTGAAAAAACAGAGAGTGAGATTGAGCTCCCTGATAAAAAACCCACAAGAGCAGAAACAAAACTCAGAAAGGATTAGAGGATCCCCGACTGCTCTTCTTCTGCAAGAAATTCACATTTCTTGCTAACCTCAAACAAAAATCAAAGATCTGAGGAGATTTATGACAAATCAAACTGCCCTTTTATCCCTGTCACAAACCACAGATTTGGGTTCAAAGCCAGTTATTATGGAAAAAAATCACACTTCCACAACACAGCACAAAACCCTGGCAGATTAGAGCCCTTCAATGTCTTATGAGCAGAAATTGTTGCCTTTCAAGTCTGTTTTCTCCTCACCCTCAGCAGCTCTCAGGAGATGCTAGCAGGTATAAACATGCTTTCTTTTAATTACAGAACTGGATTAGTGCTGTAACTGATTCCCAGCTCCAGCAAATCATAATCAAGTGCCCATTGTGCATAACAATCATTTAATGGCTGACAAACCATAATAAAGAAAGCTTTAATGAAGAAAGCTGGAAAGCTGCCCAAATTTTATGGCAGCACACTCCAAAAGAAAGAGTTACAATCTGTATTTAAGATTAAGAGAGCCTTTTAATCCAGATGGCCAGAATTAAACAAGGCAGTGCAGGGAAATTTTCATCAAAAGCTAGTGCAACATGAAAGTCCCAAAATTCCCCCAGTAAACCATGGCTAATTATTTCAAACAGAGGCTGCACGTTCGTTTTGTATTGGGAAGAACTCAGAGGGAAATACAATGTGAATATGTTGCTTTCTCTGTGATAATTCACTTTACCCACTAGCTTTTCTATCATAAAAGAAAGCAGCAAGAAATCTCTGCAGGCAGAACTGCTTGGACAGTTAAATAATAAAATTTTCAAGTTCGCAAAATAAATAACAAATTATTTCAGATTTGCAGCTTTAAGATACAGCTGACTAAAACTGAAGCTGTTGCAACTGAAATTTGAAAAGGTCCTTAGTTTCAATATTGTGTTGTTAATTAATGAATGACACCCAAGTTTGATCCAAGTTTGCTCCCCTCTGCTTTAATTCTCTTGGAAGTGCTGACACTGCTCAGCACTGCTCACAAGGTGTTGCTCTCTCTGTGATAATTCACTTTTCCCACTAGCTTTTCTATCATAAAAGAAAGCAGCAAAAAATCTCTTTGTAGGCAGAACTGTTTGGAGAGCTAAATCATAAAATTTTGAAGGAGTTCGCAAAATAAATGACAAATTATTTCAGATTTGCAGCTTTAAGATACAGCTGACTAAAACTGAATCTCTCCAACAGTTGTTAAAAAGTACAAATACCAATTTTTAGTAGAGCAATAAAGCAGCAAGAGGCTCTGCTTTTCAATGACTCTTTCTGCTGCTGGGGGTTTTGTAGAAACCCCAGCGTGGAGAGGTACACAAAGAAGTTGATTGCTCAGCTCCTCTACAATAAAAACATTTCTCTTTTGCAAAGAGTTTTTATGTTGATGAAATAAAACCTCTGTAAAATTCATCAATTAATTAGAAATCATAGAGTCCTGCCAAGTTTGAACTTGCACAAACCCAGCTTCATTTCACCTTCTAAAAACACCCGAGCCAACCCCAGTTTGGACACCTACTTCTTCTTGCTCTGATGTTCACATCCCTTTCTTTGATGTTTGCTGAGGCCAAGCTGGTGCTGAAGTGGGCCATAAATCACTTTGTCACAGTCAGAAATACTGATTCAAACAGAAAAGTAAGGAACTCTGTTGAGAGTGGGCAAATCCCAGGGAAAAATGTTGCTCCACAGCATCCTGCTCCCTCCCTGAGCGCCCTGAAGATCAGAGCAGCCCTGGCAGCTCTGCTTTCTGATCCTCTGGAAAACTGAGAAGTGATCTGGTTTCTGACACAGTGACTTTCTGCTCTTGCAGAGCTGGAAGGAGATCAGGGCATCTCTGATTTGTATTTTTTTCTGTTCCATGATTTTCTGACAGCAGCAACCTTTGAAAGTCTGCCAGGCTCCCTTGAACGAGGAAGGACTGACAAAATCTGATCACTGATGTCACTGCTGTCCATATTTATATTTTGTGTTATTTATGTGCACACACAGAAAGAACTTTAGTTCTCTCTCCTCCCTAGGAGCACCAAGGGCTGCTGCAAGCACAAAAGCTGCCAGTTAATCTGGTTTTTTCTGTAAAAAAGGGCAACATTTCCACCTCGTGGATTACAGAAGTCAAGGAAAAAACTTGCTGAGAACGTAAGTGACACACAGAGAAGTTTGATAAAAAGGAAATTAAGACCCAAACATCTGAAACGCCTGGCTCATCCTGGCTGCACAACATCTTTCATTCTCTAAATGTTATCATTTTCCCTCTGAGCTCTCTCAGGGCGAACAAAATATTACTGACATGACTGAAAATCAGAAAAAATACTGCAGCAACTGAGCGTGAGCTGAATCACAAACTGTGCTGCTGGTGGCAACAGCATCTCCTGGATTATCTGTAGACTGAGCAGTAAAAAGTAAATCCTGTCCAAAAGCAACAATGATGGAACTGCTGCTCCCTCTGGGACAAGGAGCAATCCAGGATTGTTCAGTCCCCCTTATCCTGATTTTTCAAACAATCCTCTTGTGCAACGTCAGGGTTTGTGCTGCTGTGGGCACCAACAGGGCACTGCATTCTTGTGCCAGGAAAATCAGAACTGTCACTCACAAGGGTTTACACACAGGAAAAGCCAAATCCAATGGAGCTGTGGCTGTGGTCAACTATTCAGCAAAAACAGCCCTGAAAGGAGAAAAATCAAACAAAAGAAAAATCACACGGGAAATTTATTAATGAGAGACATGGGAGGAAAATCTAATTGAGGAAAAGAGATCAAAATTGCCAAAACAAGATGCAAAAAGAAGTTGAAAGCAGGTAGCCTGAACTGTTCCAGCTCTTCCTCCAGGACTCATGGAAATCAGTGAAATATCAGGATCAGACCTGTGTCTGCACTTGGGAATTGGCTCCTGCTCCAAAGCTCTGCTCTCTGCTGTACAAGGGAATTCTTACGATAACTAAGTTAAAAATTACAACATACCATACTGAAATAAACACTGGAGAACAAATAATTATAAAATAGCCATTAGAATGCCCCCCCAAATCAATGTGTTGTTTATTTGTGGAATGCCTGCAATTGTTTTTTTAAGGGAGTCATAAAAATTCCTCGCTCACCAGGAGTCCATTCATGAGGGCAATGCATTTCCAGAAAATCTGATTTTTTATACAGCTCAAGAGAAATATTTTTGGATACAAACTTTAAAAAAATAGTGCTTTCAAACTAATAGCTTTATTCTTGAAAATGAACAAAGACTTGCCTGCAATGTAAACAATGAAAATAAAATTAAAAGAAAGGAAGACCACAAGTCTCGTAACCTGAACACAATACCCATTGTCTGGACTTCCTTATTTCCATGAAGAACATCTGATTTTCATTTTGGATTAGAACATTCTGCTAAAATTACTAATATACTGGGATAAAACTTAATTTAAAATTTCCAGATGAACAACTTCAGCTACGATCTGATGGCTGTTCCATAAGTGAGAATTCCCATTTAAACTCCGGAACAACGATTAAAATCCAATATTGAATCCTTGTTGCAATAAGTTTGGATGATCTCAGAGAGCACAGCAGAAAAAAGCACCACATAAAACTCAGATCCACTGGCAGCTTTTGTCACTGCCTAGCCAGGGAAAGCTTGGCTCGTGGCCTGATACGTTTGTAATTCCAAGAACTTCCAGTGTTTTTCTGTGAAGAGATACTCAATTGCCAGGGAGAAAAATTCGACTTCCAATGTGCTGGAGTTGATGGTGAGAACAAGGATGACAAACTTGTCTCTGACTTTCACTTCCTTGGCTTTTCTGCTCAATAAAAAGCTATGGAGAGACCTGAGCTGGACAAAAAACAGGAACAGAAGGAGATCCTTCTCATTTTTGTTTGTGTGAGGGGGATGAAAACAAATTTGGGAACTGTTGGTGATGAGAGCATGCTCTGGTTTGTAATAAAACCACCCAAAACCCAAGGGCCTGACAGCAGCTTTGGTACAAAAAATACAAGAGATTCAGCCCAGCTTCTCCGTGTGCTCCACTCTTCCCATGGAACTGGGGTGAAATAACAGCAAAACCTCCAGTGAAAAGTCCAGAAAGGTCTGTGCAAAATCCTGACAGAAATAATAGGGGCAGAAACAGATGGACCCGCTCTTGTCTGAAGGAGGGCACGCATCTAATTCTGACAATGGAAATATAATTTTTTTTTAAAAAGGTATCTGAGGCCATCGGTATCCTGTGGACAGCCTTAAATTTCCAAGAAATTACCTTAGTTTCAGGCATGAAGAAGATAGAGGAACAACAAGATTTAAAAAAGCTTTTTTAAAATATAAATGTCAGAGTTTAAAGTGTAACTTTTGGTGTTTAATTGTCAAATGTGGAGGTAACAGGCCTTGGCAAGAGCTGTGGATTAGAATAATTCCCCAGGCACACAGGGCTGAGAGAGGCTGCTGACAAGGGGCAATGGGCTGAAGGAGCATTTCCCAAAAATGCCTGGTAAATTACACCTGATACTCAACAGGCAGGAAAAACAGGTACTGACAATTTCTTATTGCTCAACGAGGACGCAAATATTGGAAGGTGCATGTTTGTACAAGAAGAATGGAAAATCAACCAGAATATTAAATTGACTTTAGGGGGAGAACAGAATAAATGCTGGGCAAGGCAGTCACCTCTCACTGAAGGAACAAATTGAATAAAGCACAGAACCTGATCCTAACCTTAAATCCAGTCTTTGTACAGAACAAATTTAAATATTTAAATGCAAACAAAAAAATTAAGTATTAAAAATGATGTATAAATCAATTAACAGCCCACAGCATTATTGATGTAATTCATTTGTCCAGTAGCTGTTTACAACGGAAGTGTTTGCAAGCATAAATTGAATAAATGCTGCATTACTCAACCACATTATTGTGAAAGAACAGAAAGACTGAAGGAAAATCATGGGGTTTTTTTTAATATGACAAGACTCAGGAAAAGTGCAAGAAAGGGCCAGTAATGAACAGCGTATTTTAAAAATAAAAAATAACATTTTCCTAAAAACCAAAGTCCATTATTGCAAAGTAAATTGTTTAGAAGCACTCCTATATCAGCTTACCAACACCATTAGACCAAAAGAATACAAAAATAACAAGAAGCTGCAAGCGTTGATTCTGAGAATTTACCATGAAATAACTTGAAGTAAGTCTGCAAATCTGGAAGATGAAAAGATGAACATTTTTATTTAAATCCAACATCCAGAGGATGCAAAGGAGACATTCAGCACCAATGCATGCAGGTGTGAGCCAAAGGGAGAAATGATGGAGCACAGAGGACATGAGAGCAGAAGTGCTGGGATGCAGGGAAACCCAAAGGAAGCAAGAGATGGGACTGAAGTGACTGAATGAGACAGGAGATTTTCATCACTAAATTCACAGCAATGATACATCTTGGAGGACTAAAGCAAAACTGAGAAAATGTTAAAAATAACAGGAATGGAGGAAGGTTTAAACCAAACTCTATTGGATGGGGCTGGAGCACTTTATAGTAAACTGGAAGAGCACAATAGGAGGATGGGAGGTTTTGAATGCTTAACAGAAAACATTTGTGGCCTATGAATGAAATAGTTCCAGCTCCCAGCAACAATGACAAAATTGTCACAGCAAAAGGGAAACCAGGGAAGTACTTAAGAGCAAAAATAATACTAGTGGTTTGCACAGCAGTAACATCTGTGACTATGTCAATATAAGCACAATAAAGAATGAGAGCTGTCTTCATTCAGCCTTAAAAATACCTTTGGGTGGGATATTGAGAGAAAAATGAGCTGAGGGCTTGCAGGGCTGGAGAAATCCCAGCTGCTGGGTTTTGTGAACTAACAGATTTTTTCTAATTGCCGCTTATTTATAATCTGGGCAAGAGATTATTTCCATTCTTCCCTTCTGCCCTCCAGCTCTTTGACATCCAGAACAAACAGATTATTGCATTTGAAGATTTTGATTCTGTGATGCCCCTCAAAGCACGGAATGAGAAGTCCTAAATTAAAATATTCCAGTGCCACTTGGCCAATGGGTTGTGCAAGCCAACACTTTCAGACCAGGACACCCTTTCCACACAGCTGGCTCTGCAGACTCTGATTTACCTCCAAATGGTGAGAAACACATCCCAGCACCAGGCTGGGCTGGCCTGATTTCTTAGCTGTGCTCCTGCAGGATCAGGAATGCTCCTCTGTGCTTCCCCACCTGTTTCCTGGGAATAGGAGTGCCCTGCTGAGTCCCACATGGATCACACCTCACAGTGGCTGAGGCTTTTGAAAAACTCCTCATTTGGCCTTGCACTTGGCTGCTCGTTCTGTACACCCCATAACCCCAATGTGCTCCCAGAGCTCACCCAGCTCCTGCAAATCCTCTGGAATGTGTGCAGCTTGTCACCAAACCACAACGTGCACCTGGATTCCTTTGTGCTCTCTGTCTGCTGTACCTGCCCTGGGAGTCGCTCCACAGCCCCCAGAGAGATATTTCAAAAGGTCCAAAAGACAACAAAAATTATAGGTTTTACTACAGGGAAATGATTTATTGATGCTGAGAGCTTAATTTAGTAATCAGACACTATCTGAAGAGAAAAAAAACAACCCACTTGGCCATGGAATAGTTAGATGAAGAAGCTATTCCAGCTTTTGATGTAGTTTTGTCCCAAATTCGAAGTTAAAAAGACTGGAAAGGAAGTTATCCAATTTACTGAAATCCAATCCCATACTGCATTTCACCCAGGGCTGTACCTCAAAGGCAAAAGGGACTTAGTCATATTTTTACATAACTAAATTCCTGAGTCACATTACAGAGGGGAGAGTCCAAGGGATCTCAAGAACAATTTCTGCCATTACATATTTTCTCTTTATAGTACTGCTTGTAAGGAATTAATGTTGCAAGACTTATTTCAAAACTTACAAACCTTTCATCATTGATTATGGCTCATTTCTCATTCAGACTCACATTAATTCCCACAGCACTAATTCTGCATCGTGGTATCGAGCAAATGATGACTGCTGAGCTAATTTTAAGAGAGCAATAAGTAATTTGCAATTAATCATCTGGTAAAGCAATAATCCTTTTGAAACATCTCTGCAGTACTACAGGCTTCACAGAAAGGAACAGAATGCAGCTGTCTAGAAAGCGTTTCTGGATGTCACAGCACTCTCTGAGCTGGGTTAGGGAAGCAATGTCAAAATGCTGCCAGTTTTATCCAGCTGAGATTAATGAACTGATCCAGTGGATGTGAGATGCACTGAACTCCTAACTCACACAGAAAAAGAGACCTTGCAGCAGCCCAGCACACCACAGAGCAGTTTCACATCTGCATTTCCCCTCTAATTACACTACCCGTGACTAAGTTTTGCAGGAGAAAAAGCCAATTTCAGTCCTTTGTTTCTAAAGCCACGATTCCCCACCTCCTCTTGCCTTGCTCAGACCCACATGACCATTGCTGTCACACATCCTTGCTCCCACCTCTGCAGATCCCCACTGCTCCCAGAATGTTTCATCCCAGAGATCCAGCCCATCCCCAGCAGCTCAGGCCATTTCCTCCCCCACAAACTCAGGAATTACAAGTAATTTCAGAAATATGATCTTGATCACATCAACTCTGCTGCACCTCACTGCACTCATTAAGCTTCATTTCTCCATGCAAAAGCTGGATTTATTCCTTTCTGTACATTACCCAGCAATCTGGAGGCCTAAAAAATGCTCCCATAAAATTCATCAGTGGCTCAGTGTCAGTTCAAAGCTGTCAAACCTGCTGATTCATTTCAGCAGCATTTACCGTGCTTCATTAATTCTAGATCTCAATGTTTTCAACAAAATAATGAAGTTATATATAACTCAAAGCAGCAGCACCACTAAATCCTTCAAGCCTTTGGCAACTCCTGTAATCCAAAGTAATCATGTTTCCTTGTATAACAAGTCTTGTGATGTCTGTAACAGCATCTCACTATAGTAACAACAGCCTTCATGTTATAGCTCTCTGCATGCCTCGAGTATTAATCAGATCCCAGATTTAAATATGAAATTAGAGAACTCTTGATACTCTTCCTGAAACAGATATGCTAATCAGAGCCCCCTTTCCTCCCAAATTTAAAGGCAAGTCCAATAAAGATCAGGCCTGTGGAGTTGTTGACGCTGGAGTCAAAGATTGCAGCTTGCTGGTGATTGCTGTGCTCTATTACCTCATCCCTCCACATTAAAATAACAATTCTAAACAGCCAGTCTATTCTATAGGCACTTTTCCCTGCCACAAATACTTTTTCTTTGCTTTTAAACAGAAGAATTAAAAAAAAAAAAAAATCTCACCAGAAGGAAGGATTGAAGCCTTCATGCTAGAACTGGGAATATCATTCACCTTTGAATGCAAAGGACACAATGATCAAAACGCTTATTCTTCAATTTGGAAATTTCTTAATGAAAGCAGCATTCTTCTATTTCATAAGTGATCTTAAATCCTAGCAATTTTCCAAATGCACTGACTTTTTTCTAGTACTGTGTGAAAACTCCTGCAGCATCCTCCAGCAGCTATTACTTAAAGGGATGTTACTACTGACCAACCTTGCCTGGATTTAACCTCACTTAGCAGTAAACTTTGTGACCTTCATGTCTCAACTTAATTAAAATTATATTTAACAGCATTACTTCCTTTTCCCAAATCTCCCATAACCATCTCTGATTTCCACCATATAAAAAGTCACAGTCAGCTCCTTGAACTTTATCAACATATTTGGCTATAATCGAATTTTACTTTATTGAGCAATTCAAACATAATCTGCAGGCATAAATCTACAAATTAAACAATATTAAATTGCATATTAAATGCATTCAACCATTTGATCTGAATACTAAAACACAGATTAAACCCAGAAAGCAAAAGTATCAAATGCAAAGAAGTTTCTTTTAGAGGCTGGAAATAACATCCTATTTTGCATTTGCATCTTTGCTTGTTACCCTTTTCAGATCTATTAAGAATTAAAATCCAGCCTCAGTTTCATGACTGCCTGTCCCTGAAAAGAAGCCCAAGGTATCAGAATTTATTAGATATGAGACTATTGCCTGTAGAGGAAGAGATTAAATGAGCCTTAGTGCTCGAGTTACTCTTGCAGAAAGGTGAGCACAGCAACCCCAGGTACAGCACCAGCAGTGTTTTCATAGGCACCATGTGTGGCAAAGGCAGATCCAGAGATTAGCACACATAAATCACTCACACAGGGAGAAAAAAAAGCCTCCTGGGTTGCCAGCTAAGACAACTAACACAAAATGCATGTTTTTACAAGGGCTATTCACAGAAATAGCATTAGTGGGGAGAATGAGTCATGGGCCAGCAAGCTTCACACACTGCAGCTACTCAGAGTGAGAAGACAAAGGGAATTAGGACTTAGATGATTATTTTTTTAAAATAACCAAGAAACATTAGCAAAACCAGCTGCTGCACTGTAATATTTCTAAATAGCTTTGTTATGCCTTCATATTCTCCTCCAGTAGGAGTTTTCTCTTTCCAGCTTGCATTGGGTTTGCTGTTGTTGGCACGCTGTCTCAGTAGACATTAGACAAATAAACTTTTCAACAACATAAAGACTTTAAAAACTGTATCTCTTAACCCCTATCCCCTTGAGAGGCTGGAAAGTGGTTGCTTAATTCTTTACAGGTTTACTTGTGCTCCCTTCTCTATTTCTGTGACAGTCTTTCTTTAATTCCCAAAAAATAAATAAGCCCCTAAGCAGTTATCTCCACCTATATCACAGTTTGTATCTATTTCCTAACCATGGATTTTTTTTTGTATTTGTTGATTAACCTATTGGATTTCACACTTGACTTGCAGGGGATTAAATTCATTGCCTGGTGGGCTTGAGTCAGTACTTTACAATTACAGGAGTTTATTTTGGATATAACAAGTACTTCAACAGAACCCTTATTTTCAGATGACAAAGTACTGATGGACTTGTATATGTAGAGCTTTTCTCCAAATTTATTTCCATACTGTCACAGCTTTAAGGCCATTCCAACTAGACCAGTTTTATTCCATTTACTTTTGTGTTTTAACTGGAATAGAGTCAATTCACCTCTTGTCTTAGAGAGTCCTGTGCCATTAAATGGCCCTTTTGCAATATTTTACATTTCAATAATCAGACAACATCTGCACATACAGCTTCCTGCACAGAGATGGCAGCAGAACTGCTACACACAGACTTCAAATCAGCTCTGGGAGCTGATCCTAATCACATTTTAGCCATGAATTTCCTTCCCACCAGGGCTTGCAGCTCAGCCTAACTTTTTAAAAGTTCTGGTGTTAGATTTCCAGGTCTAGCATTTTCTATTTACCAAAACCGCTCCTATTTATCCAGTAAAATGGCATTATTTTAAGGTCGCTGTGTAACAAATGACTAAAAATCATCACCACACCTGCTGGATAACAAAAAGTTTTCCTGTATGTGAAAATAACAACGAACTCAGTAACTCACAAACAGCTTTTGCTTTGTGAAATATCACATGTAGGAAAAGCTTTGGTGTCCCAGATTCAACACTACAAAATGCAGTAACTCAAAATTTGAAGCACATCATTTAATACCTAGAGTGGGGTTTTTAAAGGCTGAGTGACCAAGAAAACAGAAACTCATCCTAAAACTTTTTTTTTTTAATGTAATGATCTCCAAGCTTAAAAGCGAGACACTTTTCTCTTGGCTAATTTTTATTACACGTATAACAATGCAGACTTTTTCAATGTCTCTTCATGAGGTCAGGCACAATTTTAATTTACAATTTATAAGATTTAATGTTCCAACTAATTTGACCTTAAATCAACTACAAGAAGTCACTGCTAAGGAAAAAATATCACTGAAGAGATAAGAGAGAACCAATCCTTATCTCCTCAGGCACAAAGGGGCTCATCTTGGAATCAAAGCTGGGTTTTAATACAGAATTGGTCATTAATTTTTATCACTCCTAAGATATCAGGTGGTTTCTCCAGGACTGCAGCCAATTCCATAAAAAACAACTATGCTGCATGGCAGATTTCAGCTGGAAGCCAAGTTTTAATGTGTTCCAAAAAAGTGGTGGAAAAAGGAAACTTCAGGAGAACCTGAACTACAGTGAGGGAAAGGAAACTTTGCAGAGATGTTCATTAAAGTGCAGACACCAGGAAAATATTCAAAGAGAAAGAGAGCTCAGGCCAGTAAGAGCTAGGTTAGTATGAATTTTAAAGGCTCTCAAATCTGCCTCTTTTATAAATTAGTGTCAACCAAAACTCAGTAGCAACATGGATGCAAATCTTTAAACACTCACACTGAGTGTTGATGGAAAATTATTTCATTGTTCACAAAGGAAGAAAACTTGAGACACGGTGAAAATTTAAGCTAAGAAGTTTGGTTCACAAACAGTTTTCCAGTTGAGATTTCCACAGGGGAACGTCTTAAAATTGATGTTCTGTTCTTAAAATTTGTGGTGCTTAATTTCCTCTGTGAATTAGCAACTACTGGCATTAAAGAGAGGCTGTGCTAAACCCACAGGATTTTCCAGCAGCTCTTCACATTTCAACTGAATTCATTTATTACCATATCCTAGTTCCACCTATATTTACAGGAAAATCAGCTCCAAAGTTGAAAAGAAGCCACTGCTGCTTGTGCAAAGAGGTTTTGGGGTGTGACCCAGATGGTGGCAATAACAAAGCACCACTGCACTTGGGGGATGTGATAACTGCCTGCGTGGGCTCACCCTGACAGAAATGCCCTCAGAGAAGTTCAGGAGATGCTTCCAGAGGAAATCTGGATTGTCAGGGGGAGGCAAACACAGTTAACAATGAAAATATTCTGGTGGACAACATTTCACAGGCTCCATGATGACCAGAGCACACTGAGCCCTAATGAAGTAAGTTAATTAACACTTGAGGGGGTGCTGAGGCAGCCCTGCCCCAAGACATTCACAGCACCTCTGGGTAAGCCTACAACAATTGGTGTTTATGGAAAGCTGGCACTGATTCGGCCAGCAGCAAACTTTTCTCTTTTTTTTTTTTTAATTTGAATGATCTACAAGCACTCACATACTCTTGGACTGAGATGCACATTGTAGAATTTACAGTCTTAATTAGAATTAAGTTCATCAGCATGTTTGTCTGTGTTGTGTAACTTCTTGTTCTTCACATGAGAATAGCAGAATGCATCTTGAACAGTCTATTCATTCTTCTTTGTGACAAAGTATATCGGAATGGAAGAGATTTAATCCCTGAATTGTATTACTTCTCCTTTACTGGAGATTTTTCCTTCAAAGGAAGAAGAATCAACAGAATTTGAAACTCTTTCTAGAAGATAATTGCTTCCCCAAAATAAAGATTTTACAGCTGCAGTCAATTTTGGGATGCTGTGGTTATCATTAGCTAAAATTGTCTAAAATCTTCAGTAAAGTACAATTTAACAGCATTTACTACCACGGCACAAATCAAAACATTACTTCACCAGCTGAAACCCTCCTTGTTTAGGTGCTGATCTAACAAGGGCAATTAAAATGACTGTGAAGGAACAGCAGTGCACCTTTGCAACTGGACTGGAGGTGGAATTCTGCTTAAAAGAGGAAAGCCCAGAGCCCCCTTGGGAGAGAATGACTGGTATTGATCACCTCCACTGATCAATACTGCCCAGAAGAGGAAAAGCAGCCAGCAGTGATTGTCTGCAGAAGCTTCATGAAGAACACAGAGTGCACATTAATGCTGCTGCAGGTTTTGTCCAGGTTTTTCTCGCAAAGCCTCTTCCCCTCACATAAAAAGTGATGAGATAATAAATTTATTCCTATTAGCACTTTCCAGTTTATAGTTACAGGAGACTGACAGTGAAATTTTACATAGAGATTTAAACTCTATCAATGTTTGACACTAAGACACCAGTTCAGGCCAAAAAAATAGCCCTTAATTGCAAATTAAAGTTGTGTCTGACCTCATGAAGAGACATCAAAAAATAACCCATGAAAAAAAAAAATAAACCAACAAAACGTGTTGCTAACCCAAATGCCATTATTCCATTTCTTTCAGTGTTTTTTTTTCCCCCATATATGTGACATTTCAAACAAAAATGATAACTGGATACCAACCAACTGTCCTTCCCTCCAAAAAAATAAATGCCTGCAGAAGACCCTCCCTGCCCTGAAGGGACAAACACACATTTATTCAGATATATCATGAAACAGGAGTATTTGTGCACATCACTGCTGACGTAAGTCCCGGGAAGATAATTTGAATATAATTAATGAAAATAATTGAAATTATCAGTGAAGATATCAGGGGAAAGGCAAGGAGCTCATGGTAGCAAACAGAGGCACCACTTTACAGGTATTTCTAAACCCTTCCAAAAGCAGCAGAAGGCATCAGCAGAAAAAAAAAAATTACCATTATTCAAAGAGCTGGGAAACATTGCTTGATGAATGAAGAAAAATGATGACACTAATTGACATCATGAGAAAACTCAAAAAGAAAAAAATAACCCACCTCCTGAAAGAAAACAAATTAATCTCTTAATCTCTTAAGAAAGAAATTCCAGGGCAGGCCTGAATCTGTCAAAATGAATTTCTCCAGAAATGCACCAGATTAAAAACATGAAGGAAAACAAAAAAGCTCACAGTCACAGAAAAGTCTCAAATATTAATTTTGGGCTACCCATCAGAAATTATTTCTTTAGGAAGTTTTCATAACACCAAATAAAATTAAATTCTGAATAATACTTGGCTAACAGAGAAAAATTGTCAAGTTACAGAATTTACTGTTACAATATTGTTGTAGCTGGGTTTTTCTGTTTTGCTTGGGGTTTTTTTTTGGCTCTTCATATGTTATTGTTTCAGCATCAAATACACTGCATAATATAATGCAGGATCAGAAACAAGCAGAATATTTTTAATAGCAAAGCACACTGGAAATTCTGAATTTTCTTCCAAATTAGGAGAAGCACAAAGTTCCTTTTTAATACCAGCTGCTTATTCTACAGCTAAGCCTTATTCCTCAAGAAATGACTGAAAAATGGTCAGGCACAAACCTCAAATAAGTGCAGAAATGATAAAACTGGGTTGTCTGTATTTTCTCCAAGTATTTTACTAGCACAAATCCTTTTTTTTTTTTTTTTATTAGTTGGGATTGTTTGGGATATAGTAAACCAGCACAGCAAAGGGATTTTGGAAATGCCAAACAGGCCTCATCCACTGACTACAAGAACTTGTCACAGAAACTACAGATACCACACTTTCTGTAAGAGACAGGAACTTGAAATACAACACTACTGAAGGAAAATAAGACAGACATAATGACCTGCTGGCACCAATACCTGACCTTTAAATTCACATTCAGAAATAGGAACTCTGCTACAGATTTCATTTTTTTTTTCCAAAGCTCTTTATGACCCTCTTGGATTGCAACTTCCACCCCTTCTTGTTTTTTAATCAGAAAACCAAGTGATAATTTTATTTCTGGTGTGTGTTTTATAATCTTTCATCCTGATGAAAGCAGGAAGTGCAGCAAAACATCCAAGTAATTCAGGAATTGAAATCCAAAGTAGGAAAAGTATATTTATACTTGTGTCTTATTACAGAGAGAAATGAGAATTACAGAGAATTACAGAGAGGAGCGAGTTGAGCACGTGAGTGATTTAGGATGAGAAAACTTTAGATTGAATTAGAAATTTTAGTGGAAAAGCATCTTTACACCCCAGCAGCCTTTGCAGGGTTAATCTGGAGCACGTGGGGAGCAAAGCAGCTGGGTTTAGGGATGCATTGATAGGGAACAGTCCTGGGCAGCCCAGCCAAGCTCTGCCCTGGAAATAATTCACTTTGCTGCCTCCAGTCCCACACCTCCAGCCCTGCTTAACAAGCCCAGGATGCTCAGGCTGTCTCTATTTTAAGCCCAGCCATTAAACTCGAGTGCAGAGCGAGCAAGGGTCGGGTTTAAAAGTTGAGGTTCGCAGGAAGGAGCCCAGGTGATGTGGAAAACAGAAATTCAGAGCTTCCAGCAGCTCGGGCAGCTCCCCAGATGAACTGCATCCAGTGGAAACAGCCCCTGAGTGCTGACATGGGACTTTCCCACACGGCCCTCCCAGCCTGTGTCATCACTGCCCAAGCTGCACAGAAAGATCTAACTGGGGGGAAAAAAAAACAAAAAACAAACCCCAAATGTTCCAGAGAACCGAAATTAAAGCCAGATGTAGAAGGAGCAGATGCCTGAAATGTACTGTCAGATCAAGACAGGATAGGAAAGCTTGCTGGTGTTATTATTTATTCATTGTCATGCTAAAGAAGTCATGGAGAGGATTTATGATTTCCTGATGCAGCTTCATGTTGAAGAAATAGGTGTTCTATTGACTAAAAATCCTGCAATTTGTATCAACTTTAAACCACACTAAATCTGGATTAAGATATTATGATCAACAGCACAGCCCTGGAATAGGAATTAAACAGTGCAAGTAAAAAAAGATTTTCACTAAATGAAAGGTCTCCCATATCCTACTGCAAATTGTGTTCCTTAAATCTGGGCAAACACACTCAGTGCTAATAATGTGGGGGGAGTTTTCATGGAAATTCAGGCTACCCAAAAATGCTGTATTTAACAGTCACTCCTACAGAACATCCACAACATATCCAGATTCTCTTTTAGGCAAACTCAAAAATTAGAAAAAAATTCTCATTAAAGCATTTTTACATACACATCATGAAAGCAGCTAAGCATTTAGGTGAATTAAAAATAAAAATATTAAAAAAAAATTGAAACATAAGAGCAGCACGACACTTTTTCTGACCACAGCAAAACACTCTTGGCAAAATGTTCAATGAAATGCTCTGAATGAATGCACATTTTAACAGTGAACCTTTTAAAAATAAGCACAAGATTGAGTAGTTCCCCTGTCAGATGCAGGTTTATTAGTGAAATATCATGGATTTATATATGGAATTACAACCCAATTATGATGTTACGGGGTAAATATAGGGTTGGATGACATCTAACTTTACAAGTCTATTTTCTTTATAGTTCTGGACTAGCACTGGATACATTTTACTAGACAGGAGGAAAGGAAAATCTGCAGTTACCAGAAGCCATTTTTATGGTCTCCAAACGCACCAATAATCCACAAAATCTCTCTGAAGAGTTTGAGTGGTGAAAAGCAGATAACTTCTCACCAGAAAAATCAAACATTCCCACCCCAAAGCAGGCCATATGAATGATGAAACCTCTCATTGCTTTTGCTGCAGTCTTTAGAGTATAACAAGAATATCTCAAATCACAAGAGCACCAACCTTGGCAAATCTAATGGCTCCATTTGAGGGAACACATTCTGCCAAGAGCAGCTCCAAAGCAGCCAAAAACCCCCAAAATCATTCTGCAGACCTCAGAGTCCCCAGCTGCAGTGTGAGAAAAAGGAGCTTGAAATACAGAGAAAAGGAGCACAAGACAGGAGAGTAATTCTGCAGGAAAGATATTAAAAGCACTCTCTTGTGCACCTAAATAATTTAAGAATTGCCCCAGATGATGAACTGAGACACTTGTGGAGGAGCACAGAACAACCTCTTTGTTTTTCAGAGCCAACAGTGGCAAAATGTAACAAAGAACTGGTTTTTAATCCAAAGCAAGCAAGGGTGCTCCTGAATTTACATAAATAATCTGCCTGTCACACAGATTCCTCATGACTATTAAACTGGCTAACTGCTAAAAGAGATGAATTTTCCCAAAAATGCAGCAATCCTACAGGGAGGAATCAAGCAAGCTCCCTGCTTTTATGGCAGTTAACCTAAGCTGAAAGCATGAGCTCTGCAAATACTTTGTATGTCAGATTTTCCACCTCTGAGCAGTGATTTCACTGCACAAACCTCACTGAGGTACCCCAGGATTTTTGAAAGGACACAAATTCTGGGTTTTAAGCAAAACTTTGAACTTCAGTAAGTTGCAGTAAACTCTCACCAGACTCTGTGTTTTGTAGAGAGTATCTAAAACTTCATTAACAAACACCTATTCTGAAGCTGCAAAAGGGATTGATACCTGCTAAATAGTACATTACTAATTTTAATTGTTTTTATGTTTTACGTTATCAACCTAGACACTGAAAGTCAGGCCTGGCAATCAGACTTCAATTATTCCTGGTGTTAATGAGTGGCACATGTTAAAAGGTGCTTGTTTTCCCTTCTTGGATTCCTCCCATATACATGTATTTAAATTTTTTCTAGGTATGACCATGCTGATTTCAGAATGCATTAGGTATTTTACAGTTCATGGTTCCAGCATCTGCTACACTTGTTTTTCAAAGGCTAAAACAGGAAACAGAGAGCCAAGTCATCATTATCCACCCAAAACTTTATTAAGAAACACTGTGGAGCCCTTTCCAGGTGAAAAAACAGCTCCAGCACTTGCACAGGCTGCAGAAACTGAATAATCACTGCTTCAGAACCATCCCTGGTTCAGCTCTGCCAAAGTTAAATGATGATGTAGAAGGGTAGAGATATTGGCAGAGGGAGGAAGGAATACAAATCATTCTTAAATACAGTATTAGGAAATACCTCTTTGGTTTTTTATGGAACACAGCATCACAACTCAATATTGAGTTATCACCAGTGCTGCTGTCCATGAGATCAAACAGTTTCTGCCCAAATTCCATTTTTTGTCACTGGGCAAGTAAACAGCATTGTTTCCCCCATATTATAATCCATCAAGCAGCATAATTACATTTTAACTGACCTAAAATTGCAATTGATTTTCTCACACCACATAACACAAGACACCTGTTTCCTTTAAAAGTGATATTTATGGACTCAAATACAGAAAGTTACAATTAATTTAAGAGAACATGTAAATAATTGTGTCAGTTGTTCTGTAAATGAAATAGCACTGCTTAATTCTATCATTTGATCACATGATTAATTAACATCCAAGTTTTATTTGCTTACCTCAGCAGCCTGTGTCTCCTGGTGTAATAAAGTCAGACCTGTCAAGTCTTCCAAGAAGGAATGTGAAGAATTAAAAACTTTAGCTAGGAAATTAAACCCTTCTCGTTCATACTGGTCAAGGACCTGCCAAACAAACAAACAGAAATGTATTTCAAATATAATACCCATAATCTGATTCATCCTCATACCTGGCTCACAAAATAAAAGCAGAATCAGAACGCTCAGAAAATGACTGGATGCTGCAAACAGGTAAAAATGACAGAGAACAGAACAATCATTTTCCCCAACTCAATTTCTACAGCGAGGAAAGGTGGAAGCAAGAGGGAAGAGCAGTGGGGTTTAAGATTTCCTGCTTTAAATACATTTTTAAGCTTATAACAAGACAGATGATAGGGCAAGAAGGAAAACTTGGCTGCAAAGCCATGGAAGGAGCATTTGAGTGCCACAAACCACAGTAAGAGCCTGTTCCAGTCTATCAGCTCAGGGAAAGAACCATGCTGGGACAGCTGAAAGAATTCCCCAGTAGGTGTCCAAGCCCAACATCCTCCCAGTCTCCAGAGACCCGTGGTTCTGAGGCTGTTGTATCTTTATTTTTCTGCTTTAATTTTCCCAGTTTATCTTTTATTTGGACAATCTTACAGGCTCCTACAAGAACTGTGAGGTTTTAGCTGAAGCTCCTCTCAAGCCCTGACCACGAAGAACTTTATTTCAGCCTTAGGGAAGGAGTTGCCAGGCTGATTTCAACCCAGTGAGATGCAGATTGAGGGATGAGAATCTAAATATCAAACATGAACACAATCCTACACGTTTTGTGACAGCAGGCAGTCAGAAAATGGAAGGAACTTAAGCCTGAGCAATCCCAGTATCCAGTGTTTCCTTATTTTTGTTCCAAGTCCTGCTCATTCCTGCTCTCACAGATGGAGCTTGATGCATTCCCAACAACTTCTCCCTCAGAACTTCAAGGAGCAGAGCAGGATTCATGCAGGGACCTCAAAGCCCCACAAATTGAAATAGAAAGGAGCAGAATGTGTGACAGGGGAAGATCACCAGAAAAGGCAGGATTTTCAGGAGAATAGAAACACTCCTATCAGGACTCATCAAACCACAGCTCATTCTCACAACAATCTTACTCCTTCCTAGTTTAACATTTCCTAATGGCCTCAAACACCCATTTCATTGATAAAACTGTGGGAACTTGCCCAGCCCAACACATTCTTCAGCAAAACACATCCTGTGAGCTTTTACACTGAGTCCTACAGGAATTCAAGCTCATTAAAAAACATATTTATATTTACCTGACAGGATTTAAGTTAACTGATAAAAATAAACTGGGATCCTCACTCAGCTTTTAATGCAGAACTATCTAAGGCATAATTAGGTTTCAAAAAACATAAACAGAAACAACTGAAACACAACTATGAAAAGGAAGACAGATGTAAGGTGATTATCAAACATTTGGCACCTTCTTGACCACACTTATTCTTCTAAAATAAACAAAATCAGCACTTCATGTTCTCTTCCTGAATCTACAAAAATTGTTCTTCATACTTTACAGATTCATTTCGCCATAGGGGTTTGCTGTGTGTGTACCATGACTGATAAACATAATCATGAATTAAAAAAGAAAAAGGGATTTAAAAAAAATTATTGGGAGCATTTCTTTGTATTTTTCTTGGGTTTTTTATTCCTGAGATAAATGAAGTAAGGTGAACGTTCACAATGCAATACAGAGAACCGAACAACCTCAGCAGTTTTTTTGAGATGTGTCCTCTTAATATTATCCACTAAATATGGTAGGACTGCACTGTGGATTTACACATTTAATGAGAATTCTGGGTTCCACGAACACAACCCAAGTGCAGCAGTCTCCTGCATCTGGCTCTTGGTGGAGCCCTGCACAGACACCAATTTCTAACCCTGGAGCGTGTTCACAGCCCTGCCTGTGGGAATTCCTGACCCTGGCAGGGTTAGCCAAGGGTTTTGAGGGAACCACAACCCAGATTTTTGGTGCTGCAGGACAGATCAGAGTTGATGGCCCACTGAAAGCATCCCCAGCCTGCACAGTGAAGCTCAGCCTTATTTTAAATTATTACAGCACCTCTGAGAAACGCAGGGACAACAACAGTGAGATGTTTTGGTCTCTTCCCAGGGGCAAAACTTTCTGAAAGATGTAAATCACCCCGGGCTATGCAAATATTATGAGCAGAGCAGGGAACTGAGTGCAACCTTCCTATATACAGCTTGTCCATCAAGCAGCCCTCGAGCCTGGCTGGGTTTGTTATTCAGCAAACTCTGCTTTGATCCTCGCTCCCAAAAACTGGGATTTGAGCCTGGAGTGAGAATTTCCAGGTGCTGCTCCCTCAGTCAGTGCACGAATCCAGAGTGCCAGGGAGCTGAGCTGGTGCTCTGGTTTATCTCAGAGATGGGCAGACCTTGCTCAGAGCCTGCCAGGAATTCCTGAGCTCACCCAGAGCCACCCTGGCACCCAAACTGGCCAGCACTGCCTGGGGATGGAGCACCTGGAACAGCTCTCCTCAAATCCAAGTGCCCTTTGGGCTGTCATCAGTGTGGACAATGCCAGGAAGTCTCTCATTAAGGGCCTTTTAAACTATTTATATTAATAAGGTCGCGGATCCAGGAGATACAGGTACATTATTTTCAGTTTTTTGTACTGGTTCACATTAACATGACCCAATCTATTGCTATGGAAAGACTGAAATATTTATTTTCCCCCTGTGTGCCAGAGACCTTCCACAGTGCCACAATGGCAAATTCAGGTTTGGGGAACAAATCTGACCATACACACATCTTAAAAACCTAAAGCACAACAATAAAGAACATTTTTTTCTTCTAGCAGCAACCACAGAAGCCTGAAAAGCTGTATTAAAAAGTGTACTTGCTGATTGTAACAACTTGCTTTTTACAATGAGGACAGCCTGCTGAATGGAAGTGTTTGTTAAGTGGTTTTAAATCCAGAATTCCAGCCACATGAGCCAACAAATGTCATATTAGAGAACCAAAAAAACAGCTGCAGCACTACATTTTCTGCCTGAGCAGGTACCATTAAAAAAGATACCCACTATAATGAAATCCTTTTAATATAGGCAGTGACTGGGAGAACATTTTGTCACCCTCTGGGACTTTATCTCCCAATTGAGATGATTAAAACTTCCCAGTGCCACAAAAGGGAGGAACTCCATGAAGCTGCCCACATCTAACCTTTCCTGCCCAAATTCAGTAGCAGCTTTTCTCTGATAAATGGAACAGGGCACAGATTTGTTCAGCAGCCACCGTCCAGACCTCAGAAAGGAAAAAGAATGAGGCAAAATAATCTGAGATTCCTATGCCAGGAGACCACACAGGGAGTAATAACACAGGAATAAAATCAGTCTGAGCAACAAACCGACACAAAATAATTCTAAAAAGTCTTTCCAGATTTAATAAGTGCCCAATTTGTTGTTGCATGGAAAGGAAATTTTCTCCTATTTAATCATGTCCAGCAGAGCCCAAAGGCCCAAGGCTGACATGAATTTGCTTGTGCACTTCTGAACAATTCCCCACCATCCTTGGTCCCACTGTGATCCTGCTGAGGAACAGCTTTAGAGGAGCAAAATACTTGAGAGATGCTACAATTTTTATGATTCTTGATCTCAAACCAGTTACTGTCTGACCACAGATGTACAAAATCCCACTTGAACTTTCTCAGGGAATAAACCCAGTCCTTCAGGGATGTGTCACTATGCAGCAATTCATTTTCCAGGCAGAAGAACTAAAAAAGCACAACAGAAAGAACCAGAAAAACTTAATTCTTGCACTCAGCCTGGCGAGCTGGAGCAGGAAGGATTTATTGAGGAACTCTTATCTTTTCCTTACCTGCAGGTCACTTTCCACAGCTTAGGAGAGCTGAAAAACACCAATTCCTTCTGGATTCCATGGCTGCTACAAACACTGCCAGGAAAATCCACATTTTCACACCTGACATGCAAATCTCTCAGGCTGATGCCACAACCTTGATTTCAGTCTCCATTTCACAGAGCCACAGCTCCAGAACTGGTTTTTTTTTCACATGATGGCATTTTAATAGAAGAAACCAAGCTGTGGATGCACATCATCCCAACAGGACCAAATCCATGGATTGCCAAAGCTTTCTGAGTAAATGATACCCAGTAACCCATTTCATGTGCAATCTTTTTATTCTGGCCTGTTTACTGAAGTTAAAAAAACCCCAAATCTCATGGCAGAAGGAAAAAAATACAGGCTTGGAGTAAAAGGACTTGCTTTGAAATGAGAAACAGATGTGCAGCCTTGGTGTTATATTCTTTTTAACAGCATTCTGCACAAAGTTGTCCCAATTGCTGGGTACAAAGGCATTCACAAAGAGAATCTGGCTCCAGGATTGCTTTATAGCAGAAAAGTTAATATCTGGTTAGGCAAAAACACAAAAACCAAGCTCCTAACCCAAAGAAACTGGCTACTGATGCAAAATTGGCTCTTGTTTTATTTCTGTCACATCAATTTCAAACTTTTTTACCAGTATTTACATTTGGTTTGGCTTTTTTTTTTTCCTTTTCAAAGTAGTTTGCATCTGCAGAGCTTGAACCAGTGCTGTTTACTTTCCAGGAAAAATAAAATAAGGAATGAATGCTACCAGCTGGATTATTTACACTAAATAAGATTTCTGGGTAACTTACCCCCAAAACAAGTTCCTGGATTTAAACACTCCCCTCCCTCAAAGGGGGCAAGTACTTCACTTAACATTTCAGAGTCACAAAAAATCTCAATATTCAAGGCTCTGTTGAGAAATTGGACAGGCCTGGATATATTTTTACACGCTGTTAACTCCCTGCTTATCACAGGCCATGCAGCAAGGATAGAAAATTACTGTTCACCTGCTGAAAAGCCACATTTGGAAAGTAAGACAGATGTGAAAAAGTCTTGCCAGCTCTGCTCTTCAAAATTCAATGTATTTGCTGTTAAAACAGCTTTATGCTGTGAAGAATCCTCCTGAATGAGAAGAGAATAAATTGAGCCATTGAGTTAATATTCAAAATTTTACCACACAACCAATAATTCTGGTTTCCTTAAACAAACCCTCATTCCCAGACTCTTGCCTTTTCACAAAGTTCTCAATTTTTATTGCCATCCGATCCTAAAAAGTCATCAAGAAAAGTCTAATAACGTGATGCTGTAATACAGCTACGAAAAAGAAGGCAATAAAATTGCACTTTTGTGAGGATCAAGCAATAATTTTTCAGGGCCTCTGTTCATGTGTTTGGAACAGGAAAGTGTGACAACATTACATGAAAAAAGATAATACTCCAAAAATGACCTCAAATGAAATTCCCTAAAACGCGTGCATTCACACATGATTATGTCTGAAGAACAAAGTCTTGCAGAAAGCTGTGCTCCAGGTGTGCACTGAACAAGGCCATGCTGGAAATTTAGAAACCACGAGACAAAAATGGCATAATTGTGGGCTCGTGTCCAAATCATGAAATCACCCTCTGCTTATACACAGTTCTCTCCTTTCCTTCCCATAATTAGTATTAAAAATGAAAGCAAAGCAGTATAAAACCTTAACTAATCCAAGTACAATGTGCTGAAAAATCATTTAAGGAAGAGATTGTTGTTTTCATTTAGAGTAAGAAGGGAGTGATACAAATGAGCTTTGCCTGTTGCTATTTCCTACCCTGATTTTGAATTGCAATGGGCAGAAAAGGGAGAATTGACTCGCTGAAGAATCAGCTCTGAAAGGTCTCAACAGAATTTTTTTTTAGCTTGGGATTTTTCAGTTTCATTTGAATAATGAAAAGGAGAAAAGCAGAGTTCTTAGAAATTTAAGAAATGCCAGTTTAAGCATGGCCTTGTCAACATTTAGTTCTTGGGAGATGCATGCATTGCTTCCTGGAATAATCTTGATGTGCTTCATCAAGGGACCATTTTCTCTGATAAGAATATCTGACAGATAAAACTGCAGGACTTGGATTTTAGCTGCTCTTTCCTTTCTTAAATATTTCTCACGGCTTATTTTAAATGTAACAGCATCCCCAGATTCCAGTCAGTCTAAGGAGTTTCACTGCACAGCACACAAGCTGAAAGCATTCCCTGCCTGAAAACAGCAGTACAGAGATATGAAAGGAAAGAAAGGGAACAAAATCAACATCTTGATTTTGATAACATCTGTGAAGATGTTATACCATTCCCTTTCTGTCAGTTAAAACTCAACTAAAACACTTTAGTTGAGTAAAAGTTCAACAGAAGTAAGAATCTCCATTTCAGAGACTGAGCAAGAGGCACAGGAGGGGTTTCTGGTGGCCAGCACCATCAGATCACGTGTCCTGACCTCCCTGAGCACGTGGGTACATCCTTCAGTCCCCTCCCTGCTCACTCCACGTTTTCCACAGGATGGATGGTTACAACTTGGATATTTACAACTTCATTTATCCCCACTCTGCTTCCTGTCCAGAATTTCTGCTGCTGAGCTCATCAGCAGTTCCAGCATGCTTGGCTCCAGCTCCTTCTGGCATCAGTCACCCTCTGTAGTACAGGGAGGCAGAAAACCCTGATCCCTCCCAGCCCCATCCCACGGGAAGGACCATTTGGGGCTGGATCTTGTGTTATACATGCACAGGGACAGGCACCTAATCCCCAGCTTTTTGAAGGAACAGTCCAGGAGCAGCATCCAGTGTCTGCAGAGACCCCCTAAAGCTGGGACAGAAGCAAGGGCACTCCTCAGCATCTAAAGAAAAGGTTCTTCTCCCAGCAAAGCAGCTGCCTGATGCTGAGTGACGCTTTGGCTGCCTGCACAAAATGTGCATTTTACAAAGGCAGGAGTGGCCCAGCTCTGCAGGGTTGGTTGGAGGCAGCCAGCAGCCAGCAATGACTGGGTACTGCCCAGAAAAAGTCATTTATTCCATGCAGCCCTCCCCTGCCAGCAGCACTTCAGCAAGGAGGCAGATCTGTCCCACAGAGCACCCAAAACTGGAAGCTGCTCAGGGCTTCCCAAACCCACAGCTCCAGCCTAAAAATCCACATTTTGTGGGCTATTTTAGAGCAGAGGGTTTTATAATCTGGATGTGCTGCAATACCTTTGCAAAGCAGCATTGGAGGAGCAGCAGCATTTTCTTCAAAACCCTATCTACTGGATTTCATTGATTCCTGCTATTTCACCATCTCTTAAAACTGAATTCCCTCCACTCTTCCAATTTCGAACAAAACAAACAATTCTGTAAGGACAGATATATATCAGCGCTATAAAAATGTGGAAAAATGGGAAAAAAGTCAAACTTAGCTTAAACTGCTCAAAATGTTTTCAAACAAAGACTAGCTTTCCAATAAAGCAAAGCTGGTGATCAGTTAAGTTTAAGAAAGACACCTGTCAAAGACTGCAATGAGAATGCAGAAAAGCATCTGAAAAACGAGTACAATGATTAAAACAGAGAAGATAATTTAAATGAGAAACAACTTAAATAATTAAAAATATTGTGTCTCCATGAATATGCACCGAATCCTCGGAATAACTGAGCAATAAACTTGGGAATAGAAAGGACTAGGCTGCAAAAATCTTATGGAAAGAAAAAAAAAAAACAACTACAAATTGCTCACATCCAGCAAAACAAACTGATCTTTTGAGTTCCAGGTGGAATCCTATAGAATGAGGGCTGGAATTGATAGTGCGATGAACACCATCATCACCATCACCCCAGCACCACACATGGAATATTCCTGAATTTTAATCCAGTTCTGTCTTCCCCAAGTTTGTTTTTGCAGTTCTTCTAGGCAGATATTTCAAGCCGAAGTATTTTAGTTGAGTTTTGTTTTAACTGACAGAAAAGGAATGGTATAACATCTTCACAGAGAGATGACAAGACAGCACAAATTATATCAAATATAAATAATTAAAAATTGTATTCTAGGCACAGGTAGATATTGAACATATCAATACCAGAAAACTGCAGTGATGCTGTCATTTTCTTCATTGATAGTCCTTTACTTTGTCCTAATTGTAGTTAGAATTTCACTGAATTGGAAGAAGAAATACTGGGGGAAAAACCCAAACAAAAAACCCTTTAAGACTCATAAAATTTCATTTAATTGCAACAGAAATACAACCTGTCAGAAATGATCCCATTGTCTTAAACAACAGCAGGTTTCCTCTTTCCCTTAAAGCCTACTATTCTGAAATTTAAATGTAACAACGGGAAAATTAATTTTTATTCATTTCTAAGAAAAGTCCTACATTTAACTCAGTATGCTGAAAATATGCCTGGGTGTATTAATTATTCATTCTTCAAGTCTCAATGAAATCTATCCAATATTCATACAGAGGCTGCACTGTACAGAGACTTGTCAAATGTTCACATATGTAAATTCAGGAAATAAGGAAAGTCATAAATGGACTCTGTTTCACTGACTTCACAGCACAGCTACAGAAACAACTCTTTTAAAACATTCTCTTAAATTTTTGAAATGTTCATTCCTGAAGGACAAACATTTCTCCCCACTTCCTTCATCATTCCCGCAAGCTCTGCAAAAGATTTTTTCTTTTCTTTAGCACAAGAACGACCAAGGCTTTTCCCCCCCATGACTTTTACATCTACACAATACTTGAATTGAGAAATGTATAATATGAAAAGATTTAAAGGAGTTTCAGTGACAGATCATCCATTGCTACTGGGAGAAAACAAATAGGAATGTCTTAATGCAGCCAGGGCAAATCTGAAGGGCCTGGAATCAAAATCAAAATGATCTCAACTGAAAAACATCAGCGAGTGACTGAATCTTGCAGGTTGCTGTCATAAGTGATCAGAACAATTTCCAATAAAAAGGCAGGCCCAGCAGTTAGCAGAGGAGAACAATGAGAGCATTGTTGAGGCTGCATGATGACAGATTTCAAAACTGAACCAGCCATAAATAACTTACGCAAGCCAAGCGCTCAGTAAATGTCACAGCAGAAGCTTTAATGTATTCCTGAGATGGTAAAAAGGGAAAACATCTGCAAGGGCAGCGGAATATCCTGACTGAAAACAGAAATTGTAACATAATGCCAACAATACCATCCCTGATCCCAGTGTCTGCCCCTTCGTGACATGCAAGGAAACTGAAAAACATTCAGCATGAACTCAGTGGGTAAAAAGCCACTTCAGCAGCTCAAGTTCCCAGCACAGAGAGGAGAAAGTTGGGAAAGAACTTGAAAATTAGAGAGAACCTTGTGCTGATTTTTACACATTTCATAGTGGGGGTAGTTACACATGCAGTAGGGGAAGGAGAGAAATCTCTTTAAGGAGAACAAGTCAGATTTCCAGCACATGGGTGCTAAATTTTAACTCTGGAAGAAATGTAAGCTATGTGTAAAACCAGAGGGTTCCTACATCTTTATATCCAGGTTGATTGGTGGCAATTCCCTTTTGTGACATTAAACTCTGGATCTGTGGGGTCTCCTCATTCATTCCGTGATACACAAGAAGGGAAGCAATAAAAGGAAGTTTTCATTGCCCTCTGGCAGTTCTACATTAAAATACATCCATATTTTAACATTCATTATTTAAGCCTTTAACTGGTTTTCTGCAAGGATCAGATCTGTTTTCCAAGGAATTGCAACACTTCTCACCATAATGAACAAACAGCCTCCTTTTGCTCCCAACAGGGTAAACAGGTTAATTAGCCCAGTCAGTAATAAGCTAAACATTCTCTCCTGTGAGTAAAGCAGTTGTTAGAAAGAAATATCCATCCCCAAGAACTCTGGAGTCTCCCTTGTTGGTGCCAGAACTAGTCTGGCACCAGAAGAGCTCTCGCTGCACTCGCAGTGCTCTGAGCTCTGACAGGGATATTTGACATTCCAGCACAGCTTCTGCAGAACCAGAATAAGACAGAGGGGGAATCATACAAGGAAAAATTGGCCCAGAATAAAAATAGATTGGTTTCCTGCTGCGACCATCCCAAAATTCCTGAACAATTGCCTGCAGGAAGCTTCTCTGGCACGTGGCCTGGGCAGGACAGTTTGGGTAAGGAAAAGTTGGCTGCTTGCACGTCTGGCCGCTGCAGCTTCAAAAGCAGAGAAATGAAGGAATGACTGAGTCAAAATGAAAAGGACTCAAATCTCCAAACATGCAGATCATTAGCAGCTTCTCCTGAGTCCTCCAGCTGGACTGGATGGCTTCAGGATGTACTGGAATTCTTCTAAAATCCCTAATTCGTTAGTTTTGGGCTTTAAGAGTTACAGAGTGACAAGGGCTCAGGAAGGAGAACGCTGACAAAAGAAAAACACAATGGACACAATTCCAGCAAATTCAATTCTATCTGTGCTGAAAGTCTGAACCTCCAGTAATTCTGACATAGAGCAGGATGGAATACTAAATTACCTTATTAAACCCTCACACAACAAACCAACGTACAGACTACAATTAAATCCTAATTGGATTTGTCATTTCAAAGCATCAGCATCAGATTTCCACATAATGCAGGGTGACATATTCTTATGCTAATAAATAAAGTTAGCAAAGTAAACAAAGGCTGTGTTTCTACTGTAAGGAAATCTGTGAGCCAATGGAGCAACCTTTTCAGCACACAAGTAATTCAATCCCCAAACCACATGAAAAGTGATCTCTCTGGGAATAGCACAGCTGCTAAAATCCAGGGCAGTTTTTATTAAATCATCAAGTCTGTTTATGTAAAACGGGGCTCTCTTAAAATGACCTCCAAGAGGAAATTATTTGCTAAGGAAAAATTGATCCCTGCATTGAATTTATCTGCGTGGATGTACATTTTTATTGTTTTTACATATCAGTGTTTCTTGAATTGGAGATAAGGAGAAAATAAGAGAAAAAGAGAAAGAAAAAAGCTTCTTCTAACAGTTTAAACTCTCCATCATCAAGGTTAAGAAGAGCTTTCAGCTCTTCAACAGGGTAGGTAAAACTGCTGTTATTTTTAGAAACACTCAACTTCAGTGCTTCAACTTTTGAACAGAAAACGTACATTGAGAATCCTTCAAAACTTGTCAGATGTACCCAGATAGCCCAGAGGAAAAAAAGGAGCACTGGAGAAGAAGATATTGTGCAAGTTCTCCAAAAGATGCCAGTGCCCCATTACTGTTTGATGACTCTTCGAAAGGAGGATGAGTGCAGTGAAAGGAACATAAAGAACTTCCTGCAAGTACTTCCTCAAGGAACAGGAGAGTGAAATAAATTCATGGCACTCCAAGCACTTCAAACAATGAGTCAAAAACCCTCTGAATCTCCCTGCTGAGACATCTCAGGGAAAACTTCTGGAAGTTGCACTCCACAGCCAGAAAGAAACTTGCCAGGGGGAACTTTTCAAGGCCACAGGAGAGGGAAACAATGCAAGAGCTGCCCCAGAGAGCCAAGAAACAGCTGGGAACTCTGAGGTGACTCAGGACTGGCAGCACCAGCAGCAAAATGAACAATCTGCTCAATAAAGAAATGGTAGGAAGCAACTTTTTCCCTCAATTGTTCATTATTTGTCTGTTTTGTATCACAAACCAGAAATTTCGACCGTTTTGCCTATTTGGAAAGACATTAAGGCTGAAGGCTGAAGAGATATTTATTCAACAGACATTAGAAAGGATTTCTTAAATAACACCAATCTCATTCCTTTCTACCAAGCTGAAAGATAACAACAGTATTTCTGTGATAAACTTTTCAGAAATGTCTTGGTCAATCTCTGCCTGGATTCTTCAGCTGATGGTAGCATTTATGTGGAGATAAAAAGTGCAGCATGCTAAGAGGTGATGCCAAAGAAATTTGGAAACCAGCTAAACAAAGAAGGCTATGAGGGCAAAAGAACTTTAGCTGAAGTGGGAACAAATTCCAAGCCCTAAGGAAGTCAGAGACAATGTCAAAAATTCCCCAAAATTGACCTAGAAATATAAAAAGAATAGAAAGCACAAACTCAGCCCTACCTTGGCTGAACAGGCTGTGCACTTATCAAACGCTAGGCTGACTGGAAGAACATTATCAAATCTGGATAAAAATCCTCGGATCTAGAAGATGAAAAAAAAAGTTACATTACTATTTTAAACATTTCCAAAATTCAACATGAACTGGACACATACATCCCATGGAAAAAACATTTATCATGTTCTAACAGTCATTCCCAGTAAAACTTGTAGTGAATTTATACTAAGCACATATTACTGCTGTTTTATGTACTAATAATGGCCCAACTGCCTAAATGCAGCATTATTTCACCAGAAACAGAGGCACAGCACCATCTGCAGTTGGCCTTTCCTGAGTGCAAAGTTCCATGAAAAATAAAGTCATGGTGTGACCCCTTAAACATTTTTTTCCCCATCTCTATCACCTATAGTCTGAACATTCAAGTGTTGTGCATTCCTCAATTATGATGTTAATGTGATATTATTGATAGGCAATTGTTAAATTCCAGACCACTATTTCTGCTAACAGAGGAAGCACTGAAAACACTTTGCAGCAAGGTTTGATCACTTCAATTGTGAACTCTTTGGAGCACTGATCATCCTTTTTATTCTGTTTATTACAATGAAGAGATGTCCCCAGGAACAGAACTTAAGTAACTCTGCAATACAAATAATAATACCTCAGTTCTGAAATTTTAAAACTGAATTTTTGAAAAACTGTTAATGCATTTGAATGTAGAGTTTGAGTTGAAGAAAAAAGTGCTGTATGGTACCAAAACAACGTAATAGTTTGTGATAACAATAACTAATAATAACTAAAGTCAGCCAACTCACATCATAATGGGGAGTTGGCAGATTTGAATTGTTTTCAAACTCTGAAGAGATTTAAAAAGTGAACTTTAAGATGCTCATACTGGCAGCTCTGATGGGGAACAGAAAAGTCAGAAATTGCTTTATTTACATAATTTTTGCTCCAAACAAATTCCTGCTCAGTAGGTAGCAGGAATTTTGTGTCCATGAGTAGCAAAACCACAATGCCAGGAACACCCTGCCTGGGCTGTGTGATGGGTTAATATTATTTATATTTATTTTTTAATAAACATTGAGAGTCAGTCCTCTGGGGAATGGAATCAGATGTTTTTAAGGAGACATCATCTGTGATGATCAGTTCCCAGCTCTTAAACAAAAGGTTTTATCACGAATAATTTACCTGGTGAGGAACAAGCCCAAGAGAAGTGGGTGGTTCATTCATTCTGTCATCACTGCTGCTGGCCACAGCATAACCACTGCCAAAAATACAGCAGGGAAAATTAGAGCAAGACAACACACTCAGAATTTCCAGTCAGCTTCCAGGCATTTTGCTACAGCTTAGAATGAGTCAGGGAATGTATGTGGAAAGTCTGTTTCATAGGAACCAAGACTCAGCGTGATAAATGTATATAGATCAGTCTGAGACTCATCTTCAGCTCCTAAGTCACTTTTTCTTTCACAGGTTTTAAAGAGAGAAAACGAGCCTCACGTTCAAGGTGCAGAATTTCAGAGTAATTTCTGTATCACACACACTGAGTTTTAAGCAAGATTTGCAACACAGGGCTTATCTCAAAGCCCTTCATGTGCCACACAGCAGCTTCTCATCACACCCTGACACTGCTCAGCCAAAAGAAAAGCCAAGATTACTAACAGCAACATTTTCTTCTTTTGAAAGATTCTTAATACTTTTCTGTGGTTAAATTCAGAGAGAAAAGAAAAGCTTTAGACTTGATGAAGCAGTTCCCTCAAAAACTGCACATTGCATTAATTTAGAGACAACACTACCCCTCACAGGATTGTCCTTCTTGAGGTGTAATTCCTCCTGCTCCCTAAAGATTTTATGGAATTGGTCTGATTTCTCAGAGAACACCTGAGAACAGCAGCAATGGCTCACCCTTCTGGATGCTGCAGGACAGAAACCATTAACTCCACTGCCAGGGCTCCAGCCACCATGGCCAGTCCAGGCCGACTGACCGTGCACTGCTGGTCCAGTGTCCGATCCCTGGTGGACTACAAACACAGACAGGTCTGAAGGAAAAGAAAAATTACTCCAAAGTAACCAGCTGCCCTGTACAAAACACCTCTAAGTGCTGTGCAATTCATATCTGTGATCTTCCAAATAAAAATCAGCTATTTCTTTACCTCATGTACATCAACGTAGCAGAGCTTCCTTTACGAAACGCCATTAAAACCAAATAAAAATTCAAGTCACAACAAAAGAGATATAATCAGCATTTTCATAAGGTTCTACTCACATCCCCTGGTGCCACAACATCATTGCAGAAGTAGCATCCCAGTTTATAGCCAGGGATATTTGAGAAAAGTGAGGATCCCAGCAGATCAGAAGAAGCAGAGGCGTTGCTGAAATGTGAATCACCAGATTCTTGCTGTTTTGGTTTCTTTAGGCCGTGTCTCATAACAACAAAAGTGTCAAATCCCAAGGCAGCATTGATGACCAACTGTGAACAATAAAGAGAGAACAACAGATTCTAAGTGAGCCAAAAAGGGAGGGGAAAAAAAAAAGCAGTCTCGAGGTTTTTATCCACTATAAATGCCAAAAAGCCCACACGCTGTAGATGGATGAGCAACCCATTAACTGCATATTTACCACCTTAGCCATAAACAGCAGAGTTTCTGAAAGGTGCACAATTCCAGATGTCAAGCCCTTGGAAAAAAACAAAACCAAAACAAAAGTGTTTCAGAAAGTCACAAGCCCTTGTCTTTTTCTGTGCCTTTCAGGGCAATCTGATCTGAAAGAATGACTCCCTCTAGTTGCTACACAAACTTGTGACAAAAAAGCAACAGCAGCTTCAAGCAATGAAATGCCATCTGTTATCCAAGCCACTTTCTGCTCAGTAAGGAAAGCAATTAATGATTACTTATGGGCTTCATCTGCATCTGCTTAGTCACATGGGGAGCAGGAGCAGCTGTGCTGCACAGTTCCTCTGTCCTCATTTTCCCCTTTCTCTCCACTTTGTGGCAAGTGCACAGAGGAATCTGAAGCACAGCATCAACACAACAATGACTGCAGCCAGTCAAATATAAAGGAAGATGCACTGCTTCATCTGCAGATCCTGTTGATAGAGATTCTGGTGCATTCTTCTTCCATTCTTTTTCCATTCTTCCAGGCAGGAATTATTTAAAAGAAGAACTCTTGAGGGAAGCTCTCTCAAGAATTAGTCATCTTAATTAGCAAGCTTTGAGTCTCATCATCATTCTCAGTATTTCCAATTATTTCTGCATATTCTCTTTCAGCCTTGGAGTAGTTTATTCTTCCTCAGTCCTGAAGTGGAACCCTGCTGTTGAATCTGTCCAGGGCTACAGCAATTAAAAGATTGCATCTTCTCACTGCATCTACCTGTAAAACCTGAAGTCTTCCACTTCCAAAATATGAGTAAGAGCTGGTACTAGCAGAAATTACTAGTATTGTTAAACAGCTCCCACTGCAGTCAACTGTTTCTCTCTTCTCAGTTTACTGGCAGGTAACTATTTCATTCTAACTGATTGAGCCTTAATTTAAAAAATCAGCTGGTTTTGATAAAGACACAATGGAAAAGTACAAGAGACAAATGGAAAAGTATCTTTTGGCGTGGATTAACAAAAGAAAAAACAAGCAAATTTTAACAAGTTCCTGCTCAGCAGGAACAGAGATTTAACATCTGACATGAGGACATGACATTAGCATTTGAGGGGTTTGTCTGTCTGAGGTGCTTGTTTTGGGGAAGGACTGCAGGAATGGCAAAAATCACCAAGGCACTTGAATGGTGAAGTGGGGAGAACAATTCTTACTGCCACCCACAGACCTGGTTCTGTGCATTTTGCACAAATCATCACTCATCATGTTCTTTATTTTCTGTGTGCCTTTTTGGGATCTTCGGGACCAAACTGTGCAGGAATTGAGATCTGCAGGTGCCACACAAAACCATATTTGAAGCAGAGCTCTCATTGGGGTTTACCAATAGAAAATACTGAGCATTTGTTTGGACACCTCAAGGTTTCCCTGCTGTGTTTCTTTAGTGACAGGGAATTCCAGTTTCTCAGATCAAAGTGATGCTATCAAATCAACCAAATGTGATGCAGACACACTACTCCACTGAGTAACAGAGAAATGTCACAAAAAAGTTTCAAAATGTATCCTCAAAATTATATGAATGCTGCAAGACAAATGTAGAGGGGCACTGCTGGCTAAGAAAACACAGGAGGGAATTTTGGAGATCACAAAACCACTCTATCCTGATTGAACCAGACAGGATTCACATAAAATATGCACATAAAATTCCATATATTGCTGAAAATTCCCAACCATCATACCATGTGGAAGAGTAGGCTGGCCCTGGCACTTGCCAGCTTCAATTTTGAAATTTTAAAACTGAATTTTTGAAAAACTGTTAACACATTTGAATGTAGAGCTTGGATTGAGTTGAAGAAAAAAGTGCTGTATGGTACCAAAACAACATGAATATTTTGTGATAATAATTAATAATAATTAAAATGGGAGTTGGCTGATCATAATTGGCTGATCTGAATTGTTTTCAAACTCTGAAGAGATTTAAAAAGTGAACTTTAAGATGCTCATATTGGCAGCTCTGATGGAGAACAGAAAAGTCAGAAATTGCTTTATTCACGTAATTTTTGCTCCAAACAAATTCCTGCTCAGTAGGTAGCAGGAATTTTGTGTCCATGAGTAGCACAAACACAATGCCAGGAACACCCTGCCTGGGCTGTGTGATGGGTTAATATTATTTATATTTATTTTTTAACAAACATGAAGTGTAAGTCCTCTGGGGAATGGAATCAGATTTTCGTTAAGGAGACAAAAAGCTTTGCAAACTTGCTCTTTCTGTCATTTCTGTGCTGTTTTTGAACAGCTGAAATAGGAAGAAAGACCACAGGTGCAAGGTGCAGAAAGGCCAGGAGGATTAAGGAGGAACTGATGAAGTATCAGGTTACACACACTTACACCTGAAGCTGTAATCCAGTGAAGCCCTCATTAAAGGGACACTGATCTCTCCACTGGCAAGGGGAAGTTTATTTGAGCTATAAAGAAATAAAGTCCATTGTTCAGGGCCAGAAATGCATTTAAAATAAAGGAAAATGAAAGGAAAGGAAATAAAGGGATTAGTACAAGACCTTCCTCTTGCTGGCTGCAATGACAGCAGGCAGCCAGCGGCTCTCCCGGGTGTCCATCAGCAGGAAAACAACGTCGTGGGCATCAATGAGCTCCTCAAGCTTGGCCACATCCTTCTGAGCCTGGGCCATTGTCACCTCAGAAAAATTCACTGGGTGGCCTGGCATGGGGATGCTCATGTTGTAACCCTCAGAGCTCTGGAGAGAGGCAGACAGAAAATCACGTGTTCAGAAGGTGACCTCGTGACTGAACGGGTGTAAAATTCAACACAAATCAGAGCACAAATTCAATTCCTGTTTGTCAGAATGGCAGCTCTGCTCTCTCCACCCCTCTGTGTGGCAGTGCTGTGCACTAAAGCACAGTGCTGGACTTTCTCAGTCTGTATTGATGCAGAACAGACTCAGAAAGTCTTAGCAGGCCTAGCAAATCACTGCAAGAACAGAGTGGAACTGCTCCTGATCCCAGGGGTTACAAACATCACCCCAAAGCCAAGCAGGCACATTCACATATGATTATGATCTGTGATTAAAACTTGTGTCCTGGATTCTCTTTCCAGCCCCTTCCCATACGATTTTAACAGGCTGCAGTTTGTATTTGTGCTGCTAAGCACTGCCTCAGTCACAGTCAGACATGTGCAGTGTCACACACACTGCTCTTCATTTCCAGCTCCTGAGAACAGCCTTGGATGATTTCCCTGTAATTCCCCAGCCACGTGGGAACCTGAGACAGCAAAAGGCACTTCTGAGACTTATCACTGCAGAGCTGAAGGCTTGCACCATGCAGGTGCTGGAGGAGTTTGTTCCTGTGGCAGAAACATTTCCCTCTTCCAGCCCCTTACTTGGGCAGGACATACTGAGAGCAAATATTGAGCCAAATAAGCATCTACACAATGCATATGTACAATGCAAACAATTAATTCACTCCTTTGGAAATGTGTCAGCACAATCTGCCAGCCATCTGCTGGAAGGGAAGGATGGATCCCTCGTTTATGTTACAGAAAAACAAGCATTGCCAAAGCCTCCCTGCTTGGCACTGCGGGAAAAATTAAAAACCAAAATGTAAAAACTGCATGAACCAAGCATAAAATTCCATGGGAAGAGAAGAAAGGAAGGTTGGTGGAATGTGCTTTTGCACAGACCAATTAATTACCAGCACAACTCATAAATCCAGGTGAGTCAAATAACCAGAAGGGTGAACATAGACAAACATATCCCGAGGATAAAAAGAACCAGGCCCATTTAGCAGCTTGGAGAAATGACTGTGGGTAATAGCTGCATTAACCACACACCAAAGCATACACCTTTTTTTCCCCTCTGTACCATCACCACAGACATCAGGAAATTACTGGGATAGGCTTTAATTTCAGTGTCATTATCTCCTCCAAAAGGCTGGGGTAGGAACACAAAACTGCATCCACGCCCTGCCTGACTATTCATGGATAACTCATCAGGCCTGTGCTGCACAAGTACTGATTGATTAGATCAGCTCAACTGACACTGCTGGTGACTCAGGAGGGCAATTTTTGTTTAATAAATTAAAATAAATAAGCTGGACATTAGCTGCACCAAAAAATGGTGAATGTGGTTGTAAATACTAAAATCCTACCAGAATCCCCAAAAAAGCTCAATCGAGGCATTGTAGCTGTAGGAATACAGACAAGTCTGGCAGCTTCAACAATTTTATTTGAGTAACTGTCCCTCAAAAAAAGACAGCAGTCACCATCCAAAGTGGCTGAGGTGCACTTTGGCAGCCAAATAATGGCAAAAAGAGCTCAAACGGCGCACTGGCATTATTTTAAGGAGGAGTAAATGTCCATATATGTCCCCAAAGAAAGATCTTGCTCATTCCACAGAATCCTAAAATCTCAGGAATTTAAGAAAAGTTTTAAAATTCCTCCAAATTATCCAAAATATTTAGCTACCATCTCATAAAGTATTAGAATCACATTTTAAAAAGGGGACTATATGTTGTTCCCTTTGCTGGAAGTTGAAAACTAAGCTATATATTCTAATGAAGAAAATAAATTTCGACAAGATTGCAAATTTGGGGTCTAGAACATAAAAGGAAATCTCTAAAGTACATTTATTACTTTCCTCAAGACCTGCTCTCAGAGTAGACAATTAATATGTCTGACCTGGCATTACTAGAAGCTCCTTAGGACATCCTAGACAGGAAAAAATTCACTTCACTATCAATAAGCTACAAAATGACTTAATGATCCTTAATTATATTCATTACTACAAATATATACCTCAATAAAGTTACCAGGAACAGAAATTTGAAGTCAAATATTTCAGTAACCAACAGAACACCTGGGTAGTGTTTTTAACGTTTAACTACTAGAACTTGGAATAGCAATTTAAAGTTGTTGCAACTTTGGTTGTTGAGAATTTTAGACTTTTTGTGCTGACAGACACTGACTCTCAAGAGAACACTGTATTTGACTTGAGGCTTTAGAGAAGGTTTTTACAATTGAGTGATAGAACTGGGATTATGAGTGGGAATAGAAGTGTGTAATATTACACGGTGGAAAACTTAGAGTTTAAGGTTTTAGAATATAGAAATATATATATAAAGCAAGATGGAGGTTTTAGGGTGGAGGCTGGTCTTCTTCACTTTCTTTTTCATGGGTTTGGGTGGTATTGTGTGATTGGACAAAGAAGTTTGTATTGTGGGTTACAGGTGGTTGGCTATTGGGTTAAAAGTAAAAATAATTTAGGTGTTATTTCTTACTTAGACAGTTTACCCTTAAAAGACTTTGTAGAGAGAGAGATACAGCTCCATTTTTAGTTTGTTAGAGTGAAGTGCTGTAGAACTCCTGGTTTGTGAGACTGTAATATAGATAAAAATTAACAAACATCTGAGTCCAAACAAGAAATACCATCTCGAGCATTTAATCCCGACCCTGACCCTGGCAAAAAAGAAGAAAAAAACTCGACAAAAGTAACTTTCCCCCCCCCCCCTAGTGACAGCAACATGGAAATGATGATTTTACCACTCCTGGGAAGATTTTCTGCAGCCTGTCTGCTGCTGCCAGAGCCTTGGGCTTGCCCCCACTCAGGCAGTCCTCGAACTCGTAGAGCGGCTGCCGCACGGGGTTGGAGTAGGAGATCTTGGCGTTGTCCACAAAAGTGATTTTCCTCACCCCCCAGCCCTAAAGGAGAACAAAATTTAATAAAGATATTTACAACAGCCTTGGAAAATCTTTTTGAGGAATGTCACACACTCAACGTTGAGTTTTGTCCACTTTTTTAAGCTACAAAAGCTTTTGCAATTATTCGAGGCAAGTGAAATAAGGGAACAGAAAATTTGGTTGGTCCAAATATAGCATTTAACAGAAACCCCTCAAACCCTGCTGAATTCAGTGGAATGGGGATGAACATCCCTGAAAGGAATTACCAGCACAGTTATTTCAAGTGCTTCACTGTGAATTTGGTCTTTATAGCTTGTTAATTTGTTCCAGAATTCCTTTTTTAATATAAATTCAAAATATTCTGCCAAGGTTCTCTTACTATCTCATGTTAGCAGAGCTTTAGTTATTTATTTCCATCAGGTACAGATCTCACCTCTTCCCTGCAATTTATAATATAACTAACGTGCATTCTGTATAACTAATGTGTATTTTGATGCAGAAAATGCAATTTGTCTCTGATGCGTCAGGGCGGCTGGACAAAAAAAATAAAGAAATACAGAATTGATGAGAAACAGGAGATTATCTGTGAGATTAAGATTTACCATCAAGGTCCTTGCAACACTACAGCCCAGGGTGCCAGCTCCCAGCAGCAGACACTTGGCAGCCACAATCTTTTCCAAATCCAGAGTAGGCACCAACCTCCAGCACATCAACTTCAAATTCAGATCCACGGATGATTCTGCTAACCTGTGCCATGGAATAAATAACAACTTCTGAACCCTGCTGTTGTGCTTCTCCAACAAAGGAATTACTGATATTTCAGCTGAATGAGTTTATTTTGATTTTTTTTTTTAAGGAGAGAAAGAATTCAGCAGTATAACACACAGGTAATATGAAAAATAAACAGACAAGGGCCTCTGAAAAAGTAACAAGCCAAAACTAAAATTTTAGTAATAACATTGATGCAAACATGGAAATAAAAATGGTGTCTCAGCCAAGATTCCTGTTGAGTGCTAAGACAGATAGTTTGTCCTTAAATTTTTGTTTCTTTTTTAAACTACCTGGTTTCCTGTATCCAGTTACACCTGCCCTTAACATGAAATATTCCACTTGTGCCCTAAAGCATGTGGGCACTTCTTTGTGGAAGCTTGAGAAAGAAAATGAAATAGGGAATCAATGTTCAAGCAAGGGGCAGATTTTTATATCCATCAGAACACAGGGTGTTAAACTCTCACCAAGCCAGACCACCACAGCTCTCAGATCCCTGCAAGTTTCATTCCCTCACACATCAGGAATAAAATCTTTTCAGCATCCAGTAAATTATTTGTCTAACGAGGATTTAGCAATTGTCAAGGCTGGCATTTTACCAACACCTCTTTGGGAAGCACTATAATTTACACAAGTAAAGAAGGTCAAGTTACCTTAAGAATTAAGAACCCTGAGATGAACTTTACTGAATATCTGTGAAGACATTGAGAATTTCCACAAATGCTTGACAAAAATGGCTTTGCTTGATGGGCAAAATGTGTACCTGAACCATCAGACCAAGAAGTTTTTCCAAGGCAAGGACACAGATGCAGACACTCTGTAACCCCATTCTTTTCAATCCACTGCCCAAATATTATGTACAGAATGATAAAAATTATTCAAGACACATTTCCTGAGCTCCTTCCTGTCCCACTCTGACAAATCCCAAAGGATGAACTTTCCCCCATGCTTATTTTCATTAACACCCCTGCAGGTTATAGAATTCAACGAAATTACCACAGGTCTGTAACACTCTGACCTACATTTCACTCAGTTTTAAATAAATGCATTCAGAATTTTCAACTGGAGTCCAAAATCGCCAAGATTTCTGCTGCAGGCAATGCACTGCCCTGTAAAGGTCTTTACCTCCAAAAGGAAAGTCCAAACAATATCCAGTGTATCTTTGACTGCATATTCTTACCTATTTCATATTTCAACTTGCTATGGATTAAACCCAAGTAAAGAAAACAATGGGAATTTAGAAGATAAAAAACCAACCTTTTTGGATCCATGCATTCACTGAGGTTCACCATCCTTGGCCCCATGCCTCCCTTTTGGTTTTTCTCCCATCCAACAGCTTTTGGACAATCTGTTTGAAATATTTAAAACGCACCAAAAAAAAAAAAAGGCAAGAAAAAAGGAAAGAAAGAATGAAAACCTTAATATTACAGAACAGAAAAAAAGAAACTTTGTTGGACTTGACCCTGTTGGAAAAAACCTTATTTTAAACCTGCCAGTAAATAACCTGTATTTTAACAACCTGCTATACAAATTGTGCTGTTTTACATCAACTGGAAGTTCCTGGAGAATTTCTTTGCTCTCAGCTGTCCCCTGTGCTGCTTTTGCCTGTTCAGCTTCAAACCCAGCACAGAGCTGGCATCATCCCCCCTCAGATCTTTAATGTCAAGCTCAGTAAATTCACAATTCAGTAAATTTTGCCCATTTCAGTCATCATTTCATGGTCCCTAGACCTCATCTGCAAATTCAGTGGAGAATTATATATCTTAATTATATACAATGAAATCATTTGCAATAATGACATGTGAAGTACTCAGAACTTTTTGCCTGAGGTACAGAAATTTTGTGATATTGTCCTGTACCTAGAAATTAAATCTGAGATTATGTTTTAACATTTCAAGTCTACTGCTTTAAAATATACCTGGATGTGTCACTATGGGATTAAAGGAACAGTTCCACTCTGGGGCAGATTTTTATCATTTTAGGAATTCTCCAGAAATTCTGCATCCCCATAAAATCACCATCAATTTTTTCCTACCCGAGGGGCTGTATACAAATTCAACAAGAAAAAATGAGACAAATTGCTGTTTTATTGTTATTTTTTATGACACCAGCAGGACTTTTCTTGGTTTTCAATAAGAAACACAATTACAGGAGGAAAAAATTCAGAGAGAATATTCCCTCTTCTTTCTTTGTTGAAAAAGGAACCATTTCCTTTACAGACATTTAACAGAAATTCAAACAATTTAAAATCCACTTGAAATAACTTAGCATAAGTAACAATTTTGTAGTAGTAATTTATTTTGCCATGTCAGCAGTGATTAAGAAGGAAAAAAAAGAGAGGAAAAAATGTTTTTAATGGATTACCTGGGCCCAGGGGTGTCTCTGGCAGTTTGATCTCAAAGATGATGCTGTGTGTGATGTCTCTCACCCCTTGCATGGTCCTGTCTCTGAAGCAGAGCACTTCAACCCTCTGCAGAACACTGCCCCTGCCATTGAAATAAAACAGAAATAGAGACAGACATGCAACTTCTTTAATGGAAAAGGGACTTGCTTTGAGCACCATTTCACACAGGTTTAGTTCTTTGCAGGTTCTGAACGAGGCTTTTTGTCTTGGTACTGGACACAGCTGTCTTTATCAGGTATAGGAAGAGGAATAGTTCCTGAAGTGTAAGAAAATGACTGGTTTGGTGTGAAACAGCTCCAAAGCAATGCCACTGTCAGCCTGTCCTTGCATTTATCCAGCACTGGACAAACTGCAGATTTAGAGGAATAAAAAGCAGAACAGCACCAGAGCACACACCAGGTGACACGCTGGGACTTTGCTCTGGCACCAAGATCCTCTGACTTCTCTATATATATCATTTTTCCTCCTTATGATTCAAACCCCCAAAGAAAAAAATGAGAATTTTAGTGTCTAAACCCCTCTGAACCCCAAGGCTGTGTAAATGTAACACTCAAAACTATGCAAGTGCAACCTAATTACAGTTCTGTTACAGCAACCCAAACTCATTTGATAATTTAAATCCTTTCTTTCAAAACCCAAAGTGTAAAACTGTGTCTTGTCTTCCCATCTTCTCCTCAACAAAAAAATTCAAGTGGTACAAGAAGAAAACCTAAGAATATGGTTTGTGATTTTTAAAATGTAAGTGACTTGACACTAATTAATTATGTAAATTCACAGAGTATTTTAAACAAGATTTGACACAGCTGGAGGGTATTGGCAGGGTGTGAAGCTGGCATTTCCAGGTGCATGCATCCATGTGAGGATCAGGATTAATAGGAATTTGTGACTGAGAGAAGTAAAAAACAGAATAATGCACAAAAGCAGAATCACTCCAAGTGGATAATGTCAAGGGAAAAAGCAAAATCTCAGGTGGGTGATATGAGTGAAATGCCATGGAGAAAAATATCTCATTTAATACCAAGCAATAAATCATCTTTGTGGGAAAGAATAAAATTCAATACCATTTGTGGGCTGCCAGGATCAGGAAGTTTCTCAGTGGCCATCCTGGATACTGGGATAAGTTACAAGGATCATAAACTCCAACTGTCACCTGCAAATCAAATTGTTCTACGTGAGAAGTCACCTATCCACAGTCATGCAAAGGTTATTTGGCGTTTCTAAATAAAAATTCTGGACAGGGCAGGCCTACACACACATTTTGCATATTTATAAAATTTATACACACATTTATAAATATTTAATCTACGATCTCAAGCCTTTGCCACAGCTTTGAGATTTGTTCAGTTTGGCGTCTTTAAGGACACTGGATGTTCACTGCAGTAAGGGCACCCTCATGACTTTAAAAACACAATTATGAGGGAAGCCCAGCAACTGAAGCCCAGCTCCCAGCCCAGAATTCTGCACTGATTTTGGGATGATCAAAAAGTGAAAGGGCACAAGCCAGCAAGAGAGCAAATCAAAGAGAAAACAGCATGAAAATCACTTTACAGCCACCCTTGAGACACAACCACCATGCCCAGCCCAGTGTAAGAGCTTCAAGCCATTCACAGATTAAACATTTAATTATGTAAAATTCTATAAAGTTCTCATTACCTTTCCTCCTTGGTCTTGAAAGAAGTCATCCCACTTTTTCAGCAGGGATACCATGACAGAATTATCATGATACTTAATTAAAAAATAAGGCAGGGCTGTCACCCCCTCCTCCTGGCAGAGGTCATCGTAGGCTTTCTGCAGGGCTTGAACCTGAAAGTGGAAAGACAACTGAACCAACAGTTTTAATAACCCTGCACTGTCATATGAAAGAAACTAAAAATTGTTTCACTTTTTTCCTAAAAAAACCAAAATTAACTTCTATTTCTTGTCTAAACATTCATTTTATTAATAGTTTTGTAATTTTAATGACTTGGCTCACTCAGGGGATGCCCCTTTATGAAGTTTTCTTTTAAATGAGTTTCAAAACCAAAGCTATATATCTAACTACATAGTAATTTTAATTTTTATATACACCTTATATATATATATCTCAAAAATAAATACATATATATCTCAAAAATAAATACATATTATATAGCTTAGCATAACCACCTCTTCAAGAATTGTTTGCCATATCTGCATCTAAACTGAGACTCACGGAACAAAAGGTAAACAAAAAACCAACATGGAAATAAAAAATAGTAAAGATTTTAAAAGAAATTACAGTCTCCAATTAATTCAGGATGTGGTGACAAAAATTATTGAGTTTTAAAGCTCACAGAAGTTCTCAGTATTGGAGAATTCACACTTTTTAGGACTTTGAATACCTGATTTAGTGAGAACCTATCCCCAAGACAGACAGGTTTCTGAGTTATATGAATTCCATCAGGGAAGCAGAGAGCAGGGTAGCAAAACCAGTAATAGAAATGATACTTTTTTAAATCCTAGGGAAAAAAAAAAGAGTAAAATTAGGTAATAAAGAGATCTATCAAAATAAATTATATAATATTAATTAAAATGAATGGTTTATGATTTTAACCATGGGAACCTCAGGGATCTTTACCTCACAATGATTTTAGAACATAAAAATACTAAAAGACTTTCATTCTCTGTATATGTTTTATTTAAGATTTAAACAGACAATGTGTACAAACCTGTGTACAGGTTTTGTTAGCTGGAGCATTTAGTAAAGCTTTCAATTTATTAAACATGAAAGAGCTCCTCTACTTTTACTGCTATCTGTAAGGCCATCAGGTAATCTTATACATTTGTAGAAAATAATATAAAAACATATTAATGCAGCATTATGGTTAATAAAAAATATATTAATACTTCTAAAAAGAAACTACTTCCCCTACAAGTAGGGGACACAAATTATCTGTACTCACTGCAAATGTCAGCAGCAGGAACCTGTTCAGGAGCATTGGGTTCTCCAGAGCAGCTCCAGATTTGACTGATTCCCAGATCTGCCATGGATTGTGGGGACAAGAAGGAAGAAAAAGGGCAGAGAAACACCAAGAGAACATAAGAACAGCTGCAAAAATCTGTAATTCTTCCAGCTACCTTTAAAGTCTGGAGATGAATATTCACTGCCATTCTTTCCAACTGAATTTATTCACACAATTATCTGTGTTAAAAGGATTTTAAAGGTCAGACAACAGGGAATTTTAAGTCCACAGGAATGCAAAAAATTCCTAGTTTGGAGTGAAGATGCATGAAAACTTTGTTACTCAAGGCAATTAATTAAAGGAATCAAGTACTGGTCAATGTAAAGCATCTAAAACTTGACTTTCACTGCTCCCCAGGCCATGACATTAAATTTACAGGTAACAGTGCAGGCAGACCAGCCCCTCTCACCCATCTTTTTCTTGCTTTATCTCAGGCTTCTTGCTGCTGTGGAGCTTCCCCATCTCTGTCACACAGATAAATTGCAGTAATCTGAGGTTTAAACCAGGCACTGCTGGTTTTGGGGTATGAAGACAAATTTTAAATATATGGTCTACAGAATTCAAGTCCCTGGCAGCTCCAAGAGCATTGCAGAGCTTAAAATGTGATTGAGTTCTCCATGTAGAATTAATTATCATTAATTAAATTAGGTTCTACTCTTTTGTAGAGAACAGTAAAAAGCAAACACTAAACTCTTCCTTCCAGAATAAGCTAAATCCTGAGGCCACTCAGGACTTGAGTATCTCCAAATCTGGGGCAGAGTGTGAAGCACTTCAAGTGGTAGAAAGGATTTGGAAACACTCTGTGATTTGATTTTGAATCTCACCTCATTAGCTTCCTTGTCCAGGAGTGCTTTCTTATCACAGGATTTGAAAGTCTCAAAAGTGTTGGTGTTATACAACGTTCCAAGAGCAGGACAGCAACGTGCTGGTATTGAAGCATTCCTGAAAAAAAGAAGGAAAACTCTGGGAATTAACAGAGGTATCATTATCAGTATCTATCTTACGGTTGTCTTAGGTTACAAGCTGTGGCTGGGGGTGTGTGTTCTGTTCCCATCTGTCAGAGCTGGGGCAGTTCTCTGCTGTTCCTTGGGCAGGTTTCTTTATCTCTTCCAGGACCCATTCCCCCTCCTGGAGAGATCTTCTGTCAATGGGCCATTAATTATTAANTGGTGTAAACTTCAATTATCAAATGATGAGGCACAGCAACAAAATTAACACCACCTCTAATGAAAACATCTTTATGAACACGGATTGATGGAATAATAACCAGTGCAAACACACACCTCCATCATGGCTTCAAAAACACACCTGGCATCTGTGCTCTCTCAAAGCAGTGACACTAAATCAGGGATTGAAGCTTTTAAACTCTGTTCAAACAGAAACTACCTGTGACAAATGGGATTTGCACTGAGAAAAACTAATTTAGGCTGAACTTAGATGCCAGTGTTGTACTCACATAGAGATAGCTAAAATTTGATGTTTAAAACACATCCCAAAGGAAACCCAAACCAGAGAAAAGACTGAGCAGCTTCCACAGTTTGTAAAATCATAAGCTGGAGAAGCTGCTGATTGCAATTAGTATTCTATTTCTGAGATAAATTAGGTAAAAACCCTACAATATTCCCTTAATTTACAGATCTGATTGACTTCACTGCCTCCTTTAACACTGTTCTCAAAACCTGGTATTTTTCCAGTTACAACAGATGAACATTCTGGAAGAAATTACAGTGTAACAACCAGGGACTGTAAAAACTATTTGAAATCTCAGCTATAGGGAAAGGAGACAAATGACTAAAAAAACCTCCCCAATGCAAAAATCTTTAGAAATGGGGAAAAGAAGGTATTTTATATAAATATACATGCAGAAAGTGACTGAATCTGAGAATTCAGAATATTTTAAATTCAGCCAGAAGGAGTTAATTTGTTGTGACTCAAAGCAGTCTCTCCACGGTTATAAAGTTCATTAAAACGTTACTTATTTTCATGTAGAGTTTCTCTAACATCAGTTTTATGCCAGGAAAGTGTCTTCACCCACAAATGAAGGCAAACCACAGTCCGTACTTACATATCAAAGGCACTAAACTCCAGTGTCAAGCGAGCTGGCAAACCCAAAGGATCACCTGGACAAAAAAGCAGCAACAAAGTTCCTTTTAAACTGAATACAGTAATAACAAAGGTTATTTCCCTTTGTTTTTTGTTGATGTAAATTACCCAGCGAAGCCTTCGAAACTGCCAGCCGTGCTTTCTGGTGTTTCAGTGAAACAGCTGAAACACACCAGCCAAGCCTGGCCTGGCAAGGCTCGGTTCCCCGGCACCCACCGTTGTAGTAGTAGCCCTTGATGGCCTTGGGGGTCTCGTCCAGCCGGTACTCGGTGAGTTTCCTCTGGGTCAGCTCGTGCCAGAAGCCCGCCTCCAGGGCGCTGCTGAACGGAGCGAACTGCAGCGGGGCCGGCCCGGCCATGGCCCGCCGCTCACCGAGCCCTGCGGGGACAGAGACACTGCTGGGGCTGCGACACAGCGGCACGGCACCGAGCGGGGACACGGGAACGGCACCGGCACCGAGCCCTGCGGGGACAGAGACACTGCTGGGGCTGCGACACAGCCACACGGCACCGAGCGGGGACACGGGAACGGTACCAGCCCCGCACAGCGACACGGCACTGACAGAGGACATACACCGCACCGGGACCGGCACCGGCCCCGGCCCCGAACGGGGACACGGGCACGGTACCGGCCCCGAACGGGGACACGGCACTGACAGAGCACCTACACGGCACCGACACCCGCNATGGCACCGGACCCGCACACTAACACGGGACCGGCCCCGCACAGCGACACGGCCCCGGCCGCTCGGCACGGGGCAGCCTCCGCCTCATCTACGCGTGACCGCAGCCCCGGGGACGCGGCTGAGGCCCGGCCACACCGGCCGCGGGGGGTTACCCGCGGGTCCGTGCGGTGGCGGTGCCCGAGGCCGGCAGGGGTGCCGGCAGGGGTCCCGGCAGGGCTGCCGCTCCATCCCCCCCGCCCCCCCCCG
>VXAX01003109.1:179738-189880 GCA_013399835.1 Leptocoma aspasia
GGAATGATGACGTCACGAGGCGCGGTGGGCGGGCGGGGCCTGAGGCGGTCCCGGTGCCGGTCCCGGTCCCGGTCCCGGTGCCCGTGCCCGTGCCCGTGCCCGCCGTCCGTAGCATCCCTCGGGCCTCAGGCACCGGCTTGGGCGGGCCCGTGCCCCGCAGCACTTGGAGCCGTGTGTCCGGTGCCGCGTGCTGCTCCAACGTCCCCGGCGCACAACGGAGCCCTCAGAAAATCCAATAATTTAATTTAATTTCATTTTACGTGGCGGGAAAAGGCCTAAACGTGCACCTGCACTAACGTTTCCTCTCCTGCCTGGGGCGTTTGGTGGAAATGCAGCGCGGCCTGCGGGCTCGCTCCCGGGCCACCGGGTGTCCCCAGGGCCCGCCGAGAGGAGCCCGTGCCTGCAAAACAGCCCCGCTCTGCAGGGAAATTCATCCACAGACATCACAGCTTTATGTCCAAAAAGGAGACACAGGAGTCCTTCTGCTTTATTCGAATAGAGGGAGAGCCCATGGGGCATTCCCCTGGGGTCTCTCAAGTTTTTGGAGGACGCAGCCTCCTTTTTATCCCCATTTCCTCCTTTTTATCCCCATTTCCTCCTTTTTATCCCCATTTCCTCCTTTTTATCCCCATTTCCTCCTTCTTATCCCAATTTCCTCGTTTTTATCCCCATTTCCTCCTTTTTATCCCAATTTCCTCCTTTTTATCCCAATTTCCCAGCCACATTTCCCTTCTTACTTTCCCCATTGCCTGAGGTACTTGAGAGGTACAGACTTCCCAGAACGCCTGATCCCCCCCAATGCATAACCCTCCTTTTAATTTTTAATTCTTACGGAATTTTAGGGTTTTCCCCCATTATTTCTTTCCTCTTTCAATATCCAATTTCGTTTATCAGCAGACCTACAACTTGTTTGTAAAGGCAACTTCTTTTCCATTCATCAACCAGTGGAATCCTTCCCACTGTTTCTTTTACCTCTCAGTGCTAGTTTTATCTACCAGCAGACTCAGTTTGTTTGTAAATACAAGTCTGTCACTGCTCTCAGCTCCCACCACACCTCAATCCTGGCTCGTCTCCAAGAAATCCCCAGCCCCTTGTGATGTTCTCTGGAAGCTCCGTGTCCTCTGACCTTGGCTGTCAACTGGAAAACGCTGAAAATATTTTACAGGAAGCCACGCCTGAAATATTCTCTTGAGCCTTGGCCCCACGTTGGTGGGAGGCTTCCCCATTTCTTACTGTAATTTGCTTTCTTCTGCTTCCCTCACATCCAGAGCCACTGGAATTGCCTGTTCAGTGAAATAAACTGAGACATTTTCTTAGGTACTTGCTATTTAGAATCCCACTGCCCTGTTTTGTTGTTATCTAATGGCTACAAAATGTGGCTAGCACAAATCCCCTGTCTTTGCTTATTAACACAGTTACACAAAGTCCATGGGTAAAATGGCTTGAGATAAAAAAAAATCGGGCAGCTTTATTTTCCTGGGTTTAGCTGTTTGAATGTTCTTTATTTTTACCAAAGGTTTTTGTTATCACAGTCGCTATCATGTTTACACCGATTTTCAATGGTCTTGCTGAGGTTTTGTCGTGTATTTGTACATTTTAAGGTCAGAAAAGGCAATTTTCATGATCAACAGGACAGATTTCTTGATAACTCTCAGCAGCCCTTGGGTAAATGTGTTTTTTAGCACTAATAACTGTGACTGACTTTTATTTCCTCAGGGATCATCTAAATTGCCATCCATTTTGGCCAGAATTGCTGTTGCAAATCAGAATAGAAAAAAACCAATTTAATGGCTGTGAGCCTCAGCAATTGTTTGTGGAAGGCCAGGAGTTAGAGCATGTGTTTCAAAAGGTTCTGTTCTCTACTCCAAAAAGGAGCATTTGACTACTTGTGCAGGTGTTCCTCCTGCAGGGAAAAAGTTGTCTGAATTCTGCAATGAGTTTTGCTGGTTTTATGTTCTCTCTCTGCTTTTTGCCTTATTTCTCCTAGATTTAAGTTTCCTAATTGCAGCTTTTCCTGCATGCAACTTGAAACCAAAGTCAATTAATCTCTGAACCGTGCATGACACACTGAATTAGCCTGAATTTAAGTTTATTCCTTTAGCACATTTCCCCAATGTATTCAAATGCAGATACATTAGGGCTTAATTTAAGATTGAATCCTTTAAATAAAATCAAGAAAGTGTTCAGGATGTGGGAAATTCATCAGCACAACAAAAGGAATGAGAGGACTTTCTTTTTTCTTTGTGACATCAAAGCCAGCCCAGCTTTCAGTTGTACTTCAACATTTTTGGACTCTTTTCCAACACTGAGTATTCTATTACTGTGTTTTTCTCCTGAAATATTTGACAGCAGGATTTATGAAATACAATTAAGTACAAAAGGTAGAAAAGGTAAACATATTTCATGTATAATCAACTGCATTCTTCAAGTCTAGAAACAGCAGCACACCCTTCTGGAGCAGATGGTGACAGTATATTGAGCATGGAAACTCTTTTGGGACATAAAAATTCTACTTTTTTTCAGCAAAGTTAATGTACTGTTAATATAAGCATGATGTCAAAGAGATACAGTAGGATACACATCAAAACTTGACATTTGATGAAAAGTTTGTGATGTGGAGGAAGCTATAAATAAATAGGGGAGTTTTTTAAAACAGTTGGATGTTCTTTCTCTGACTGTGCAAAGTACCTCCGCTTGCGAATCTCACTTCGCAAGCCATGTGTTTTGTGGAGTAAGTTGAAAGAGAAAAAATGTTTTTGGCCAATGACAGAAATGTGATTTCTTCCTTTTCTGCAGCTGAATAATTTATAATCACTGAAGATGTCTATCGGTGTCTCCATTTCTGTGATGGAAGTGGTGATCTCAAATGGTAAAAGGTTGCCAGCAGTGTAACAGTTCATATATTGACCTTGAGTTTTTCAGATTCTTGATCTGAAGTTGCACTTCAAATGCGTCAGAACTATTAAATGCACGTTTCCCACTTTTACTAACACTTCTTTATAGATTACAGTTTGCCAAAGTCTTTCACTGTACCCACCCTTTGAAACCCGAACATTCTGTTTGGTTGAACTCCTGACCTGCACTTGAGCTCCAAAACCCCAGAGCAGCATCAATGAATGTGAAGGATCTTTTTAAAAGTCGTCTTGAAATTCTGGTTACAGAGAGGATAGAGGAATGGATTTAAGGTGGAGTTGATGTAGCCGAGCCATATGGTGACCCTGTGCAGTTTGAAGAGCTGTTTGTGGTTGTGGAAGGTGATCACCATGAACAGCACAAAGTAGGGGATCCAGCAGAGCATGAAGGCTGCCATGATCACCCCCAGCTGCTTGGCTGCCTTCCTCTCCCTGTTCCTGTGCTGCTGGATGCTCCTGGAATGGCTGTGCAGGGTGTGCCAGGTTTTCCTCAGGAACCTCAGGCCCCTGGAATCCCTGCGCTCAGTCCTTCCCCGAGGACAGCAGGCTCCTTCAGGGCTGGCACTGGGCTGCTCTGCCCGGGGGGCCACCTCAGTGAAGGTGTGGTTGGCTGATGCCACGCTGGAGTCACTGTCCTGGCAGCCAGGCTGCTCCTTATTCCCAGCTTTTCTCGTGGCACACGCCTCCTTCTTGCCTGCTTTGTCGGAGCCAGGCTCGGGCTTGGCCGTGGTGAGAGAGGAGCAGCTCCACTTCAGGACCTTCCCATTACTCAGTGCCTTTGAAGCCTTGTCAGGATGGCTGAAATGAAGCTCTGCCTCCACTTTTTGGGGCTCTGGGGAGCTTTGCTTGTCTCTGCTGGGGGTGTTCTCGCCTAAGATTTGCTTCTGGAGGCCAACATTTTTCTCATCCTTCGTCTTGGTGGTTTTTTCCACGGAAGACCAGTAAGATCCATTGGTGAGCTCTCGGTGCTGGCAGTGTTTTCGAACAGCCCTGAAGATTTTGCAGTAGAACCACAACATCAGCAGGGAGGGCAGGTAGAAGTTGAAAATGGCCGCCAGCACTTTAAACCAGGTGACTTTGAAGAACTCCGTCTCACACTTGTTTTCCTTCACCTCCCTTTGCCCGTGGTTGGCAAAGACGTGCCAGCCCAGGATGGGGATGAGCCAGGCGAAGGAGAGCAGCCAGGCCCCCAGGATCAGGAGCAAGGCTCTCATCTTGGTGCGGTACTTGAGGTACTTGAGCGGCTGCTGCACCGAGCGGTACCGGTCCACGCACAGGATGAAGAGGTTGAAAATGGAGGCCGTGCTGGCCACGTAATCCATGGAGAGCCAGAACAAGCAGGCTTCCAGCCCCAGGGGCCACTCGGGGCTCAGCAGGTCCACGATGTGCAGGGGCATCACGGCCGCCCCCACGATCAGATCCGCCACGGAGAGGCTCACGATGTAGAAGTTACTCACAGTCTGCAGCTTCTTCTCCGTTTTCACGGCACACAGCACTAGGATGTTCATGACGATGGTGATCAGGGAAATGCTTCCCAGGAACAGGCCTAGGACAGCTGGGGGAGCGTTGCTGGTGTTCTCTGTTGTGTTGTTGGACATCTTTTTCTCGGGCACACAGAGAATCGGAGTGGATGTCCAGGCCTTGGACCTTCAGTCATGGTTTGCACTCCTGGATGAAAATGTGTTGGGTTGCTTGGGGATTTTTATTTCCAGAACTAGAGAAATGAAAAAACAACATACTCAGTCGCTGTAGTAATCCGATAACAAAACTAATTTGTTGTCTGAGCTTAGCACTGTCTCTTTTAGGGCTTTCCTAAGTAACAAATTTTTATAACATTTCACATACAGGTAATTTGTGTTTTATGAAATCCCACTAACCAATCCCAAACAGTTTTCATAGACCTTCATCTATTTCTGATCCCACAATCTGAAGAAGAAATTTAATTCCTCACAGTTTTAATTCATTATATCTCATTAAACAGCTGATCATGGACCATAACATAAACTCCATATTGACAAACCAATTTAAAATGTGGTAGAAAAAGCAACATATTTTGTACTAAATAATTTAAACAAGTCAGTATTTATTTACAACCTCCATCTAACAGTTTGAGAATCCAGCAGTTGGCAGTCAGTAGGCAGTCATTCAAATTATAGGTAATGAGTAATCTCTTCCTACACAATTTAGGCTCACAGATTTCAAACATTTAAATATGCCAGGCCTATTTGAGATAAAATGCAAAATAATAGAATTTTTCAAGATTAATAAACATCTCTGCTTCCCAACTGCTAACTTCATGTATTGATCCACAGTGTAGGATTGATTAATAATATTTTACATCTTGGAGCAATTGATCAATAGACCAAATTCTGCCTCCAAGTCAATTGATGAGAAGCATCTGTGAGGGTGACACACATTCTGTGCCATTTCATAGCTTGTCTGAGTTTATGTTCTGGTAAATCTCTTAAAGCAATAAGGAAGGAAATTGAGACTGTAAATATATTTACTCAAAGTATTTACACAACTGGCATTAAGGTATGCATGGCATTTCTCACCCTCATAACTCTAAACATGGCCAGAGCAATACAATGCAACAGATTGTTCAATAATCAGCATTTCCTATTGAAATTCAGTGATGCAGTACTTCATCCTTAACTTTATCCTTTTTATTCCGGTAATCAGAGTTTAAGCTCAAATGATTTGTGCTTCCTCATGAGAGGTCAAATTCCTTCTTGCCTGGGCTTTACTCACAGATGGATGTCGGGAGAGGAGCTGTGTCCTTGGTGCCAGCAGCATCCATAGGCAGAGGAGACAGGAGCGTCCTGGGGAGTGCTGTGATCCCGGATTCCTTCAGGCTCTGCCAGGAAAATTCCTCTGTGGCAGCTCCTCACAGGTCACAGAGCCCTCGAGCATCTCCTGAAAACGAGGACAGAAATGACTCCCTGGATATTGAGGACAGAAATGACTCCCTGGATACTGAGGACAGAAACTACTCCATGGATGCTGAGGACAGAAATGACTCCCTGGATGTTGAGGACAGAAATGACTCCATGGATGCTGAGGACAGAAATGACTCCATGGAAATTAAACCAGTGTGTCTAGAAAGTGGTTCCATCCGTCTGTGTCCTTGTCTCCACCTCTTCAAGTGTGTTTAAGTGTCGGGGGCATGGCCAAGGCAAGGAGCTGATGTAAGAAGCTGGAACGACTGATCTTCACCCCCATGTATTTCCATTTAAATGTATGGCAAAATAAAGGGAGAAAAGGCAACTTTAATTGAGTCTTCAGTGGAAAAAAAAAAAAAACCAGCAAAGAAAGCTGCCTGGTCAGACAGCTCTCCTTGCATTTGGAATATAGGAACTGCATTTGGGCTTGGACTGGGTGATCTCCAGAGAGAGAGATCCTTCCAGCCCCAACAGTTCTGGGATTCTGTGAATAAAACAGCAGAGCACAGTAAAGGGTGTTCACTGCTTCCCAAACTTTCTCCTTAGTACTGCTAGGGTTGGATAGGGCAGGATTTAGGAAGCAACTTGCAGAATTGATTGCTCCAAAGAGGGTTAATGTGCCCTTTCTTCAGGAGCTACTGCTGTAATTCCTTATCTCTAACTCAGTTGCCAGTAGAGGAAAGTAATAATAATGAATAAATGGAGTTTAATGTTTGCACAGTTTAATTACACTGAAACCAAATTCACTAAGAACAGATTAAAAAAAAAAAAAACAAAAACAAAACCAAAACCAGCCCAAACCCTTGGATTGTTTTGTGGAAATTCTAAACCCTGACCTCACTGTGAAATGCCTCTTTGATTTTTGCTGTCTGTGAAGAGCTTTTTCTACAGGGAGGCTCAGCCATCATGATTTGTTATTGTGTTACATTTCCAAGGAACAAGGATCTACTGGGAGATGCTAAGTGGATGCCTGGTGCCTCATTAGTGCAGGTGCAATCTATTAAGCCCTGACTGAGTGGGAGAAAGCTTCTAGAAACTGGCATGTCTCTTGCTGATAGATTTTTGAGAGATTACAGCCCCAAAGAGCAAAATTCTTGTTCCTCAGACTAAATTCAAGGAAGAAAATGAGATTTTAATTCAGAGGGTCTTTACTCACTCTGTTGTACTTAAGAAACTTATTTATTTATAGTGATTTTCCCCCTAAATTATTCTTGAGTTGTTGAAAGTATTAACATGCTAGAAGTTTGATTAATTTCCCTCTCAAAAACTCATTTATTTCTCTGTAAGGGAACAGTCCCCATTCAATGCCTGCCAATAGTCAAGGAATATTTTTGATAAAAAATAAATGAAAAAACTTGGTAAACCTGCCTGTTGTTCCTGCTCAAATGACAATGGTTCAGCCCAGCCAGGACAGTTTGGAAGTGTAGCTTCAGTATCCTTCAAGCTGCTTAACCAGCTACTTAACTGAACAATTTTCTACATACCACTGTACTTCCTTCCTTTTGTTTCCTAAGTAAATTTATTATTTTTAAATTTCAGCCTTAACCTGAAATTATCAGGAGATAGATACAGGCTTTTTGGACACTGGCTGGCGTTTTTTAAACAACTCTCTTTAACACTTCGTGTATATTCCATGACTGTTAAAAAGAATTAACAGAAGATGGACACATTCCAAAGAATATTTTGGCCTTCCAAATGTAAGCTCAGACTTCCATGAAACTCCTCTTCCAGTGGCTCAGTTTTGTAGTTTAAGTTGTTCTAAATGTCAGTTTTTCCATGACAAAATCCAGTCTTGTTCTTGTGATAGCATTTCCCAAATACGGATTACTTTTTGCCAAGAGGTTGGAGGAAGAACTTATCTTGACTAGAAGCCCAAAGCTTCCAGATATGGTATTAATTTTCCCTGCTAGTCTAAACATTATCAATATCAACTAATTGGTCATCAATGTGTTCTCTTAGCAAAACAGTATTTAAATATAATTTTCTTTAAGTACTGCTGTGCTGTCTTATATTCTTTGCTCCATTACTTGTGTGTAAAAAGAGAATTTGCTATAGGTGCCAGACCTGTGCAATCACTGCTGTAATAGAAGAAATGTCCTTTGTGCTGTGATGCAGGAAATAAACCCATGAGCTGTAAAATCCCTTACAAACAAAGGGGAATTTCCCAGAAATGTGATTCCTTTAAAGCTGAGGAGTGTCTTTCTATTTTGGGTTTGGAACCCATTATCCCAACTCAGTCTAACAGGACATCTATCCTACAAGGATAGCAAAAAATCCTTGAATTGTTTTGGACTCCACTTTGTGCTGCCACTGACTCCAACCCCTGACAACTGTAAAACTTGGTGGGTTTAATCCCTCTGCATCAGAAATACAATCAACTTTTAAAAATGTAACTCACCCTGTCATTCAGACATTAAGATCTGGTTCTTTCAAAGTGGCTTGGGAAATCACTACTCACAAAAGTAAAAAACAATGTATGTGAATAAGAGCTGGGGGTTCTTTCAGTGGTGAGATTGATCACTATGAAAACTCTTTGGGGATTTACTTGAATTCAGCTCAAGCGAGCTTTTGGCGCTTTGGAACTGTATGAAAACCATCGCAAAAATGCACAGATTTAAAAATCCTAGTGGGTGTGAGGAGTCACTGTCTCCTTGTACTGTGAATAAAAGTAAATCCTGTTACTGAAAGATTTATTTTAGGTCACTTATTTTTTTTTCATCTTTAATTTGGAACCCGTATTTTCAGTCTCTTCAAACATCTGGTGAACTTACTGTAGTAATTTGATGAGTTCCTTCCTATTTTAGCAATAACTCATAGAAAATACAAAGCTTTTCCTTTATAGAAATACTCATCTGACTTAAACAAGCTCCTTTTTTTTTTTCCAGGCAACTTTAATGTTTTTTGTTGGATTAAGCAGATGGCAAAGGGGCACAGGGTCTCTTACAGTGAGAGAGCCTGGTGCCTTGCAAGTAAAAATTTTAAAAGCATCTGATCCAAGAGTTCTGATTCCTCTTCATCATCCCTGTCTGTAAGGAAAGCCTGGGAAGGCTACATCAAGAATGGGATAAGGTTTAGGGCAGGTTATGTCCCTGCTGTAGGGTCAACCCCCTCAGGATGTGCTGGACTTGTGTTTGAGAAAAGATCTGTATGAAATAATGCATTAACGATTTTTCCTTGCAAGAGCACGATTGTTTTCCGAAGGGGGTGAGGGGTTTAAGTTCTTCCTCTCTCTTCAGCCAAGCCACTGTTCTCCCTTAAAACGAGGAACCAACCCGTCCCTGCCTGTTTTTCCCAGCCATATACCCTTCCCTTCCCTCACCAGAAAGATGCTTGAAACAAGAGCATAAATATTTCCTGGGCAGACAGGAATTCAAGTGTGGCCATTAAGTACAACGGGAAATCCGGACTTTATCCACCTGTTTCCCTTCCTTTATTCCCATTTCCATCTGAACATCCCCTCCGTGCTCCGGCCCTTGCTGGCCAGACCCGCAGCGACTCCTCTCCGCCCGGGGGCAGGGGGCAAACCAGGGAACCTTCGGAGCTGCTGGATCTGCAGTTCGGACAAGTGTCCTCCGGGGAGGAAAGCTGGCTGAGCTTCCTACAGGGCATTGATGACTTTTGGGATTTTTTTTCAGCTTTGTTTGCCCCCACGGGAGCCCCTTTGCTCCACGCTCCGCTCTGCTGCTCTGTGCTGGGATGCGCCGGGTAAGGAGCAGCCGAAATCAGCCAAGGGCTCCCAGTTTGTGCCGAGGGAGAGTTACCAAAAGCGGAGTGTGTTTGTTGGGGAGTTGTGCTGCTCCTGTTTGCTTTCCTCCCCGCTCCTCTCGCTGCGCTCGGGTACCGCCGCAGCCTCAGCCGGGACGAGCGAGCTCCGAGCAGCCGCCCGCGCTCCCCCAGCCTCCAATTCCTCCAATCCCTCCCGCTTCCCCTCGGCCCAGCTCCCTCCTCCCTCTCCCCGCCGCTGTTCACTCACCCAAGCGAGCAGGAGAGCGGGCAGCGGCTGCGGTAGCTCGGGCAGCGGGGCCGGCGGAGCCGCTCCTCCTGCCGGGCTGGGCAGGGCAGGGCAGGGCCGGGACGCGGTGGGGGCGGAGGATGCGATGGGATGCGGTGGGAGGCGATGGGAAGCGGTGGGATGGGATGGGAAGCGGTGGGAGGCGGTGGGAAGCGGTGGGATGCGATGGGAAGCGATGGGATGCGGTGGGAGGCGATGGGATAGGATGCGATAGATGCGATGGGAGGCGATGGGAAGCGGTGGGAGGCGGTGGAATGCGATGGGAAGTGGTGGGAT
>VXAX01003109.1:190616-206289 GCA_013399835.1 Leptocoma aspasia
CGGTACCGGGAGCAAGGTATTCCCCACTCGACCTCAAAATGGATATTCCGCTCTTTTAACCCTTTTGCCCCTCCCCAAGTTCTGTCCATCGACTCCTTCTTTGCTGTCCAGTGGTGGAGATCACTTCCTGACATCTGGATTGGCGGTCAGCTGTTGCCATAGTAATGAGTTAACCCTCCCTAATGCCCCAGCTTCCCAGCCATCCCTCAGGAATAAAAGGAATGGAAAAAAAGGAAACATATCTATAAAACTTCTCTTGCATAGTATTTACCCTCTAATTGTGAGAGCCAGCTATTCAATACTCATTTGCCACAAGCTGAGGTAACCCGGGAGTCTGCGGAGGATCAGACACCACATCCTGGTTTGGGATCATCCCTGGTTTGGGATCATCCCAGCCCTCCTCAGTCACGGGGCTGTCACTCTTCTCTGGTGACCAGCACTGGGGCTGAAGTAGCGCGCCAGGAGTTTCTTTTAGTGGAGCTGTCTTGCACAACTACTTCAAGACCCGGGAAAATCCCAAATGTGTAACACATCATTGCATATTTAGCTAGACTGATGTTTTTGTGATTCACGTAGGTCCAGTACATCTGTTAAATATGCACACAGGCTTTGGGGGATTTTCTTGCAGCTAACTTACCAATATTCATTCCTTTCTTTAGGATCATGCTTATTTTCCCCTCATTTTAAAAAACGTTTAGAAATGTGTTGCACAAAACTCTCTGTGAATTCAAAGGGGTAATTTTGCTATGTAAGTCATGAAGAATTTGTGCAATGATGTTTTTGCAAGCAGCATTGTTGGACATTTGGTAACTTCATTGTTTGTGAAACTGGTGAAGAGGGATTGTAAACTTTGCACCATTCTTCTCCACCATGAGCAAACAGGAAAATACAGGAAATCCCCATGTTCCTGCCCTCAGTCTAAGAGGATAATATCCATTGCCAAGAAGTGCAACTCTCAGCAAAGTGTTACGTCCATTAACTCCTTTTTTGGTGTTACTAAGGCAATCTTTCTGCTCGTGAATTGTTCCCTGTCCCATTGCAATTATGATAAACTCGATTTGGGTTTTGGGGTCCAGCTTGGGTCCTGTCTCTGGGTGTCAGAGCAGGGACCAGGCTCTGCTCAGTGGTGCTGAGAAATAGAAGAGGCAGCAGGAAGTGATGCCCAGGAAGTTCCACCTGGACAGGAGGCAGAACTTTCTCCCTGGGCAGTGACCCAGCAGTGACCAGATTGTCCAGAGGGTGTGGAGTGTCCCTCCCTGTTGCAAGAACATATNCTGAGAGGCTTTACCCTGGAAAAGAAATGGTTCTGCAAGAGATGCATGTCTTTTCTTGCTCGTGCCTGTTACACAGGGCTTGAAGAACAACTGGAGTGCTCCCAGTCCCACTGCCCACCCAATGGCGTTTAGCTTCACTCCTGCAGCATTTCCTGCTCAGTCTCCTTTGCTGTTTGACCTTTTTGCTAAGTGCAAACAGGTTTTAGGTCGAACACTGTGAATCAGGGATGTTTATAACTTTTCATATAACACCAATTTGCAACTGCTCCGTGTGTTTATTCTCCTTTGGACCTCTTCCATCCAGACAATGCTTTCTGCAAGCACCACCAGAGGTGGGGGCCTTAACCCCATGCTGAAGTGCTGCTGTGAGGTGTTCCTGTCTCCCAGCAAACATGCAGTTGCTCCAAACTGGATTTAACCTCCTTTAGAATGCCAGGGGCTCTGTGCTGCTGAAGGTAGAACTGAAATTTGCATTTATGTAGAAAGGACCAGAAAATCACAGTAATCCCAGCATGGGTCAGGCTGGAAGTGACTGCAGGGGCTCAGCTGGTGCCACCTCCTTGCTCCAGCAGGGCCATCCTAAAGCACATGGATGGGATTGTGTGCACACAGCTCTGGAATATCTCCAGGGAGGAGAGCCCACACCCTCTCTGGTCTCTGTTCAGGACTGGGCAGAGGGACAGGGTCACTCCAGATGTTCCCCCTGGGCTGGGCAGCAGGGCATGATTGCTCCAGATGTGCCCCCAGGGCTGGACAGAGGGACAGGATCGTTCCAGATGTGCCTCCAGGGCTGGACAGAGGGAGAGGGTCACTCCAGATGTGCCCCCAGGGCTGGGCAGAGGGAGAGGGTCACTCCAGATGTGCCCCCAGGGCTGGACAGAGGGACAGGATCATTCCAGATGTGCCTCCAGGGCTGGACAGAGGGAGAGGGTCACTCCAGATGTGCCCCCAGGGCTGGGCAGAGGGAGAGGGTCACTCCCTATGTGCCCCCAGGGCTGGACAGAGGGACAGGATCATTCCAGATGTGCCTCCAGGGCTGGACAGAGGGAGAGGGTCACTCCAGATGTGCCCCCAGGGCTGGGCAGAGGGAGAGGGTCACTCCCTATGTGCCCCCAGGGCTGGACAGAGGGACAGGATCATTCCAGATGTGCCTCCAGGGCTGGACAGAGGGAGAGGGTCACTCCAGATGTGCCCCCAGGGCTGGGCAGAGGGAGAGGGTCACTCCCTATGTGCCCCCAGGGCTGGACAGAGGGACAGGATCATTCCAGATGTGCCTCCAGGGCTGGACAGAGGGAGAGGGTCACTCCAGATGTGCCCCCAGGGCTGGGCAGAGGGAGAGGGTCACTCCCTGACCTGCTGGGAATGCTCTTCCTGACATCCCCAGGATGCCATTGGCCTCCTTGTCCCCAGGACACCCTGCTGGTCACCACACCTGAAAGAGCTCCAATTGTCACAGGAAGGAGCCTGGGGGGTGTGCCTCTATTGTCCCATGCCCAGAGCTCTGTATTTATTTTGAAATTGTAATTTTTATTGCCAGGCAAAGTTACCAAAGTAGTCATAACATGTGAACAAGCTCACAGAGGCTTATAAATAAGAGTTTCACGAAATACTCGTACAAATTTATCAGCTTTTCAAGCTTCCTGTTAAAAACTTCCAACCCAGCCTATTTTTGCTGGAGGATTCTGAAGAGATCCTCTTTCAAACAAGCTCTGATGGAATTTCAAACAAAGCAAATGGATTACGGTCTGAGACACAGAGCCCTCTTGATTTACACCACCATTACTTTTTATTTGGGAGAACTGAGCAACAGGCTAATAATAGTACAAGTGTTTGAGTGTTTGTCAGGGTATTTTTAACTTTGTTTAAATGCTCATTAAGTGTCTGCATGCCCACTACTCTTGTTTTGAATTCTGCATATTAAAATTCCGAGTACTGCAAGCAATAATTAAAGTAGATTTTTGATTTAATTTGCAGATTCATCTTTACAAGAAATAATAAATAATAAACAATAAAGAATAAATAATATAAATAAATAAATAATAAATAATAAATAAATCTGCCCATGGAGATGAGTAAATCTTTGTGAATTCTTCTTGGTGCCCATTATACCAAAAGTAGCAATACGTGATAGCTGAAATATGTGCTGGGGTTGTTTTCCTGTATTTTCTTCCATTGATTCTTTTGGATGCAAGCAATCTTCTGTTGCCAACATATATTTGAAATATCTGTAAGCTTTATGTCTTTAATGATATCCACGACTTGCTGCTTCCAATGCACATAAATCATTAAGTTATTGTGCATAACTTGCTAATTTGGGGGAGTATTTAATGTCATTAAACTCACTTAGCAAATTTTTTTCTCATTGAAAAACTGCCTATTGAATTGGCTTTATCCCCCTTTCTCTCCTTTGGTTGTCTCTCTTTTTATAATTGCTATAACATTTACTTCATAGATATACTATTTATATTTATATTATTGATATTGTTTATCTTCATATTCATATTTATGTGGCTATTCCTGACTGAGCACATTAAATGTGAAGCTGTGCACCTATAGATCCTGGGACTGGAAAATGAAGCCCATGTTTCTTAGCCTCAAATGAAACATCTGCAAAGCAAAGGCTGAGGTGCAAAATGTCATCTTAAGAACATCCTAAGCGTTCATGGAGCTGAAGGAGGAGGCAGGTGGGTCCCAGCCACATTTGTGCATTTATAAGTGAATTTAGAAATGAATTTGTGATGGGCTCACCCATATCCCCTTTCCCTCAGGTCAGGGCTGCAGGACAATGAGTCAGGCAGGTTAAATTTGATACTCCCTGACCAGGAGATCTGCTTTGGGGTTTGAGCTCTGACTCCACATTTGTTTTGTGCTGGTTCTTCATCTCTTGGGTGTTCATTTTGTCCTTAGGGGGGTGCTCTGTTGTCAATGGATCCATGGCATTGCTACATACATATGAAATATTTAATACAGGCAATTTTTCTGGTGCTGCCTTTAATATAAGTCTGTGAATAGAGGTATAATGGCTATTATGGTATCTTTGCTAATCTGTCTCCAATGACTTTTTTTGGTTTGGTTGTTTTTGGACAGTCTGGTGGGTGCTTTGTTTGGACAGTGCTGGGTTCTGAGAAATGGAGCTCTGGGATGTATAAATCATATAAAAATCCCATTATAAAATACAATTTTATCCTATATAAAATTCCCATTATAGTTTCAACATGCCAGGTGCCTCTGGGAAATCTGTTTAAGTGTAGGTGAACACCCTGCCTGTCCATTTGGGTGGTCAATTTTTCAGCCATAGGTCAAGTACATTCACATGGAAAAGTTAACTCCAAGTTCCTGAGAATATTAACAGTAATTACACTCTTAGAGATCTATGATGTAAAATTTCCCTAGAAATCTCAAAAAATCCCTAGTAGTCTTCAGAAAACACTTGAGAACTTGGCTTCTGGCACCGAAATTGCCTGATTTTTGTCTTGCAGATTGTGACAGGCCCTTCTCCTGATAAATGGGGAGATTTATTCTATTTTATAAATATGCTCAGTGTTTCTTTGTGCTTGCAGCGAGTGATTTATTCTGGCACAGGATAAAACACTGCTGTCAGAGAAACTGCCTAGTAAAGATAAACCAGAGGAGATAAGAAACATCTTTGTAGCCCTTCAAAGGGCTCTATTGTGTCACAAGGGCTGAATATATATCAACCATAAGCAGGGATAAAAAAAAAAAAAAAAAAGTTTTNGTGACAAACTATTACTACTGCTGCTACCTAGTTCACACCTGTGTGCTCCAACTCATCCCAAAGCCTTGGCAATTTTTTCCCTGGGACAGAAAAAGCAGTGTTCTGCTGAGGATCAGGGCTTCCTAAAACAGTCAGAGAAACATTCCCTGTACCCTGGATTCCGACAGAATAGGGGAGGAAGCAGAGTGCTGAGGGACAAAGGTTTTGTATAATCACTCAACTGCACATTCCCAGACATCCAGAGCCTGTTGGAGGCAGAAAACTCTGCTCCTAACCTGTCTTCCACCTGGCAGTGGGTTGTAGATGCTGTTTGAGCTGGGGTATTACACCCTGATCTCCCAATTCCAGCTGTTTCAGGCAGAAATCCTGTGGCTTCTGCTCTGCTTTCTGTGCTCTGCACAGTGTGAAAGGAAACTCGTGGAGAGGTCACCTAATCCAGACCCTGTCCCGGTGGGATTCGTGCCCCTCCTGGAGCTGGCAGCCCTGGCTCTGTTTCATTTCAGGAAGCTTCCAGGGATGGGAATTCCACCTCCTCTCTGTGTAGGTCACTCTGGTATTGCACTGCTCCTCTAATGTGAAGTTCAGGCACTGAATAAATGAGATTATGGGATAAAACACTGAAAAGGGTTGTGGTCATCCTTTAGGATGGGAATTCACTGCAGGGAATTCATTGGGAATGGGAATGGAGGAAGGAATGAGGTGGGCAGCCTGCAAATAGTTTGAACATTTTTTAACACCATGAAAGAAATCTATTACGGCAGTGTATATATTTAATAAACCTCTCACATTTTAGCCAAGGGAATAAGGCTAAGGAAGTGTCATTACAAATGCCTTTTTAAAATGCTATTTTAGTTATTCAGTTTAAATATTAAAAGAAGACTTTTTGGTGTGGGAAATCATGCTTTCATCCTGAACTCACCGTTTCCATCTGTGTTTAAATCTCTCTGCATGGTTTGGGGGTAGCTGTGAGCCAGGGAACACTGGCAGCCTACAAATTGTCATGGGTATGGGACTGAGTCACAGAACAAGCCAGTTTGGGAAGGTTGGACAAAATGTCATTGTCATTTATTTCTTTGTCATTCATTCATGTCTTTCAATTCAGTCTGAGCTTTTCCACACAGGGATACAAACGGTAGAGACTGAATCTCTGGTGAAAACAAATAATCCTCCTTCCAGACCCTCCAGCTTTTCTGTTGTGAACAGAACATAACCCAAAAACTAGAAGGTCACATCTGTGATTCATGACAAATAAATAAACCAGACTCAATTTTCTAATGCAATCGAAGTCAATATTTCCTAGTGAAAATACTTCCATTTCTCCATGCATAGATGTTGATATGCAGAGTTTTCTCCCGTGGAGGTGAGTTTAATTTTTTTTCAGACTGCGACAAGACAAGAAAAATCAGTTTCCAAAACATGGAAGCATTGTGGAAACTCCTGAAAGGTAGAATTAAAAGACCCTTGATTTATTTCAGATCTGTGACTATGCAATTTTTTTTCTTTTTATAGCTTTTGTAAAGAATGGAAACACCTTGTGGGGGGACTTTTTTTGGGATTTCTTTGATTTGTTTGTGCTTTCTAGTGTTCAGCCACCACATATATAGATTATTCTTATTAATGCTTCAGTTCCAGCATCTCTGCTTTTGAGCTTCAAAGAGTAGGCTCTGCTGGAGATTTCCAGAAATTCTGGACTTTGATTGCTGTTTTCCACTGTCTTTCTTTATTTCTGATGCTGTCGAGTGAATGTTTGCTTTGCATTGCTGTAATTTCCAACAGAAATGTTATTTATATTCTTGCCTCCACACTGGAGCTGTTAAGATGGGTAATTGCCCATGAATTTTAAACAATACTGGCTGGTTGTCTCTGTGGATGAACAGAAACTGGCCAGGAGGAGGATTCTGTTCTTTTCTAATTCCATCTCTCTGCAGGAGATGGATCTGGTTTTAGCTGGAGCTGAAAGGTGAGGCTCGTTCCACACCAGGCACTGATACATAAATGCTTTTTAAAAACACACAAGTGCTTTTTTGGTGAACCACAGAGCTCTTTTTAGCCATCAAACAACCATAAACCATGTGAAAGTGCTCATAGGCCACTGTCTGGTGCTTACACTTTTAAAATATTAATTTAAATCTGTGTCTTATTGATACTAGAAAACATGAGGAGTTTCATGTCCTGAAAAGCAGTCTGGGGGAGTGTGTAATCTTGAGAAACTTCACTTTTCCTGGTCAAAAGTCCTAAGTTTTAGATAGTTAGGGAAGTTATTAATGTTTGGTAACTGTGTTTTGTGAAGGAAGAAGAAAGATCCTCATGTTCAAGATAAGGGAAACAGAATTATGTTCTGCCCCTCTGTATTGAAGGAAGGTGGTGGAAATGAGAACATTCAATTTGTTTTCGTTGGCAGGGGGCCAGGGGCAAGAGGAAAGGAAATTAATTCAGATCCTGAAGAGACTTGGAGGAGCTGAGACTTGAATTTGGCCTTGACTGAATTCAGCAAAGAGAAACTGAGTTGTTTTCACAAATACATTTGAGTTTTTAGGGATGAAAAGTTGCTTCTTCCCCCTCCCTGCTTTTCTTTATTAAGAAATTTCTGGAAAATTTTTCATCCTGAAAATTGCCTCAGGATAGTCCTTGCCTCAGGAAATCCAACCTATCCTGGAGGTGTGTGTGTATGTGGACAATATATGTGTCAGATATTTTAAACATACACATTACTTCTGGAGTATGTATTCAGAATTAATCATGTGGGGAATTACATGGACCTGACAGGAGGGCTCACTGATTTATGATTTAGTGTTTCAGACTCTCCTGAGATGGTTTCAGTAGGAAGGAACAGTGGCTGGCTGCATTCATTTCCTGTGCCATATTCCACACAAACCCCGAGCTCAGCTTCAGGGAATTCTGGAGCTCAGTACTGCAAGGGAAATAAAAAAATAAATCAGTGTTGAGGAGCCACTCTCCTTTGTGGCTGCAGTGGTCACAGCAATATTTCCTTGGAGGAGGAGCAGTTTTTTCCCTTCATTAAGGAGATTCTCAGCAGGATGTTCCTGAGCTGTGCTCACAGTTTCTCATCTCAGCACCTGGAGAAGTTCTGCTGATGGCAGTGAAGAGTTCTCCTGGTCTCTGATGGGAAATAATTAGTGATGCTCATTTTGGTGGTGCTGAGAAGCACCCTGTGAAGTGGAAATGTGTAATTTTCATTGGCTAGATCCATAATTCCCAGTGAATGGGTCTATTTGTAAATGTTTTATTTAGTGTGGAACTGTGTGTCTGTTCCTCCGTATGGCTTTATGTACGTCAGAAGGCTGTGAGCGTGGTTTTATTCCCATTACATGGAGACATGTAGTCATTCTCCCATTATTTTTTCCCTCAGGGCATCCTATTTTTCATATTTAAGTTTCTTCCTAAGCTCAGCATGCAGGATAAGAAGCAAATATTATGTGTATGAATTTATGATTGCAAGTAAGTGATGATAGGTAATATACATAATATTTAATAATTTGCCTATACTGACTTTTTTCACATTCTTGATTATGATTCCTAATTGCAATTTCCCTTCTGCCCCATTTCCACACGAAAATATAAAATCTGTGGCAATGCAGAGTGGGTTTAATGTTGATTTTGCAGAGGTGTGAGCGGGGTATCACTTTTGGGATGGTTTTAGGAACAATCTGGTGCTGTGTCTGGGGCTGATCCTGGGGATCAGAACACTCCTGAGTTTCCTTTTCAGTTCACTCAACCACTTCCCCTGGGTATTCCTTAAGCCAAAGCATGCTTTGTGGTGGACACAGGAGCTGGATTCCAGGCTGGCTGTTTCTGACTCCTGAAATCACATTGCAGGCAATAGGTACAACCTGGTCTAGCTCACATCTCAAAGAGAAGCTGTAAAAATTTAAGTCCTGGCCAATAATTTCCTCCCACTTTAGCAGAAGCCAGGGTGCCTTTTATAGCTGTATACATGCCAGCAGGGTTGTTTGCATTCCACCTGCCTGTAACTATCCTGTGTTTCTCGTCTGGATTTGATATTATTAATTTTTTTTTTCCTCCTGTGAGGCTGAGTAATTTTTGTGTGCTTTTTACTCTTCTGCACCCTGTAACAACCTGTGCAACACCCCCTTACACCTGCAGAGCTTCCCCAGCCCTGGGCCAGCACAGGAGGGACCTGGAGCTGCTGGAGAGAGCCCAGAGGAGGCTCCAGGATGAGCAGAGGGATGGAGCAGCTCTGCTGGGAGGAAAGGCTGGCACAGCTGGCATTGCTCACCTGCACAGGAGAAGCTTTGGGGGGACTGAATTGTGGCCTTGCAGGGCCTGAAGGGGCTGCAGGAAAGATGGAGAGAGATGATTTACAAGTGACAGGACACAGGGAAGGGCTTCCCACTGCCAGAGGGCAGGGTCAGATGGGATTTTGGGGTGGGCAGGCCCTGGCACAGGGTGCCCAGAGCAGCTGTGGCTGCCCCTGGATCCCTGGCAGTGCCCAAGGCCAGGCTGGACATTGTTGCTGGAGTAGCCTGGGACAGTGGAAGGTGTCCCTGCCCATGGCAGGTGCTGGAATCCAGGGCACAGAGAATGTTTCTCTGCCTGTTTTGGGAAGCTCTGACCCTCAGCAGAACACTGCTTTTAACCTTTGCCCCTGGAAGAAATTACCAGGGCTTTGGGATGAGATGGAGCACACAGGTGTGAACTAGACAATAGGATGTAGTAGTAACTTATCACAGGGTGAGAAATCTAGCGTTTTTGGATTTTAATGTGAGAGTGAATAGGGGACAAGATGCAGGATTTTGGGTGTTGTCTCCTCTCCTTCTTGTTCTTCTTCCACTCCATTTTCTGTAGTACTGCTGGCACAAAGTCATTGGTTAGAGAAAGCAGTGGCACAGGTGTTACATGAATAGATTAATAGAAGTTATTGGTAGAAAAGTAGAAACAAAGTACGTGTTAGAAGGTAATTGGACTGATTAGCTTTAAAAGGCCTTGGTTTGGGGTGTTTGGGGTCCGTTCTGTGCCTTGTTTCTTGTACGCTCAGTCTGGTGTGCAGACAGCGTATCAAACTCAAGATAGGAGAAAAATAAACAACAGCCTGAAGAGTGAGAAAATGAGATTCCTGCTCATTTCTCATCCTTGGCAAAGAACTCCCAGGGGAACCCCCCTCCAAAAGGGCCCAGGAGGAGGTTCCCACTCCTGCTGGTTCCACCAAAAACCGACAGCAGGGCTGGATTGGGGTGAGGTTTAAGGTCCCTTTCCACCCAGAGCAGTCAATATCTTGCAAAACAAATTTTCTCTGCAAGTTAGCAGGTGTTGCAGAAAGAAACTGCTGTGGGAACGTGGCAGATATCAGGTCTCTTAATTACTTTCTAAGTCACTAATTGCTAGCCAGATCTACATTTGTTGTCTGAGAGGTGAATCAGTTTCAAAGTAGCAAATGTACTGGAATTGCCTCACTTACAAGAATTGAAACCTTAGCTGGTGTTAATTTATCTAAAAAGCGGAGAGAATATTGTTCTAAAAATAATATTGGGAGTCTGAGTGCAGTTTTCTTTGCTTGGTGGATGAGTGGTGTTGTGACAGGTTCTTAGTGCAGGGAACCTTTTTTTTTTTCTCATTAGACATTTATTTTCCATAAACCAAGTCTTCAAGATGTGATTAGCTAAAATCAGGCTGCCTTCCTAATAAAGGATTCTATGTGCTTCCAGTTCTTATCTCTGACAAAGAGAAGGAAATCCTTGTCCTTGTAACACAGAAAATTTTGGATTTGTTTGCAAATTGATAGGTATTTTAATATTTGTAAAATGTGACTTGATTCAACCTAAGATCTGCAAAAGTACTCAAATTTAACTGAACTTACCAAAACAACTTTTAATTTTTTATTATACTAGATTTGATTCCAAAAACTTGCAGATATTTTGAGTGAGAAAGTGAAATCTGTCCACACTAAGAATTAAAGTTAAAGCCAAGCTGCCGTCCTAACCAAGCCAATAATTTTTATGAGGAAAATTGTTTTATACAACCTCTGAATACGATCACTTGTGCTGTAGCTGCAACAGGATTGATTAAAAGGAAGCACTCTGGATTATGTCAGATATCTGTCATTTCATAACTGCAGGGTCTCAACCTAGAACCACTTAAACTCTGATTATCTCCCCCCTTCAAAATTCCTTTTTCCCCCTAATTATTACTTGGCTCTGAAGAAGCGATAGGAGGAAACCTAGCAGCCAGAACAAAATGTTTATCTTTTAATTTTCCATTAGGCTGTTTGTGACAGAGGAATAAATGTGTTTGTGCCATTTAAAAGGCAGCTACAGGTGGCACTCAGGGACATGATTCCGTGGTGGACTTGGCACTTCTGAGTGTGACTGATGCTCTTAGAGGTCTTTTCCAACCTAAATTATTCTCTGATCACACATTTGTGTCTTACAAATGCTTTAAGGGGAGAGGAAAATGAATGAAGGTGTTTGAAATGTTTCATTAATGCTTCTTGAGGATGGTGGTGGCACAAAAAGCATCTCAAGAGCCTCAGTGCAGGTTGGCATCAACTCCATCAGCACTTTGGAGGACATGGAGTTGATAAATACCTTTGTTTGCAGCTTACATATCCTTTACAGAAAATATATTAAGGAACACCGAAGGCAAAGCTGATAAAAATTCTAAAATCCCTTTTCAACAGAATTAAACTTCAAAGGAAAGCGTGAGTTTCAGCTCAGTTTCGTCTCAGGATTAAGGTTATTTTGGAACTTTTGGAGGGAGGGATTGTTTTCCTCTTTGTTTTTGCAGCTCTTAGAAGGAATCTGAGTCACTTTAAGGCTTGGTTTTGGCAGTATTTTGCATATTCCTTTTGCAAGTTTTGTCTGTGGGAATAGTCTTTTCCCATCAATGAAATTCTCCTCGTGGCTGCTCCTCATGAGCTTTTCAGGGCTGAAAGGTGATAAATGCTAAAATATTTCCAAGTGGTTGGTATCCAAATGATCTGAATTCAGTTGTGGTGAATTTGACCAAAGATGACACCAAAACTCTGGTGACAGGTTTCACTTAACACCCTCGCTCGTTCTTACAAAGTTCTTGAAATGGAGAAATGTAGAAAATGTAGAAAATGGGTAGAATTTTTTTCACAGATCCTTGTGCTGCAGCCACACAAATTTATTTATCTAGGTGATTTAGGCTCTTTCCAGTAAAATACATAAATTCACTTCAGGATAATATAAGAATATAGGATAATATAAGGTAGCATCCATGTGTCTTGACCACATCTGGAAATTGTTCTCTTCATGAATCAGACTGATTTTCTTTTTCTGTGCTATGAGGAAGAGCAATCAGGCCACCCAGGAGAATCTGTGGTAAACATCTTGGATTGTACTCGTGAGGGGAAAAGAAAGTACAGTGAGAAATGCCTTACACTCTTGAAAAATGTGAAAAACAGCACCAGAAACTGTTGCAGTGTTTTGCTGCTGTTTTGTGCACAAGGTGTGGTGTTTGTGGAATTCACTGCTCTGCCCTGGATTTAAAGGTCCACTTAAAAACCATGTTGCCCTGGGTAGAAAACCTATGTAAAAAAATAAATATTTATGAGTTATAAAAAGGGTTCTTAATAATTGCAAGATGAACTCAGGGAGACAGAAGGGCTTTCAGTGGAAGATTACGTGCCTTTTCAGGCACTTTATCCATTTGTTTTCACCTTCTACTGCATGTACTGTTTATTATTTTGCTTCAAATACGAAAGTTGGTTTCATGTGTGCACTTATTCTTGCAGCTCTGGGGTGGAACTGGGAGGGGAGTTCAAGGTGAAAAGTTTTCTAGGGCAGCTTGAGCTGAGCTCAGAAAAGGATTGCTGGAACCCAAAATTCCTCTCCTCCCCTTCCTTTGCCCCGGTCTGTGTATTTATCTGAAGTTATTGTGTTACTTCTCTGTTCATACAACTAACATTAGTGTTGTTGTCCTTGCAGAAATTTGTTTTGAGGCAAAGTTTAGCAGAATTTTAGTAGTGGAAAGCATTCTGAAAACAGAGTGCTCTGAAGTGCAAGAAATTAAGTTAAACCTAAGCTTGGCCTAGAAAAAAGTTTATTTTATATATATATATATATATATTTATATGAAACTGAAATGAGGTAGAAAATGATCCCAGGGAGAACAAAGCTACTAAATAAACTATTTGTCCACTGCTCCCAGGTATGCACTTGAACATTAGTACATTTAATGCACACCACAGGGTATGGGGAGCAAAATCTAATATTCCTCAGCTCTTCTGCCTCCATGTGAAGCCTGGTCCCACTGTTTGCTGCCTGCAGTTTTGTGTAAATGTTTTGTGTTGTAAAGGGCTGTTTGGATTGAAGGAGTGATGTAAAGTTAGAAGCCCTGTGGAAGAGAGAAGCTGAGGGCATTTTGTTTCTGCACAAAGTGTCTTAATATGGATTTTAGTCCAGGAACGTTTGTGCTGTCACAGGTGAGCTGAGAGCTCCAGTGGTGATGTTGGAAATCTATATCCCATTGTTCTGTGCTCTGGGAGTTTGGGAAGTGCTCAGTAATGAAGGGTGAGATGTCCCCAAAGCTACTTTTCTCCACATAAAACCATAAAAATTGGAAAAGAGCTCCAAGGCCAGTGAGGCCCAGCTGTGCCCCATGCCCACCTTGTCCCCAGCCCAGAGCTCTGAGTGCCACATCAGCAATTCCTTGGACACCTCCAGGGATGGGCACTCCAAACCTCCCTGGGCAGTTCCAAGGCCTGAGCACCCTTTCCATGGAAATTCCTGCTGATGTCCCACCTGGCCCAGCCCGAGGCCTTTCCCTCTCCTGTCCCTGTTCCCTGGGAGCAGATCCCAAACCCCCCGGCTGTCCCCTCCTGGCAGGGAGTTGTGCAGAGCCACAAGGTCCCCCCTGAGCCTCCTTTGCTCCAGGCTGAGCCCCTTTCCAGCTCAAAATGTGAAAACCCGTGAGCCATGGTCCACTTTTGGGTGTAGGCCCTGGGGGGCTTTGTCTGCCCAAAATGTACCTGAAGGCCCTTCAATAAATAGAACTGCTTTTTATTGCCCAAATTCTGTCTGGCCTCTGGTTTTAGGCAGCCCAAAAGGCATCACCTCTCATGGGTTTTACATCATCATTTCATCATTCCACTTTGCAGCTGTTGCTCTAAATACAGAATATTTACAAACTAAGACTGTTTTTTATGAGCGTTGTCTCTACTCTCCCCCTGATGTCTCAGGTTTTAGCTTTTATATTTTTCAGATTCTATGCTGCTTTAGTGTGTGGGTCTGAGCTTCACATTAAGGGATGGGGAGCTCTCTGCACAGAGCAGGGAGACAAAACAATTCCTTCTCTAGCTGGGGACCAAGGACAAATGATCCAAACCTCAGGCCCAAGAGCACAAACAACGTGGGCTGAGGAGAGAAAAACAAGAAGGATGGGACTTGATAAGCTAAAGCTTATCAACTGATTTAATTCTATTGTATGAACTGGACAATGAACTCCAATGTGCAAATGGAGCAGAACTGATAAAAGTGCCAGAGCCCGTGCCCGGTGTCCATTTTGGGACCATTTTGGTTCATCTTGGGTGCAGCCCTGGCTGGGCTCTTGTGCTGCCCAAGGTGGATCCATGGAGGAAATCCTTTTAATAAATCCTTTTAATAAATCCCTGCTTTATTCTTTAGCTCTGTCCAGCCTCTGTTCCAGGTCAGCCTTCCCAGGGCATCACCCCAGTAAATTAGCAGGGATAAATCCCCTGACTTTTCCAGGCCCAGAGCTTTTTTAGGCTCCCCATTAATGACAGCTTTTCCCTCCTGAGAGCCCCAGTCCCGATTTCTTCCTGGGCACTCCAGGGGTGGCTGTGAACCAGAACAGGAGCAGAAAACAAAGGAACCCTGGGTGTGCCCCCAGGGAAATCGCTGTGATCCTTTGACAAGAAGTGATCTCTTAATTCTAGTGGCTCACAGGAAGGTGGAAATATAGTTCTCTGCATATATATAAGTATCTACAGAATGCTCTCATTTATCTAGGAGTGAACTGGAAGTGACTTTGAACAGTCACTAATTCCATATTACAGTGCAGCAAACTGCCCCACAGGGTGCTGCTCTCATTTCTTCTTTAAAAACACATTGTTTCCCAGGTAATACAGGAAATTATCATTACAATTAAAAGACGTCATTATCAGCAAATACTGAGAATTTTTAATTATAGGCAGGAAATCCCTCAAGTGAATCTCTTACAATAGAATTACATCAGGTATATAATTCCCTTTTAGATGCTTTCTGGGAACTGAGGCAACATCTTTGTTTTACAGGAGGATTTTTCCCTTTTTCCATGAGAAGGGATTCTTTGGTAATGTTCTGTCCAGACTGAGATGATGTAAAATTTACAGAAGAAAATTACTTGCTTAAAAGATTTACACAATAAATATATAAACTATATCTGTGTAAGTGGATGTACATCATGGAAATAATCAGGAAAAACTTAAATAAATTCATAATCCTGGTCAGGACTGCATGGAAGCAATTTTGCTGCTATTCCTACTTTTAATGGGAACCATGCCCAGTGCAACACAAATCCTGTGCCAGGGTTACCTCAGGATCTGTAAAAATCCACAACTTCTCCAGAGATGGTGACCATAGTTTACCTGAAGTCCTGTTTGTATCCTTAAAATTGGTCTTTTTGGCTACTTTTGGATGCAAAGAAGGAGCTTTCTGCTTTT
>VXAX01003109.1:206333-217076 GCA_013399835.1 Leptocoma aspasia
TTTTTTTTTTTTTTTTTTTAATAAACCTAATCTCTTTCTTTCTCCATTTGCCTTGTCATAATGATGATGAAGACATGAGAGGAAGGACAAATTCTGGGGAAACAGAGGGAATGGAAAGAAAGAAAACTACAGGAAGCATCAAGAAATAGAATAATGTGTTATTATTATTATTGTTATTATAATTCTTCTTAGTCTCTGTAACTACCAGCTTCAATGAGGAGACAAATCCAAAATAAAGAGTGGCTGAAGACTTTCTTTTGAGTTTAGAAGAAGAAACAGCCCTGGTCTGTTTGGTTTTTAAAGCAAACAAAGCAAAGTGTTGGTAGTGAAAGGAAATAACTGCCAGCAATATCAACAAACCCAGAAATGTGGGTTAGATATCTCCAGAAAAATCCACTGCTGCTTTGAGTTAAACAAAGGATAGCTCTAAAGCCTGCAGAACTGGAGGGCATTTACTGCTGTAACCTTGAAGTCTTGGTCTTGGGGAGGGGTTGCAGGTAGAAACCCTGTGTGGATGCCTTTCCCTGGGTTCTGTGAGCTCTGGTTGGTGCAGATTGGCAGCACAGCCCTGATGCCCTGTGCAGGCTGCCCNGCACAGAGTTGTGGCTGCCTGAATTCTGTTTTTTCCTCCCAAAATTTGTTCCTACAATAAGCTGGTGATGAAAAACTGAGTATATGAAGGGTCTGGGTTGAAGAAGCAAGCAGGTGAAGGAAAAGTCTGGCATGTCCAGAGACAGCAGGGATTTCATCCTGGAAGTGATAGATATTCACAGATTTTAGCCCATTTCCTCCGAGTTTGCACAAAAATTCAACCCCGGAGGAAAACTCTTGAAGAAATAACTTTAAAGGCTCCCCTGCTAATGCTCACAAAAAGGGGAAATAGACAAAACCACAAAAGCATGTGCAGGGATTCTCTTAATTGAAAACCCAGCTCATACTTTTTACACAGAGGAGTATCTTCTCAGTGATGTTCCATTAAAAAAAAAACCAGGAAAAAAGGTGTAGAAGTATCTTTTACAAAGTCACTTTCCCCTCTGCTCCTGTTGATCTGTCATTTAGCATGGATTCACTGAAAGTTTCACCTCTCACTGCCTCTTCAAAGAGCTGCCAGTCCTGTGAGAGAGCATAGAGAAAGGAAAGGAAAGGAAAGGAAAGGAAAGGAAAGGAAAGGAAAGGAAAGGAAAGGAAAGGAAAGGAAAGGAAAGGAAAGGAAAGGAAAGGAAAGGAAAGGAAAGGAAAGGAAAGGAAAGGAAAGGAAAGGAAGGAAAGGAAGGGAAAGAAAAGAGAAAGGAAGGGAAAAGAAAATAAAAGAAAAAAGAAAAAAGAAAAAAGAAAAGAAAAGAAAAAAGAAAAAAGAAAAGAAAAGATAAAGGAGGAAATGGAACTGCAGCCACTGCCATTGGGATCACTGAGTGTCAGGAAAGGCCTGTGAGGAGCTGGGACATCAGGAAAAGCTCATCCCTTGGCATTCAGGGAGCATTCAGCTCTTGGTGTGTGTCAGGGCTGTCCCTCGGGCCATCCTTGGAGCTGTGTCCTCACTGGGCTCACAGGCAGGGCATGAACTCCGAGCTCTGAGCTCCTCTGGGGTTGATTTTCAGCTGACTTGGGTTCCAACCAGAACCACTTGAGATTCTAAGGCACCAGGATACCTGCAGGAAGGTTGGATGGAGGGTGGTTGGATTCTTTGTGCTTTATTATGTTGCATTTCTGTGCAACCTTTGCCAGTGAGGGGTTAACAAAGCTTTAATGGATTTAATTGGAGGATTTAATTGTGGGAGAAGTGCTGTGTGCAGAGGTGAAGGAGCCTGGGCAGGGTGACTTTGGGGAAAGCCTTCAGCACAATGGTCCTGGAACAACAAAGGAATTCCAGGGAAAGGGAAGGGACGTGGACATCTGTAGAGAAGGGACATGAGGAAAAGCAGCAGAGTCAAGAAAATATGCATGATTTGCTTTACACTTTGCTGCTGAGATGGGGGACTGGGAATGTTCACCTTTCAGTGCTTCTGTCACCTCCAGCTGTAATCACTAATTAGATATCTCCAGAAAAATCCCTGGAAAGATCCATGAGGAAGCTTTAACAGGATATGTCTGTGTAAGTTATCAGCTGAAAATGTAAACAATAGTCTCATCCATTTTTACAGGCTCCCAGAGAAACTGTGTGGCAGAAAATGCCTTGCTGACTGATCTACATCAGCCAGGCACAGTTTTTGTGGATAAAAAAATTAAATGTTTGATGCTTGTGCTGATTGCAGTCACTGAGAACAGAATGCTGAATTTATGGGGGGACGTTGCAAAGGATGGGTTTGATTTAATACTTTACAAGTTAGAGCCTCATAATCAGATTGTTAGAGGAAATCATAACTTCCTAAATCTGGGCAGAAGCACTGCAGGTAGGGAGAAGAATTCTCTTTTTCACCATTTCCTGTCCTTTTCAAAGCAGAGTCATGCTTTAAATACATTTGTACATACACAAGTATTGAAAGCATGGCTCTGAGGTGAAAATATGTGTTAAAAATAAGTGTGTAAGGAAAAAGAAGGGGCTTTAAAAATCCTTTAGGATGAGGAATTACATCTTTGTTTCTCATTGTTGGGAAGTTAAGTGGAATAAAAACCATAAATACATGGATACATTTTCACCTTGCTGTGTTTGCTTCCCCATCTTTGCCTCCTCACCTGCTGCAGAATGGACATTTTCCTGGTGTCCCTTACTGGAAGGAATAAAGTTCATCACCTCCAAAGCTCCTTCCAGTACATGGAATAATGATTGCAGGCTCTGCTGCTGTGGTTTTTTGCATGGATGGTTCTTCTGGGAGTGTTTACAGTTAAAAACAATATTTTCATGACGATGCTCAGCAGGAATAATGAAGGAAGAATGTGGATGATGGTGTGGAAAATTACTAAGAACTGAAGTTAATTGCTCAAAGTGAAGGATTCTAGTTTCCTTCTGGTTTTTCCTAGGAAACATTCTGGGGCAAAACAGAATTGAGGTCATGACTTTTGTTTAATGTAGCTACTTACCCTCTTTTTCTTGTTTGACTGTGTTTTCCTGTGTTCCTGGTTACTGATAATGAGCCTCTGTTGTTGTGAGGAAGCATCAGCACCCTTCTGAAGGATTTCTTGAAGTGCTGAAAAAAATTCTTCTTCAGATGATTTAAATATCGTGTATTATTTCAAATGATAGTAAGAGATTGTGAGATAATAATTTCAGAATTAAAGAAGAAAGCTTTCCCAGGCTTCAAAAGACAATTCAGAAATTGATAACAAATTGTCTTGAAAGCTCTGCTGGCTTCAGAACTGCTCTGGCTACTGCCTGTGCAATTTTTTAATGGTAAATTAATGTGGATGGGCAGAGGTGGTGGATGGAGAGGATGAGGATCCAGCCCAGGGGGGATGGAGGATTTGATGCGTGCAGACAGCAGGGCTGGCAATTCTGAGTGGCTTCACCTCTTGCTGGGCTGACACATAAATTCCTGCTGGAAGCTCCTCCCAGACTCTGAAAAAGGACAGGTAAATAATCCCAGAGCCTGCCAGTCCTTGCATGCACGATCTTGTAGGTGAAAGTTTGAAGAAAATCTAAAATTCCTGTCAATTCAGTGTTTCCTGAGACCTGGAGTGTCACTCTATTGAGCAACATGAAACGCAGAGACAAACACAGCTACATCTGAGAGAAGGAAAGAAGAGAGGAGCTTTATTTTGGTTTTCACATTATATAGAGTTCTGGGAACGACCATCAATTGGAAGGTGAAGTTACCACCTCTCCAGCCACACTGGTCAGGGACAAAGTCCATCAAACCTTTCTCCTCCCAGGAGAAAGAATGAAAAACAAAAAGACAGTTAGAAAAACATGTGCATGTTTACAAAAAACAGCGTGAGAAACTCCATCACAAGAATGAGAACATCAGAAGGCTGAAAAGTGACAGTGACAGTGCAGAGTTTCCCTTCCTGCAGCCCAGCCCGTGTGAGCTCTGCTCTTTGTGCTGCCTGGCTGAGGAAGTTCTGCCCCCCTGCAGGCACCTTCTGCTGCTGCTTCCTCACTCAGCAACGCCTTGGTCTCTCTTTGTACTTCTGAGATGCACAAACACTTTGGTTTTTCTCCTCTGGACTGTCCAGCTGACTGGAGTCTTCCCAGGACTATTTAATACAAATACAGGCTCCTGCCACCGACAGAAAATCAGAGCTGTTTGAATTAGCTTTCTCTGGCCTCTCATTTAACTTTCAACTTTTCCCATGAATTTGGTTTGTTGGAGCAAAAAAGGACATTTTCTGTATGCATTTTATAGATAACTGTAACAATTGCAAGAATACAGGGAGCTGGGGGGTTTTGTTGGTTTTTTTGGGGGGGGGGGGGGCTTTTTTTCCTTCCCTTTTGGTTTGTTTGATTTTATTTATAAAATGGAAATGCTCTGCCCAACTCTGTAATACCCCTCTCATGAAAGAAGAACAAGCAGAAGATATGATTCTTGTATCTACTTTAGAAAATAACTGAATTTTCCATTAATATCAAGAAAAGGTTACTATTAAAAGTCCCATTTTCCAATCCCAAGCCCCACGTTTCAAACCCTGAAGTGTTGTTTGAAAGGTATGTTGGTAATTTTCCTGCCACCTAACTTTCTGTGTTACTTCTAATAATTTTGCCATAAACATTTGGCTGGATGTTTATTCCATAATCTTTCAGCTTCCTTCTCGTGTGCCAGAAGCCTGAACAATGCCTGCCAAATTCCCTGATTTCTTCCTGACAGCTTCTGATTGACCTTTTGCTTTTACACAAAGATCAGGCAGTGCATTAATCATCCAAAATGTGATTAATTAAAGGTAATACAATATTAAATTACTCTGACAAAGGAGCCATTTCCTTTTCCTTCTGACAGCCTGAAAAAAGCCCTCTGGTTTGGATTTCTCTCTGAACTGCCCAGGATTTTTCATCTGGGCACCCCCAGCTCTCCTGGAGGATGGGAACCCCCAGCCTTGAGTTCCCAGAGGCAAAGGGAAAGGTAAATATTGCACATTTCTGTAATAATGGAGGGTGAAGGGGATCTTTGGCCATTTTCTGGTCCAATCCCTTGCTCCAGGTGCAGAATTCAGATCTGAAGTTGGATTGGCTCCTTAACCAGTGAAATCTGGGGATCTTGAATGACACAATTCCACTGTGTCTCTGGCAGTGTTGGAACAGTACCAGCAGGAAGAATATTATTCCTTATGTGCAGTTCAAATTTCCTTGGCTGCACCTTGTTCTTGTTGCCTCTTTCTGGAAAGGCCCCTGAGGTGGGTCTGACTCTTCTTTTATCTTTAACATGTTCTTCAATCCCCTGATTATCTTCAGGCCTTTCTCACCCTGTGTGGTGGCACTGATAACCTGCAGCTGCTCACTAAAAGTTAATTTTGTACTGCTCATGTGATGCCTTTAAAATAAAAATGTGTCTTATGGTTTATGATCTAAGTCCTGGGTAACTCTTCCCTGCTTTTCACACACCTCTATCCCAATTTTAATGCCTTTCTGTTCAAGTTTTTCAAGCACATTCTGCCTTCCCTGTGTGCTCAGAATGATAATTACAACTACATCATGTAGTCTTTGGATCCTAAGGAATGGCCTTGACATGTGTTTTTTATACAAGTTTATTTTGTAACCACTGGCAGTTTTCTGAAGTGTGTTTTGGGGTTTTTTTCTTCTGTAATAGGTTTTATTATGTAATAATAAATTTTTATTTATTGTTANATGTGAAGGGTGAGACAACACAGATGTTATAATTCACACCATCACAATCAGAAGCCAACTATTTCCTAATTACAAAACACTGTAAGTGTTTCTTGGCCTATCAGCTTTTTGTCACACCATGCTGTAGATGCCTTTAACCCAATCATGTAAAATTACCCCTCGTGGGTGCTCTTACAATGCAACTTTCACAGTTCTATTTCTCCAAAGTATCCAGTCTGATTTACTAAACCATCCTTTGAAACTTGTTTCTAGCTCCATTTCTCTCTCAACAACGTCCATCCTTTCCATGGCGTTTCTCAGTCAGCATTTCTGATCTCAGAGTTTGCACACAGATCCATTCTGTGTGAGCCTTCTGTCAAACATTGAGGATTCTCTGCAAGCCCATTTCCCACGGGGGGAAGCAGGAGTGGGGCTGGCCAGGAGCAGGAGCACTGCAGGGCAGAGCCAGGGCTGGCTGTGCAGCACAGGCAGATCCTGCTGGCATCATTTCCTAGGCTGCACCATGTGATGCTCTTGCTGCTGGTTCCCTCCCCTGATCTGGAGGATCAGTGTATCACATTTTTATCTTTTTTTTCTGCCTGTGCCAGGGTCGGGATTAAATGCTCTGGCCGGTATTTCTCGTTTGGACTCAGATGTTTATTAGCTCTCATCTATATTACATCCTCACAAACCCTGAGTTCTACAGCATGTCACTAACAAACTACAAAATGGCTCTGTTTGTGTCTCTCTAAAAGGCCTTTTAAGGCTAAACTATCCAATTAAGAAGTGATACCTAAATTATTTTTACTTTTAACCCAATAACCAACCACCCCTGCCCCGCAATGAGGACTTTTCTGTCCAATCACACAACAGCACCAAACCCATGGGGAAGAAGGTGAAGAAGAAGGAGCAGCCTCCACCCTAAAACCTCCATCTTGCTTTATATGTATTACTAAGACCTGAAACTCTAAGTTTTGCACCCTGTGATATCCCACACTTCTGTTCAAACTCCACACCCAGAATCCCAGTGCTGTCATTCCATTTTGGAAGCCTTCTCCACGTTCTCAGGTCAAATGCAGAGTTCTCTTGGGGGTCAGTGCCTGTCAGCACAGAAAGTCTCAACTTCTCAGTATCCAGGGTTCCAACATCAGTGCACACACTGTAAGAGTTTTGATGGGAGCAGAGAAGCCAGCTAGATCCTAGAAAGAAAACAAGGGAATGCTTGAAGGGTCTTGTGCTAACAAGTGTCCCTGCATTTCTTGCCAGCTTCTTGTGCTTCATTTCCCTTGTGCTTTGCTGTGTCTGTCAGCCGTGGAAAAAGGCAAATAAACTCAGGTTCACTGGTGTTTGAGTGGTTTGTTATCGTCGTGGTCCATACATTGAAGAAAGGACTCTTGACAATAAATTTAGAAGGCTAATACGATTTATTAAAATGACTCCATAATTCTAGTATTTTTCTATATCTGCTCAGCAGAGAGCATTCTCCATGCTCCTGCTGCTGCTTCGTCCAGGGAATGTGTTCGAATAGTTTACAATATCAGAAAGATAAAGTAATTTCAGCTCCTTCTCCTCATAGGTAGGAGTAGGCCAACCAATTCCATGCCCTTGAAGAACAGACACAGATATTTTGTTTACAGAAAGCTTATACAGAGTAAAAGACAGCAAAAGGATGTTCTCCCATGGGAAAATGATCAGAAGGCTTACACACAGAGAAACTTATAATATGTTCATAGCAACAGTTTGTAAATGAATCACAGGATCACAGACTGGTTTGGGTTGGGCACCAACCAATAAATCACCAACTCCCACCCCCTGCCATGGCAGGGACACCTTCCACTGTCCCAGGCTGCTCCAGCCCCAGTGTCCAGCCTGGCCTGGGCACTGCCAGGGATCCAGGGACAGCCACAGCTGCTCTGGGCACCCTGTGCCAGGGCCTGCCCACCCTCCCAGGGAAGGATTTCTTCTTAATATCCAACCTAAGTCTACCCTCCTTCAGCTTAAGGCCATTCCCTGTGTCCTGTCCCTCCATCCCTTGTCCCCAGTCCCTCTCCAGCTCTCCTGGAGCCCCTTCAGGCCCTGGAAGGGGCTCTGAGCTCTCCCTGGAGCCTCTCCTCTCCAGGTGAGCACCCCCAGCTCTCCCAGCCTGGCTTGAGGTTCTGAAAGGAAGAACTAAATGGAAATTCTCTTTAAAGTGTGGTTACAGGCGTTCCAACTCAGCTTGGATGTTGCTGTGTCTAAGCACATTCTGGATTTTTGAAATCTGAACCGCAGCTGATGATGTGGGTGCCAAATTTTAGTGCTGATCAAAAAACAAAGGGAAGAAATTCTCTTTTTTTGGAATCAGTGGACTTTGGCTCAGCCAAAGCACTGGGCTGCAAGAACCCTGCAGTGTAAAACTGCAGGAGGGCAGTGCTAAACTGTATGAATGTGACTGTTGGGTGTTTTGGCTCTCATGAAAAATGGAATCATGGTTTAAAACACTGCCTTTATTTCTTAATTTCCTTTCTGTGCCATGTCTTTGTTGTATTTATTACCTTGCCATATTCCTGGGTCATGCTGATTGTGCAGTCCTGGGGTCAGTGTAAGCTCCTGGGCTGTTCAGTGATCTTTTACTTGTTTCTAAAAGAATGGGAACCCTTGCAATAGAAGTGATATTTCTTAAAAATCTCTGACAAATGCTTCAGATCCTCAAACCTAAAATGAAGGGCAAGCAGGAGTGAGATTTGGAGAGCTGGATATCTTTTTCCAGCCAAGTTTTCCAGACTTCCCCTATTTGCAAACATGGATAAGAATTTTCTCCATGCTGCAGAGCTGAGAAAATAAATCTCTCTTTCTCCTGAGCTGCATAAATATCTCAGCAATAAATATTGTAGAAAAGCTGATAAATATTGATATATGATATAATGATATATATGATATAATGATATAATGATATAATAATATATATGATAAAAGCTGAAATTAATATGCTTGCTGAATGAAGTTGCAACTTTGAAATTCTTTGACCTGAATGAAATGAACAGAAATTATTAAACTTTTGCTGAGCAGCATTGGAGGATAAATGAGTGGGGTAGGATTTAGAGTAAACTACGTGTTTGTTTTCTTAATTTCAAGTGTTCCTGATTTCATTAGAATGAGCAATTTCCACAAGACCTGACTCCCTGGATTGTTGTGTTTATGGGACTGGTGTTTATTTTCTGAGCTAAAACGAAAGAGCAGCCTCTGCTGGCAAAAACCCCAGATGAAAACAACAAAAATTAACAAAAACCTACCCAGCCTCCTAGAAAAAGGGACTTTTAAGCTGCCTATAGCAGCTTTGTGGGGCTGAAAGTGTGAATAAAACAAATCAAATGTGCAATTCCCTGTGTGATTTGATATTGTCTCTCAGGCCTCTGGGTTACACCTGCCCTGCAGCTCCCCAAATTCCTGAGCAGCCTTTTCCAAAGCTGCACCCATCCCATGCACATCCTGCACTCAGTGTCAGAGGAGCTGAGGAACTTTGGGAAACTCGTGGAGCTCTCAAGATTTTGAGGCTGCAGTGGAAGAAATGGAGATTTTTAGCAGCACTCAGTAAAGTGCAGTTCAAGTACTTATTCCTTCTTCCTTTATTCCTTCCCTCCCTTTGCCCTGTCCCAAAGGAAAGTTATATTCTGCATTTTTTTTGTGTGTGTGTCTGTGTTAAATCTTTTTCTCACTCGAGGTTCTGCACCCTGTGAGAGGTTTACCAGCACAGCATCCACCTCTGCCAGCACTGGGCTGAGGAAAAATTTTCCATTTTAACATGTAAACTCCATGTTTCCACTGTGTTTGGCGCTTGAATGTGTATTTTTAATCTTGTTATCTGCAGGAAGTCTTTGTGTATTTTCATAAATTGTTGTCAAGCAAGGGTTCCATGCTGTGGCTGAAGACTGCTGATAATTCAGAATTTGTGCTACAGGTGGAATTCCAGTCCAATTTGTAACAACTCTTTTTTGTGTGTGTGTGTGTGTGTGAACTAAAATGACCAGGCAAAAATCCCACTGTGCTAGGATGTACAATGCATATTTTTTCCTAAAAAATAAAAACAAACCACAAAAAAATCTTACTGCTTCAACTGACCACTTCCTCTCCTTTCTCTATGCTAAAACATTCCTTCTCAGGAAAACCAACCACCTCTTCTTTTAGCAGCAAAGTGGCCCAGGAAATTTATTATGATGTGGAAGGAATTTAAATCTTATCCTACTTAGAAAAATCAGCATCTGCAGCTGCTGAGATGGGAATAATGAATGGGAATTTGGAATATGGGAATAATTAATTATATGGGAATAATGGAGAACTTTGATGAATGTGTAGTGAACAATTTCAAGGATTCTAAGCCACATTCAGATTGTTAAACGAGGAAAGATGAGTGAAGCTTAAATTATTGGGCTGAAACTGTGGATTTTGCTGCTCCAGAAGCTGTTCTGTAAAAATCCAGGCCAAAATGAGAGATTTGATGTTAGAACCCTGGATGCTGAAAACTTTAAACCTTCTGTGTTGAAAGGCACAGACCCTCAAGAGAATATTACATTTGACCTAAAACTGTAAAGAAATCCTCCAAAATTAACTGATAACACTGAGATTATAAGTATGTAATTTGAATAGGAGTGTGTAATATCACAAGATACAAAACTTAGAGTTTAAAGTTTCAGAATATAACAAGATATATAAGACAGAATAGAAGTTTTAGAGCAGTAACTAGTTTTTCTTCTTCACATAATTCTTCATCAGTTTGAGTAGCATTAAATAATTAGTTGGAAAAGTCCACATTACAGACTTCTCAATAATTTGATGCCTTTCCAGCCAAGCTGGGAACCCAGAAGGTGTCTGAGAATGTTCCTGAGCACCACACAGTGCTGGGGCCCTGCTGAGAGAGACTGGATGCAAATCCAGTCCCTGTGATCTTCTCTTAACAATGGTAACCAGCATAATTACTGGGTTCTGCTAAAAGGTTAACGACTTGCAGAACTTCTGGGAATTTTCAAGTGGATGGATTTTTCAATTCCCCCCCCCCCCCCCCACCGTCATCAAAA
>VXAX01003109.1:222224-256716 GCA_013399835.1 Leptocoma aspasia
TCTTAAAAATAGATATAATATTCTATTATCCATTCATTCTGGGGAGGTGGGAGATCTCATCTTGGGAAGAGCTGAATGGAGTACAAATTGCCCAGAGCAGGCAGGCACTGTGTGTGCTAATGGGGCTGCCACAGAGGAGTGCAACAGTGTAATTTTTCTATCCATCACTGTCATCCTGGGGGCTCTGGCAGCTGCAGGAACAGCTGTACCCCAGGTCCATTGTCCTTGTGACCACCCCGTGCGTTGCTACAGCCTATTCATGGCACTCTCAGGGCTTGGAAACTGGATGGTGGGAACGAAAAATCCGAATATTCTAAATGCCACTGGCTCATTAGCAGCGCTTCCCACAATAATATCTAATTTTTGAGAGTTCACTTGGCAGAAGGAAAGGCGTTTGCAATGGGACAAGTGTTTCACAGCTTTACAAATGCGAGCAGTGTTTTTCCAGGCAGCACAAAGGGGGAGGAAAGCTCTCCACAGATGGATTTAATTGCTCCTTCCCCTCCCTGGGCTTGGTTTCTTCCCCGTTCCTGAGGGAAGACTCAGCCTTTGTGGCAAAGACAATAATTCCTGGCGTGGAGATCCAGGTGCAGGAGGTTCCAGAGGAAGATGGGGAAGGTGGAGAATTTTCTGTCGTGTACCTCATTGCAGTGGTTTTGGTTTGTTAATTTTAGATTTTTTTAATTTTGAAATGTTTTGGTTAATGTACTAATGAGTGTGGTGGGTTTAGTGTTGGCTAATTACTAATACACTCATTTTTGTTGTAAGGTAGGATTAGGAGAAAGGTAAAGTAGGTTTAAAACTTTAAAAGGGTATAAAGAAAATGTTATTAACAGTAATTAAAAGAAAGAGTGATAAGAATTAGAATAAAATCTTCAGAACACTCCTCCTTCCCCCACAATTTTTTTTCTTACTGATAATGTAAGGGAACAAAACTTAAAATTTCAGTTAGTCAATTAAAAAAAAAAGAAGTTCCCAAATTTCTTTTGTCTTTAACATGTGTATTTCACAAAAGTGTATGTAGCTTTTTAGTGGCTAAAATTTTACATCACTTCCTTAAATACCTCCCATACAAAACGAAACCACTGATCCCACTGACAGCACGAAATGAGATCTCTGTTGTATTTGTCATCCTGCACTCCTGGAATTTCAGATTGAAGCCCCACCTTCCTCCTGGGTGAATTTTTCTGTTTGCTGATTCCCCAACGCTTTTGTGCCTTGTGGATTTTGAAGTTTTCAGAAAAAGAGCTGGACCTTCCCAGGGCACACGGGATCCAGGCCAGTGGCTGTGTTGCAGATGGGATTTTTATTTAATTAAAAGAGGAAAAGAAGGTGTGGGAGACCTTTGAAAATAAACAACTTTTGAAGGGAAAGAAAGAATGATTTTAGCTCCTGGGTTAGGAGCTGTTCCAATCTAAATTTCAGAATCTCAGGAGGTTGAGCCCTGCTTGCTGTTGCTACAGTGAATTGAAGATATTTAATATATTTCAGCATTTTTTTCTTCAGGTTAAGCACCTGCTAAACTTTCTGTAGGGTTTTATTTTGGTCCTGCATATCAAACAAAACTCTGTAGGCACTCCTCCTTTTGCAGAGCTCATCATTTTGATGCAGTATTTTGGCTGCAGAGCTCTCGTGGGTTTGGTGAGTGTACTTTGCTTGGCAGTTGTAGGAGCCATATGGAGCCCTGCTGAAAGCTGAGACAGGCTCCAGACTTGGAGAGATGTTGGAAAAAAAAAAATTAAAATCTGACACAGCTGCTATTTCTACTTGGAAATTGGAGGGAGTTTCTTACATGGCACTGAACCTCAAATCTACATGGCAGAAGTGAAGAATTAATTGAAATGGAATATAGTGAAATGTATATTTCAATATATGAGGAGCGCTGCATTTCCAGTTCTTCTGGTCAAAGGTTGTTTCAGTTCTTTCTGTGGCTCTCACTTCATTTATTATAATTCATTTATTATAACTTCATGGCAGCCTTCAGTATTTTACTTCAAGCAGTGACAGAATTAGTATTTGCTTTGTGTAATTATACAATGTGGAGAGCGTTGGTTAACAGTGCTTTTTTACATATTTATAGTAAATTTATTTCCTCTTCCTTTTTTTTTTTTTTTTTTAAGTGTTTCTGGCTCAGAAAATAATGAGAAGCTGCTGAATCTCAAAGACTCTTTACTAACATGTAGCTCCTTTTATGTTTATCTGTCCCACCCCTCCCTTCTCTGGAAATAAAATTCTCTGTTCCACAGTAAGGTCCAGTCTGAGCTGAGAGCAAAACTCTGATGATGTTATAAGCATTGAAGGAATTTAAAAAGGAGATACTTGGATTTGAGGGACAGAAAAAGAAAGTGGTGATGCTTTGGGATTTCCTGTCACTGATTGTTGGTACCTCCTGCCCTCTCATTTTCTTTGAATCGTCCTGAAAATTGGGCAGACATGAATGGTACAGCTGAATAATGTATATAATCAAAATAAACTGAGAGAATTATGGTTGTGTAGTATTTGCAGCTACTGAAAGGCACTAAAACCTCATTTTTATTTGGGAAAACTCACCCACATTTGCAGGATTTCACACCTCCCACCAGCAAGATTGCTTCTTTTGCATGTTGGTGCTGTTATTTTACACAAGTATCAAAACAACAATTGCCACGTGTCCTCTGATGTTATGGATATTAAAATGCAGCAGAATATTTTTGGTCTTCTGTAGTGATCTAGTGGATGGAATAATTACAGAGGATTCAGAGTTACGGGTTAGGACTTAATCTTCCAAATTTGGTCTTTAATTTTGAGAAGATAAATGAAATATTGGACGTGTGACAGCAAGGAAGCAACTCTAGCAAAGCCCTAATAACTTCTGCAAATAAATATATATATTTGTGTTATATCTAACAGAAGTGGAGTGTCTGTGGCCCAGCTTAGCTGGGAGCCAAAGGTGATCACAAGGATGGTTGATTTTGCCACTTCAGAGGGTGATTATTCCTCTGAGGAAGGAGATAGGGGACATGGATATATCAGATATTAGAAAAAATTCTTGCAGGAGCTCCTAAAGAGGAGCTGATTTTAACAGATGTTTGTGTTTTTCATGTTTGGACATATTGGGGCTTAAGGAACTGTAAATGTTACCTGTGAAACACCTGTGAAAAGGAGGGAATAAATGGGAATAATTGTAAGGGAATAATCCTGCTGATGGAGGAATGTCTGTGATGGGTGCATTCACATATAAAAGCGAGTTTTTATTTTAAATAACACTCAAAATGGCTGGGCTGTAGGGGGCTGGTTCCTATTTTTCTCTCTGTTGGAGTGCTTGTTTTCCCATTTATAAGCAAAAGGAATGATGGTTGGCTCTCTTGTGGACAGCTTGAACATGACACCTGGAGAACTTCAGAGATAAACACTTCAACTTAAGAGATAAACACTTCTCCCTTACTTATTTTGTGTCACAAATTTATTTCTTGTGCTCCCTGGAGTTCTTTTTCTCCCTCCTTCTTCTTCATCACTAAAAGCTCACAATTTTTTTTTTTTTTTTAATGGAAACTATGGAGCAAATTCCCAGTGGTCTGCATTGTCTAACAACATAAAGTGTTCTCTTCTTTTCCTGTTTCACTGTACGTCGTGTAACTGTTTTCAGTCACATCCAGTATTTCAAAAGTGAGCACTTTGAGAGGCACCTTGATGAACTTGCCCTCCCCATGTACAGCTGCATGTGTTGACCAGAACATTTAAATGATGTATTTTGGCACATCCCAAAGACTCTCTGCAGCCCTGGCCCTGGAAATTTTGTGTTTCCTGAACCCAGGATGGCCAAGGAAGGTGTCATCCCTCAGCTCCAGAGTAAGAATGAAAAGTTCACCTTGTCTTGTTCTGAATCCTTCCTGCTAAAACCTCTGCTCTGTGTGAGTGTGCAGCAGAAAATTATCTTTATTAACAAAAGTACTATGTCAAATGACTGGTTTTTTCCCATTAAAACAGAATTTCCCATCCCAAGGAGCTGAACCCTCCCATCGTGGTGTGTCCATGGTGTCTTCTGAAAGTGGTTTTTAATCCAATGCATTCTCTCATCTCATTTCAGTTTAATTTCACCCTGATCTTAGGGATAATAAAGATGATACATGTTAATTATGCACATTAAAAATTAACATGTCTTACTTTAATTAGTTAAGTGATCAGAAGCAGAAATATAAAAATATACAGTCTATGTTTACCAAGCTGCTTTACTTAGAAAAAAGCCTAAAAAACCCCCAGCAGCTGATGCTGAAAGACACCCAACACAAATTAATTTATTTTCATGAAATAATTTTACTTGTAAATCCACTGCTATTGCTTCGTTTACAGATTTATTTCCTGGCTACTTATTTCTCCTTGATTAAAATCTGTCCTGATTAATGCTGAACTGAAAGGCTTTGACTGTTCAAGAACTGACATCACAATGAGTTTTTCAACTTGCAAAATGGCCTGGAGGAGATCTGCTCCTTCAGATTTGTGTTTTTTCCCGCTCCATGGTAGCCTGATTAGAATATCCAGCACATCTTTCCTCATGCACAAGCTCTCCTGCTCACTTAAAAAAGAAAAAAAAATTAGAATGATTATTCATCAAGGTGCACAAAATAGAAATATTTCTATGTCATGCAAGGGCATGGGAAATGTGTGTTCTGCTTCTCCCACTGAAGAACTCCGTGGCTCTGGCCCTGCCAAAATCCATGGCTCTCATTTTCCAAGTTCAGCTTTGCCTGGTGGAGCAGACAGGAGCACCTGGAGTGCATCAGCTTGGAGCATGCAAAGGGATTAAAAACCCCAAAGCCTCTGGATTTCAGAATTTACTGGCATAAAAAATGCTAATCAGCAGGGAATTTATTTACAATGGTGTCAAGGAGACAATGTTAAGGCTCTTTACTGAAGATCAGTGTGAGTAAATAAATAGAGACTCAATCTAGAAGATAAATTAGGGATCAATTGTACAATTTATTGGGTTGGCTATGTGGATTTAACTTGGTGGATTTAATCTCTGCTGCACTGGATGTCAGGCAGGTCCTAAACAATGTGTGTCTTTCAGAAAATAAATGAACAAATGATTTATTTACCAGAAGATGTTTGGGAATGTTTCTCTTAGCAATCCTGCTGTGTTGTAAACCAATATATTCAAATATCTGCAGCCCCTTCCTGTTCTGGGGAAAGGTTTTGAATTCCCCTGGCTTGGCTCTCTCTTTAAGAAGAGTCATTATGCCCCTATCACAATAAGAGTATTAAGACAAAGGAGATTTACAACATTTCTAATTATTGAACTTTACTGGAGAATAAAGCAGCAGGAAATAATTTCCTAATAACTGGCTTTCAACAGTTCTGCATTAAAGCTTAATGAGGTGATCCTTCACCTGCAACCACTCAGCTTTGCTTAGGTCAGAATAATCCTGAGGTGGAACTGGATTCCACCAGCAGTTCCTGCCTCCTCTGACCTTTTTTAGGAGGCATTGATTTGGAGATTATTTGGGGAAAGTTGTAATTTTGGGTAAAAGGAATTATGGAATTAATGGAGCTCTGATAGAAAACATGAGTATCACAGTGATGTTTAAATCTATCTGTCTGAACCAGGCTCTTGCCTTTCTTAAGGAAAATTAAGGAATTTAATTAAGTGCTTAAGAGCACTTTGCTCTTAAGGAAAATTCACTTTGCTCTGCTTTTGCTGTCACTGGCAGTGAATGCAGTCAAATTTCCACCATGGCAGGGAATTTTGGGCAGCTGGTTCTGCCTGGGCAGAGCTGTGTGGCTGGGAATGGCTTTGGGCATCCAAAATTGACCCCTCAATTCCAAGAGCTGGAGTGAGCTCAGTGCCTTCCTGTGTCTTGTGCAAATTCCTGAGTTAGATTGGGGTTTTTTTTGTGTGTGTGTTTTGGGTTTTTTTGGTTTTTTTTTTCCTTTATATTTTGGGTTTTTTTGGCATTTTGTGTGGTGGTTTTTTTTGCTTGCTTAGTTTTTAAAGTTCACTTAACTCACCTGGCTAATCGTTTCCCCAAGGAAATGTAAATTTGAGCAGCGGTTGAAACATATTCTGGGTGTCTCAGCCTGGAGAAGAAAATCTCTTCTCATTCCTTCCAGAAACGGAGGAAAGTTAGTTTGGCTGCAGAGTGCATGAGGGGAAGGTGTGAAAAGGAAGAAAACCTAGGATTTTAATTGTTAGAAAGAATGTGATCTCGAGTTTTGTTCCCTCAGATGCCTCTTTTGCAAGTTAATACTGAGAACTGAGAACAAAAAGTGACCTCCTGCAGCCAAGAATTGAAGGGATGTTATCCCAGAGAGTGTCAGCAGTGAAATTTGCCTGTGATGTGGTCGTTGGAGCTGTTTTGGAAACTTTTCACTGATTTATTCACAAAATTATCCGTTGATAACCAAACTGAGAGATGCCTCGTAGCAGGTGCAGAATTACCTGTAAAAATTGGAATCAAGCAAGAGGAGGCAGGAAATGCATCTTTGAAATGGCTGGGATTATTTCATGAACTGGAATAAAAAGCCACTGTTTTGGGGCAGCCCTGTCTAGTGGGTGACATGCTGGGATATTGGTGTCTAAGAATAAGTAAGTGCCTGCTTTTAAAGAAAAATGTTCTTACTGAAAAATAAGAAGTGTTTTAAAATAATTTAAGAACGGTAAGGGTTGGAAAATAAGGCCCTAATATTTTTATTTGTTGGGTAGCAAACGGTTAGGAAAATGAGTAGTGGGTGAGGGTGACCTTTCCATCTGCAGGGCATCCTGGTGGTCTGGCTGTGCTGTCAGAACTGCTGGAAATGCTGTTATTTTCCTTAAACCCATCCCCAGCAGGATCACACTTCCTGGGGCAGCTCTGACTGATACCCCAGTGCCAGCAGGGTGGCAGTTGCTTCGTTCCAGACATAAATAAACCAGAACTCAACGTTTCAACAAATGTGTTTTCCTGGAAAATGAATGAGTGTCTCTGGAGCCCTGGCACTGAAGTGGCAGCAGGCTGCTCTTCTTTGCTGCTGCCTTCTGTGCCCCAGTCCATGGGAGGGTGAAGGGTGGTTTGGACCTCAACCTTTCAGGCCTTTTCCTCTCCCCATCAGCAGAGGAGCATCAGCCTCGAGGTTAATGCAGTCACTGCTCCTTCTTGCAGGAAAACACCTCTGAAAAAGCAGTTATTCCCTCTTACTCAGGAAAACACCTCTGAAAAAGCAGTTATTCCCTCTTACTCAGGAAAACACCTCTGAAAAAGCAGTTATTCCCTCTTACTCAGGAAAACACCTCTGAAAAAGCAGTTATTCCCTCTTACTCAGGAAAACACCTCTGAAAAAGCAGTTATTCCCTCTTACTCAGGAAAACACCTCTGAAAAAGCAGTTATTCCCTCTTACTCAGGAAAACACCTCTGAAAAAGCAGTTATTCCCTCTTACTCAGGAAAACACCTCTGAAAAAGCAGTTATTCCCTCTTACTCAGGAAAACACCTCTGAAAAAGCAGTTATTCCCTCTTACTCAGGAAAACACCTCTGAAAAAGCAGTTATTCCCTCTTACTCAGGAAAACACCTCTGAAAAAGCAGTTATTCCCTCTTACTCAGGAAAACACCTCTGAAAAAGCAGTTATTCCCTCTTACTCAGGAAAACACCTCTGAAAAAGCAGTTATTCCCTCTTACTCAGGAAAATACCTCTGAAAAAGCAGTTAATTCTCTCTTACTCAGGAAAATACCTCTGAAAAAGCAGTTAATTCACTCTTACTCAGGAGAATACCTCTGAAAAAGCAGTTAATTCTCTCTTACTCAGGAAAACACCTCTGAAAAAGCAGTTAATTCTCTCTTACTCAGGAAAATACCTCTGAAAAAGCAGTTAATTCACTCTTACTCGTAATTTTATTGAGGAGTTATGGGGGAGACCTGTTGTATGAGCATATTATAAGTTTCTCTGCATGCAGGCCTGCAGAAAATTCTTCCCATGGGAAAGCATCTTTTTACTCTGTAAAAACAATAAACAAATAAATAAACAAATCTCTGAGCTGTGTTCAAGGACACAGATGGTTTCTCTGCATGTCTCCTGATATAGGAGATGAGAGTTTTCTTCCTTTCCCCCTATGAGGTGAAAAGTTGTTATTTCTGATTGTGTAAGCTATTCTGACATTCCTTAGACAGAGCTTGACACAAAAACTTCGGATGCTCTGGGCTAAGCAAATAATAACCCAAATCCTTTAAATTATAGAGTCATGTTAATAAATAATATTTAACCTTCTAATATTATTGTCAGAAGTCCTTTGTTACTGCACAGACCACAGCAATAGAGACCTTGCTTTGAGGCAGGTAGGGACAGACCTGGACCTCGAGGGCATCTCCTCTCCTAGAAGGGGGCTCAGGGTCTGTTTTATTCATCCCCCTCAAATGAAATTCTCAAGTGAACATTTCCATTTAGATCCAAGGAGGAACATAGAAGGGTATGAACAAGGTGGATTTCAGTATAATTTACAAAACTGAATAGTAGCTTTCTATCTCTAATTTTTTTGGTTTTGTTTTTAAATTTTAGGACTAATCTAACTCTTGGCTCATCCATAATGTGGGAGACCTGGGCTGAGCTCCTCCTTCTGTCTCAGGGTGTGCCATCCAGCATCTTCTCACCTGCCAAAGAGGCTCCTTGGCCCTTCTCTCCTGGAAAAACTCTTCCACTTTGCATGAACCACGCAGCTCCTGATCACAGAGAGCCTCAGGGACAGGGCACTCTTTTGACAGACTCTGGCTTCACTAGGGATTTGATTTTTTATCCTCTTGGTGCTGGAAACTTCCTTTGCAGGGCTGTGGGTAGGAAGCTATTGATATTTCATTTTCCTCTTCCTTCCTCGTGCTTGGCTTTATGGATTGTGTCAGTGAAGTGGCACTGGAGTCCTTTCCTCAAAGGCAAAGGTGCAGCCAAGAACTTGAGTGAATTTTGCCTCCATTCCAGCTGTTTTTTGGGGATGAATGCTTCACAAAGAGCATCTGATGATCTCTTGATGATCAAATCTATTGGTGAGCACGGCTTGGCTGGAGAAGTTGCTGCTGCCTGGTTGGAAAAGCACTGCTTTCAGTCTGGAGGGGAGTAGAGCTAAAAGTGGCAGGTAAATAATAATTAGGAAACATTACCTTTCTGGATGATATCTGCCTGGCTTGCTTCCAGAAGAACACAATTCCTGTAGGTGCATTCACTGTGCACAGAGCCACCCTTTGGGGACTACTCATGCAAAGAAAACTGGGGCAAGCAGACAGGAGAAGAGGCAGAAGGGTGAATGCTAGCCCAGTAATAATTCTGAGGCGTGTTCCAAGTCCTTGTAGAACAGTTAGTACTCAGGAGCTGTGTTGTCAGTAGCACCTGTAATTCATGGATGTTCTGTATTTGTAGCTGCCAGCAGAACAAGGGGTCCCTATTCCATGGGAGCTGGCCACCAAAAAAACCTTGTTTTGAAATAAAAAGGACCTGATTTTCCACAGGCCTCAGCTGCCACACGTGCTGAGGGAGCAGAGATGCCTGGAGTGCTTGGTCCCAGTGTCTCCCAGTTTGTTTTGGCACACAAGGAGCCCCTGCTCTGACCCCTCTCCAGCCCTCACCATCACCACCTCCAGCACCATTCCAGCTGCTCCCAGCTGCAGTCCCAAAATGCTTCAAAATAAACAGCAGCAACATCCTCAGTGCCCTTTCTTTCACTGCCCTGTCAGGATGACTCAAAAAAACCCCCAAAACAGGCAAACACTGTTAAAAATCAATGCCCCATAGCTGGCACTGAACAAAGCACGGAGGGATCTCTGCAGTGCTTTCCACTTTGCTCCTTTCTTTTGGGAAGAATTGATGGGAAATTGCTGCACAGCTTCCATCCACAAAAGCTGTTGTTTTTTTCCTCCAAGTGTGATATTTCCTCAGCCCATTGGTTTCTCTGAGTGCACACATCACTCCTGGCAGGGAAATGCTCCGAGGGACTGAGCAGCTCTGCCAGCCTGGCCCTGCCAAGGTGAGAAGTGATTCCCCCCACAGAGCAATTTTCTCCAACAAATCTGAGCTTCTCACTGGGAACAAGTTCTTTCTGGAGACTGATTTTTACAGGGCACATTTCCAAATGGGTTGGAATCACGATTTATTTTGACAAAAGTTCACCCCTTGGCCTTTTCCGGGTGAGGCCCTCAGGGCTGAGGCAGAGATTGCTGTTGGTCACAGGGCACTGATGCTGCTGTTGTGATTTAAACAAACCCCCTATATCCAAATGTGTCACACTTTTGAAGATGCCAAAATTTTGGTTTTCTTAAAGTCAAATATAGCTTTTAAAACCTCGTATCCTCCCAAAAAACAGTGCTTTTGGGAAAGAGTTGCTGTAGAGGAAAGCAAAATATAAGCCAGAAAATGAACAGGAAAAAGACTTTCAGGAGGGATTAGCCTTGAAACTAATTTTGTCCTTCAGACACTTTCTTCTTCATTTTCGTTTCCAGTTAATAGTTATGAATAAAAAGTTTTTCCTCTTGCATACTGCACTAAACCATCCTCTGGATAATATATTTGCAGCCTGCTGCTTTGTCTCCTTTTTTTTCTGATGGAGATCCATGCTTCTGTCACTTGGAAGAATCTTGCTCTCCTGTATATGTTCATTTTACGTGTTTTATATCTTCAGTCTGAAGTGTCCTTTGATCATCACAAACCTGTTTGAACCCATCTGGGCAGTGAACATTTGGTTCAGAGCTGATCCTGTTCCAGAAGATTCTGCACTGGCCCCACAGCATCACCCAGAACTCACTGTTTATTCTTTATTTCAATTATCAGACTCTACACAAGCAGACATTCAGCACATCTATGCCATATATTAAAGCTCTTTAAATGTCTTGTGTTATCTTGAATAAGGCAATCACAAACCAGTCTGTGATTTGCCTTTCTCAGGTCTCAAGTTTATCTCCCCTGTTAGCCAGCCTCTCCTAAAATGTGCTATCACTGTGACAGAGCACTGAGAGGCTCCTGCCCTTTGTAGGGTTAATGGGCTTTGCTTGGACGTGGATAAAGTGAATAATTAGCAAGGATATTTACACAGGTGTAAGCACTGCACAAAGGATGACTTGAATTTTTAAATATTCAAGTGGGGAGTGAGGGAGAAAAACCAAGGAAATGACAAATATTTGGGTCTTTATGCTCGCTGGAACAACGTAATCATAGAGAAAGAAAAGAGCTCCTCACTATTCCTGTCTTGCTTATGGGGCAGAGCCAGTGAAAACTGCGTCCCCTCACCAGCACGCCCAGAAAGAGAGCTCCTGAAGATGTAATTTCTAGGAGCTCATGTCAGAGTCTGAACCTCTTGGAAGATTGTTTTCCCTTGTGGCAAAGCTTTTGGGAGAGATCCATCAGATGGAGGCATTTTTTGAGTGCAGGGAGGCAGGTGCAGCTGAAGGCAAAGTCACTTTGGTGTGCATTTCCAAGCGTCCTGTTACAAATATGCTCTGGGTTTGTGTTCATCCACACTCACCTCTGGCACAGAAAAATCCCAGCCCTGCCACTGCCCTGCCTGCAATTTGCACACACTGGAGATGATAACAATTCAGAGGGCTCAGGATCTTGATAGGATCAGTTCTGATTTAGCCCTGACACAACAGCCCCGTGATGGATGGCTCAAGGAGCAGCTAGAAAATGGCTTGTCCAGTGCTGTTAACGTGAGCCATCTCCTTGCTGCTCCTCCAGCCCCTGACAGCGTGGTGGGTTTGAAACACATCCTGGCTGGCCCTGCAGCAGTGTCCTGATTCTTTGTGGCTCTTTGGTGGGTTTATTTGTGCAGATTCTGAGCACGGCTGTGCAATGTGACACATCCCATTAGCCTGAGCCCTGCACGCAACGGGCAGAGCAGAGCTGCTGCAGTGATGGTAATAAATTGGGAAGGTGTAGGGCACTGATGGGAATACCACTCCAGGGAAATGTTGCAACAGATAGGTTGTGCTGTGCTTCAGACAAAATACAGAGCTGATGGCTTTGCTGCTGCCTTGACTGGGAGAAGTGGAAGTGGTTGCAGAATTGCCCAAGTCTGGAAGAGCGTTTATCCTAAAGGGTTGACTTCAAGGTCTGGAGAAAAGGGCTGCAGCATTTAAGCTAGGGCTTAAATCAGCTTCATTTCAGCTGTGATTTGTGATTCCTGAACAGGACAGGAGGAGCTCCCTAATGATCTAAATATTGGCATGAGAAGCTAGTGCAAGGAAGGAGGAAGGTGTTTTCGTTCATATGACATTTCTATGCTAAGCTCTGTCGTGCTCCCCCAATAAAATGTGCCAACATGGTGCCAAGAGGCACAACTGAAAGCTCAGCAAGCTCTTTTTTTCAGTACTTGGTAGTACAGAGGAAAAATAATCCCAGATTAAGAGCTGTGCTGTAGACAACAAGGGGAACAAGATGCCTTATCGGCAGCTGTCCAGAGGAGTGATAAGGGAGATGTGCATTTCTTCAGCTGAATTCCTGATGAGGCTGTGGCTGCCAGCCCTGCTCAAGGGCAGGGCACTGGGATGAGCAGGTTCTGCTCTGTGACAGACAATGGGCGTGCTGGCAGGGGAACATCACTGCCACAATCAGCAAAGGGTGCAGAAAACCAGACCCTGGTCCCAAAGAGAAGAAAAAGCAGTGCCTGTAGTGATGCCTNGCAGAGAGCTCCCCATCCCTTAATGTGAAGCCCAGACCCACACACTAAAGCAGCACAGAATCTGAAAAATATAAAAGCTAAAACCTGAGGCATAGTAGGATGTGCTGTTTGCCATACAGAGCATCCAAAATCTCTGGAATGCATCCCATTCCACCTGTTGCATGCAAATTCTTTCTTGGCATCCTGTGAGGTCTGTATGGCATCTCCTTTCCTCTAAAAATCTCTGCGGGTCTGGGTAAGGTAGAAAAACCCACTGTGCTGGACCTGCAGAGAGGCTGTTTGGATTTTCTTCTCTTAAAAAGCAAAATAGAGGACAAACTGATTTAGAAATTGTGGACCTTCTGTAGAAGAGGTAAGATTTTGGTTTTTTCAATGTGATTAGTGAAGGTGGTTTAGTGTCTGAGGGACACAGGCCATGAACTGATGGTATTCATTTTATTCATGTGCATGGTTCAGGTTTATTCTGAGACATGGGGTTAGGAATTAACTTGGGGTAGAAATCCATTTTGGATTTAGGTGAAGCGTGCTGTTTTGGATTGTTTAGTCCGTAGCTTGCTGGCATGGATGAAGTTTGTTGTTTTAACTCATTTAGTCTGTTAATTTGCTGTGTTGGTGAGAGCCTGTGATCACAAAAAGCCTGTAGCTCACAAAACTGCCTCAAAAAGGGGAAAGGAGTATGAACTTCCAAGCTGGAGGGAGAGAAGAGGCCCCTTGGACCTTGAAACAAGAAGCAAACCAAAACTGAGGCTGCAGGAGAGGACAGAAAACCAGAGAGCTCTCTGCACAAGGACTAATTGTAAGGCTAAACTAGTAAATGAATATGCATGAACCTATTGCAAAACTTAATGCATAGGTTAGGAGAAAAGGGGACTCTCGGGGGTGCACATGCCTTTGGAAACTGTTCTGCTTGTGCCCGGTGCTGTAATGAACAAATCACTTTTCAGCTTGAATTAGTTGAAGGGTTGTCTGTCCGTGCATCAAATCACTGCTACCCAGGTTTGTTGGCAATGCAGATGTGTTGTAGGACTCAGAAGAGCCAGCTGGGACAGGAGCCTGCGTGTTCTGAGTCGTGGGGAAGTGTTTTGGCCACATCTCCCCTCTCAAGTGCTGAAGCAGAACTCAAACCCCTGCAATGCCTCATGTGCCAAGCCCAGCACTTCTCCCTGCAGAGCTGGGCCATAGCACTGTGGCAGAAAAAAACCCCAGCTAACAGCAAATCTCAGTAAAAATTCCTCTTCCCTGCCCCCTTTCCCAAAATCTCCAACTGCTACAGCAGAACAATTTATATATATATATATACACACATATATATTTATATAATTTATATATATACACATTTATATCCTTATATTTATTTTTATAATTTATATATACATATATACACACAACAATATATACATATATATACACAACAATATATATACATATATATATATACACACACACACAAAAAATATATATACAACAGTTTATATCTACTCTTTTAGGTATAAACACCTGAGGCTCTCCTTTTACTGCTCCTTTAGGTAAGGCAGAGATGGGCAGTGTTCCTTTCTCCTGGTATAAAACGTCACAAGAGCTACAACGGTATGAAAAGCAGGAAATCAAACACACAACTTGGAAATAATTGGACCCCTCAATTATTTCAGCCAGAAATTGAAATGGAGTGGCTGCAAGCTGCAGTTGGTTATTTTTAGATTGCTTTGATGGTTTGATGATTTAAAGTCCCATCACTGCCTCCAGTATTTATCCCAGCAATCTATTTTAAATTTGATCAGAGACTTTACAATCCTCCAGAGTTTGCTCTTGTGTTATTTAGGAGTTGGCTGGCGAGGCAAGAGGCTGCCCATATTTCAGTGTTCAGCAGCAGTGTGTGCCATGCAAAGAGGAATTATGGATAAATCCCTGCCTGATTCCTCACTTTCACCTGTTGCAATATTCAGGGGATACCTGTGAGAGCAGGAAACCTTCAGTGCTGGGAGAGTAAAAGCAGTAAAAGCAGTAGGGCTGGATTGTGTAAACATATTATACGTTTTCTTTGTATGTAGGTCTGTAGAAAAACTCATAGGAAAGTGTCTTTTACTCTGTATGAGATATTATAAACAAATTTCTGAACTGTGTTTCAAAGACAGAAGTTTTCTTTATTTGTCTTCTAATAATAAGAAATAAAAGTTTTTCTTCTTTTTAACTTACGAAGTAAAAAGTTGTTATCTCTAATTGTGTAAGTTATTTTAGCATTCTTTGTACAGAGCTAAAAGCAGCAGCTTTGATACTCTAGACTGAGTAGATAATAATTCTTTGAATTATAAAATCATATTAATAAATCATATTTAACTTTCTAATATTATTACCAAAAATCCTTTGTCACTACACAAACCNCTCATAGGAAAGTGTCTTTTACTCTGTATGAGATATTATAAACAAATTTCTGAACTGTGTTTCAAAGACAGAAGTTTTCTTTATTTGTCTTCTAATAATAAGAAATAAAAGTTTTTCTTCTTTTTAACTTACGAAGTAAAAAGTTGTTATCTCTAATTGTGTAAGTTATTTTAGCATTCTTTGTACAGAGCTAAAAGCAGCAGCTTTGATACTCTAGACTGAGTAGATAATAATTCTTTGAATTATAAAATCATATTAATAAATCATATTTAACTTTCTAATATTATTACCAAAAATCCTTTGTCACTACACAAACCACAACGATAGGGCTGCTTTGGCTACAGGCAGAATCTAAGGCTGAAAGAAGATGGAATGAGTGGGGAAAGGTGGGGAAGGAAATTCCATCAGAGCTTGGGAGAACTCCTGAAGTTATAAAAAGCTGTGGCAGACCTTCATGGTAATGTCAGGGTTCCTCTCTGTGATGTTCTGAGGAGGACAGCAATAATTTATAAACCTTTATATTCAGATGAACAGTACATAAAAATAGCTTAGCAGTTTCCAGCTCTCATTGTTAATGGTTTGAGAATCAACCCTTAGATTCTTCTTAAAATTATAAAATAATAAAATTATACGATTATAAGTTACCAAGTTAAAGAAGAGGACTTTTTTGCCTAGTCCTTGCTTGGCTCTCCTGAAGGGAAGAGGCACATGGGGTTCTTTGTGCTGAGTAATTGCACATCCAGGCATTCCTTGCAGCTCACTGTAAATAAATTCAGAATCACTTGGTTTGTTTTTCTCAAGTTCTCTGTTTCTTAATTTATGCAGTGGAACCTAAAAACATTATGGGGACTGACTGAGTTTCAGGCCTGACTTTGATTGAATAAACTTAATTTTATAAAAGAGAAAACAGGGAAGTCTTGCTGCTGGTGGGAGCTGTGGGCTCTTGTTTGACCAAAGGACCAGGCTGCCATGAATGGTGTTTATTATTGAATCACTGCACAGAACTTGTTTTTACACAAGCCAGTGTGAAATAATTTTTCATTATTCATTATCAGGATAAATTATTAAATTTTCCTGAATATGTATGAAACCCAACAGGGCTGTAATAATTGTGAACTCCTCCCAGCAGATTTTCTTTGGTTTGTTTTGTTGTTGGTTTTTTGTTGGGTGTTTGGAACTAGATGATCTTTGAGGTCCCTTCCAAACCATTCTGTGACTCCATGAAAACCCCATAAAATCATTTACTCCCACAGTTTTTCTGCTAGAAATAACCATCAAGTTTATGACATTTTTCCTGTTGCAAGACCATCACAGACAGCTTCTTTTTTTTCCAAAGCTGCCATCCTGAGGTCAGCCTTTCCAATCTGGCAGAGTCAAGCTACCACTACCCCAAAATTGCCATTTTTATCATTAATACCTGCTGAAGCTGTGTTCCAGCTGGGGAGCAGCTGCTCCAATTTTTCCTTTATATATTTTATGGCCATTAAACAGTTGATTTCTGTGCTTGATTGGGGACAGATTTGTATTTGACAGCTTTGGAATAGCTGAAAAATGTACAAGGGAAGATTTGTGCTGGGCCAGTGAGACAATCCAGGAAATAAATATTTAAGGAAGCATTTATCTGATGAGTTTAATGCTGGATTTTACATAGGCTGGAAAACTAGGAAAATATCCAAGACCAGAAGGGATTGTTTATGTTCCAAGTGTAAGTTCAGGTATGCTAATGTCTGTATGAGCAGTAGGATTTGTTAAAAAAGGATGGAAGAGCATTTTGTTTTTTTTTTTTTTTCTTTAAGCCTTTTGGCTGCAGGAGTTTCGGATTAGAGAGGGCCAATAGCAATAAAAATTAGGCTCTGGCCTAATTTTTAGTGTTCAGGGAACCAAGAATTGTATTTTATTTAATTCTGAGTGGGAGCAGGTTGGTGTGAAGAAGACAGATTTTCAGGTTTTAATACACTGAAGGATATTCAGAAGCAAGTTGGAGTTTGATTGAGAAAATCCAGAGGTGGAGAACATTTTCTCTTCATTTTCTCTTCCATTCCTTGATGTGTTAAATCTGTTCAGCAGCGCCCAGGAATCTTTTTAGCCTAATGACAGCAACACTCTTCTTGGGTGGGTGCCTCGAGCAGAATTTGTTTCCAGCCTCATCAAGTACTTTCGACACTCAGAGGTCTGCAATAAAGGATGAAATGTGACTTTCTGTTTTCTTTTTCACACTACATAAGAAGGTGATGTTGAATGAAATAAGTTCAACTGTTTAACTGTCTTTCCAGTTAAAGAGAGAAAAGACAAAGTTTAATGTAATTTCTTTGTTTAATTGGAACATATATTTGATAGAAAATATTTAAGCTTTTTTGTCTCATTAAGCAACTTAGTTTGGATTTTATATCTGAAAGGTTTTTCAGCTTTGCTGTTTAATGGAGGAAACAGACTATGGCGTCCTCCAGAAAGAAAAGAAAAAAATGTTGGCACTCTGCAACTTAATGTAGTCATAAATATAAAGGGTAAAAATGTATAGAATATGAAAAGGGTAAAAATATAGAATATGAAAAGGGTACAAATATAGAATTGAAAAGAGTAAAAATTAGAATATGAGAGCTAAATGTTGCATGAGAAAAGCAAAGAATGGCTGTGCTGCCTAAGGGAGAGAACAGCTCCTTGCCCGCCTCCTCCTGTCCCCTCCCAAAGGAGCTCTGATACCTGCCCTGCAAACCTGACTGAGTCGTGGCCACCTCCCTTTCTATCTGTGAGGCCAGAATGTCACCATTTCAGCAGATTATTGCTTTTTTTACCAGGCACATTCCGAGTTTAGCAGGAGGCAAAGGAGCTCCGTGCCCGCGGTGCGGCCGGAGCCGGAGTGAAAGGGAGCTGTGGGGTTTTGTTTGCTGCCAGATCAGATGGTCCCCGTGCAGATCTCTGCTGCTGAGGTCACGATTTGGGTGACATCAGGGGAGTGTTGCTAAGCAACAGGCAGCAACCTGGATGCCACATTTGGTTCCTCTGATTTGGTGTTTGGGATCTGCCCTGATGTGTTCGTGTTCCAGTCCTGGCACGGGGCTCTGTGCTGGGCTGGGTTTCTCACACACAGGAATCGTCCAGCTCATCACGTCCAGCCTTTTGGGATGGGGTGGACTTGAGCAAAGATCTGTGGGCTCAGATACCAGCACAGATTGTGGGGAAAAGAAACAACATAAAGCATTCTGGAAAGAGAAAATGGAGAAATAGAGTGATAAAGGAATAGAGAAACCCACTGTGTTCTCCTTGGATAACATCCCAGCTGGTCCCACAGACACCTCTTTTAAAAACACATATTTATTTAAAGCTGCAATAGTATTTGTCCTCTCCCACACAAAGCCAGGCTAAAAATGTCCTTTAAATTGTGCCAGGCATAAGCAGAAAATGAGATTCATGACTGCATGCCCTACATTTTGCATTCAGCTTTGTTTTGAATTGTATATTCCCTCCATTATTAGTCCTTTCTGTTTAATTCCACATGAACATTAGGCAGTAGTTCATAAATGTTAATTAAACTTTACTATTCACCAGTGGGGAATTTTTCTTGTTTGATAGGCAGGGAGCATGAAGCGGAAGTGGATGAGTACAACCTGTGTAGCTGGGGGAGCAATAAACAGGATGCACTTTTCCTGGTGTTTTTTTGGGGGTTTGAATTAGCACTGCCAAGCCCAGGAGAATGTCAGGGATCTCTTCCCACAGGGTCTGAGGTCTGTGTGACCACGGGCACATAAAATTGACCTCTTCAGAACAACCAGCTGAGGTCAAGCTGCCTTTCCCAGCTGAAGCCCCAAATTGCTAATTAATTTTCCCTGCCTTGATGTGCTAATTTCAAGCATGTGGGGTGAGGCTTGTCTAGCCCTGAAAAAAACAACAGGCAGCAATTTTTTTCTCCCAGATGTCAATGTAATAAGGCAGGAGGGACTGTTAGCTCTGGAGGGTGCACAGGGACAGGAAGCAGCAGCGTGCTCAGGTGTTTGTTACATCCCCACTGTTGGAATCCAGGGCACAGGGAATGTTTCTATGCCAGTTTTAGAAAGCCCTGATCCTCAGCAGAACACTGCTTTTAACCTCTGTCCCAGGGAAAAATTGCCAAGGCTTTGGGATGAGTTGGAGCACACAGGTGTGAACTAGGTAGTAGTAGTAGCAGTAGTAATAATAGTTTATTACAGGGTGAAGAATTTAGGGTTTTAGGATTTTAGTATGAGAGTGAATGGGAGACAAGATGGAGGATTTTGGGTGTTGTCTCCTCTCCTTCTTGTTCTTCTCCCACTCCGTTTTCTGTAGCACTGCTGGCACAAAGTCATTGGTTACAGAAAGCAGTGGCACAGGTGCTACGTGAGTAGATTGGTAGAAGTTATTGGTAGTAAAGTCAAAACAAGATACGTGTTAGAAAGTAATTGGACTGATTAGCTTTAAAAGGCCTTGGTTTTGGGTATTGAGGCCATTTTGTCCATTTTGTACCTCATTTCTCATATGCTAAGTCTGGTGTGCAGACAGCATAACGACTTCAAGACAAGAAAAGAACAAACAACAGCCTGAAGAGCAAGAAACAGAGAGTCCTGCGTGTCTTTCATCCCTGGCAAAGAACTCACGAGAGGGAACCTCCTTCAAGGGCCCAGAGAGTAGGTTCCCAGCTGTGTGGGGTCCAACCAAAAAGAAAAACCCCTCATTCACAACACCCAGGATTGGTGAGCAGCCACCCCTAACCCTCCAAACCCCACCTGCTCCTCCAGCTCAGCCCCTGCAGCCCCTCTTGTTACACCCTCAGGAGCAATGCCAGTTGAGTTTTTCATGTGAGAACCCCTCAAAATGCAGTTGTTAGGGAGAAGGATCCATGCTGAACGCTGCTGGTTTGGATTTCCTCTTGCTGTGCCTTGAGGCAGATGCTCCCGTTCTGAAGGTGGATCTTTGCACAGCAGCACTCTGCAGGCATTTCTGGTACCAACAAACATTCCTTCCCGATGGGAATTTGCTTTTTGCTCCCACTTGGAGTCAGGAAAATGCATCCATGTGCTTTGTACTCACAGTTTCCTTCTGTTGAGCCCACTCTCTTGAACCAGTGCTGCTGCATCACTCCACAGCTCATTCAGCCACAGATTATCAAAGCTGGGTTTTTGGGTAACTGTCAGGTTCACATTTTTTTCCAAGAAACGTGCTGCAGTCACACATCTTCCTTATCAAAGCCAACCAGGGTTCATCGTTCAGCCACAATGTAATATTTGGTTCCCAGGTTACAAAAAACCCTTCTGGGGTGGTGTTAAAATCTAGTAGGGCAATATAATCCTCTTTTTTAGCCTTCTGAATATCCTCCTTTCTCAGAAGGTTTCTCATTGCTCCATTCCATCTTTGTCTCAAGCAGATGGTTTGCTCCTTTCACATATTCTGCATTCTTAGTTAAGTTCTAATTATTGTCTCTCTCCCCAGATGCCTCATACTTTGTGTGCTGACAAGCACACATTTGTGTTATCCCAGGAGTGATTTTAATTCTGTTTCTGCACAGCCAGTGTTAAGTTCAGTCTGTACAATTAATGGTATAAAAGTTGTTTTACAGAGTTTAAAGCTGTGTCTGGATTTCTTCAAGTCACTGTGTGTATTTGCAAAAATACCTGAAAAACCACAGCACCTCTGCTATCAGGATTTTGCTACTAAAATGAGGGCTAGATTTAAAAAAAAATTATAAACCCTAAGGCCTTGGAAGCTGATGGGTAGAGTTTCAGAAGGTCAGCGCTCAAGTGTTGATGGATTTTGTGAAATTCCAGCTTCTCACATCATGTGCCTAATTAGGAGATTGGAGGCTTTTGGAAAATGAAGTCCACAAAGTTCAGTCTCCTCCAGAAGCAGCCAAAAAAAGCTGAATTAGGATGCTGAGAAGAGACCTACAGGCTTAATTAAACAGATCTGAGAAGCCACGTGTGTCTTGATGGGGCACCAAAGGAGAAAAAGTCTGCCTTGCCCTGAAAGGGAGACTACAGAAAATGCTCTCCAAGGGTTGGAAAATAATACAGGACTGAAAGGATGTTGCCAGGGAAAATGGGGGAATGTCAGGGCACGATTTGCAGCAGGTGGAGGAGGAACAGACTGACCCCGTGCTGATAACTGGATAATTGCTGTCCTGAAATACATCTGGCTTTATTTCCCAACAGAGAAGGCAGCAAAGGGGTTAAAAGGAAAAGCCAATTTTCACAGATTAAATCAAATCTAAATTTTCTTAAGTATGCTCCACCATTTTCCAAGAAAGAGGTGAAACAGTGAAGAAAAAAGTTATTCTCATGCTGGAGTGCTGAACATGCAATCCTCAGTGGGACAGAGCACCAGAGGAAAGGATAATTCAAGGGAGCAAATAGTTCTGGGAGCCTAAAGCTGTGTGTGCTGGTAATTTGTCCATGCAAAGCATCTGGACATCACCTGGCTGGAGACCTGAAAATACTGAAATATGTTCATTGATTTCAGTGCAAGAGCACAGAAAAATGTCAATATCCAGTGTTGTCTGTCATCACTGACATGGCATGGTGGCACTGATCCCCAAGCTGACTTTGTGTCCTTGTAGAGGAGCCCAATCCCAAATCCCACTCCTGAGATTCCCTTGGAGTGTGAGAACCTTGAGGGTTTGACTACATACTCTGCTTTTTTTGCTTATTTATTTGTTTCTATTTTATCTGCTGCTTAAAAGGTCTTCTTGAATTAATTTTATGTGAATTTGAAAATAGTGTACTTAAAACAGGTTATGAGCAAGGCTTCCCCTGAAATATATATCCATGTAAGAATGGAAGGTGATTCATTTCCAGGTGAAAATAAAGGATAAATTAATAATTTAATTGATTAAGTTAAATTTCCCCTATTGGAGAAGGGGAATTTAATGCAGTGAGGCAGCTGTAAAATAATAATTGCATGGTGCTCATTTGGTCTCACAAATCACTGGGGACCATTTAATTCTTTGGCTACTTTTGGAAAGAAATCTAAAACATCGACTATAATGTAGAATATAAAAAATCTACTGGTTTTTTGCTTAATGGGTAATTATGACCAGGTGATATTTTGTGGTCTCTTGCCATTTGAATTTGTGAAAACCCAGGAATTTATGCCATGAAAAATAGCAAAATCTGGGAGCTGCTGGCAGATAACACAGAAACCTTTGCTTGGGAAGAAGAGGGGCAGTGAGGTGACACTGAGGGACCCAAACACCTTGGGGGTCAGTCCAGAATGTTTGTAGAGCATTTCCCCCCCCACCTTTTTCCCTTTTACATCTTTTTGAGCAGCAGAGGCAAAGCCCTCTGGAATGGCAGGAGGAGCCTTGCCCTGAGCCCAGCAGCACGAAGGAGCTCTGACAGTATCTGCTGCTGGAAATCCCGGCATGTTCTGGTGAGTGTGGTCCTGACAAGGAAGTTGTTTTCCATCAGGGATGGACGAGGAGCTGTCCCAGGTAACTCAGGTTTCAGGCTGGGTTTGTCACCACAGGCACTGGCAGGGAACACCAGGTGCATTCCCTCACCTTTGGCACTGACACAGGGCAATGGAGGTAAATAAATTCCACATTTTCACCACTCACCTGAGGAATTGATGCAAAGCAGATTTTTAACATGAGTTAAAACAATACACAGTGAGCAGCAATATTATTTAATATTGCCGTGGTCTGTTCATTAACAAAGGACTCTTGACAATAATTTTAGAAGGCTAAATATGATTTATTAAAATGATTCTATAGCTAGAGGATTTTGGGCTATAATGTGCCTAGGTACAGAGCTTAGATGTATATTTTTTATTCTCTGTACTAGAATGCTAGAGTGCTTACAATATTAGAGAGATAATAGTCCTTCACTTCATAGGCTGAAAGAGAACTCCTATCTCCCATTCCTAGGAGACAGGCAGAGGAATTTAAAAATGTTCTTGAATCACACACTAGATATTTTGTTTACAGAAAATTTATACAGAGTAAAAAGACAGTAAAAGATGTTTTCCCATGGGAAGATTTTTCTGCAGGCCTGCATGCAGAGAAACCTATAATATGTTCTTGCAACAATTTAATGCTACAAAAATCATAATTATAACCATCTGGGGGGGAAAGTAATCATTTAAGAGCTCCAAAGACTCACCTGTAACAGCACCTTCCAAGATAATGCAACACAGGAGGACAATCCATTATCAGGACCAATTAAGTCAGGAAAAAAGCATGGAATTAGCTGAGTGTGGTCATTGAAAATCTGCACTGTAAGGGCAGGCTGAACTTCACTGTTCCCTGACAGCAGCTCACTTGGATTTCCACCTTAATAAACCCAGAATTCACCACAGATACAGGCAGACATCGAAATGCCTTTGAAAGTAATTGCTGCAGGAAAATGTCCAATATTACAGGAAATAAATGTATTGTATATGCCAGGACTTGACAGAGTCCAAAGCTATCCAGAAAAGAGATGGAAATAGCCTGAGACATGTCTGGGATGATGTGGAATTTGGGAGAACATATCAAAGGAGCTGATTGAAGGAATCTGTCTATTAAATAACACTGATGGAAGAAAAACCCATTGGGTTTGGAAGGCATGGCTGGGACTGGAGAGCAGAACCTTCAGCCCTGGAGGAATTCCCAAAGGAATTAGCTTAAATTAGGAGATTTAAAAAATATTTTTCTGTCTTTTTAAGCCTTTTCAGAGGAGAAATTTTCTTTGCTGGTTCTTGAGGAACCATCTTGGGTTTAATTTTTGTTTGGAGACATAAGAGAGACCAGTGAATAACCCCAGCCCTCACTGAGTAGCTGCACCACGAACACTTCCACTTGTGCATTTTAGTAGAAAAATAAGGGTTTTTTTTAAATTAGAAGTCATTTTTTTTGGCTGTTATGAGGTTCATTCTTAACTTTAAAAACTTCTTTTATTCCTGTCTTAAAGAAGGCTTTACGTGTACAAATGAGTATTTTTCTTTATCCTGACTCTTGGGCTAAACCTGAACAAAAATGTGCTTTCTTCTCCCTAAAATCCTTGCTTCCCTTAAATCAACATTGATTGAACAACTTTATTGTGTCAGCTTTATGAGCTTTCTACAGGAGGGGATCACATATTAACAGTGTGATTTTGAGGAGTTGTTGTGTATAAACCAAACCCAATAGTTATTTATTTAACTACTGGTGAGCTTTGCACTTTGGTTTCCCAGCATCAAGGAAAACTTACAGACTGAGAATGACTTTGAGTTCTTTAAATTCACCTAAACTGCCAACTCTGGCAGCAGCTCATAATTCAAAGCTGCTGTAAATCAGTTATTTTAGGCTTTATTGATTTGTACCTGTAAGCAAGCATTCAGTTATTCGAGTTATTTCCCCCAAGTGATTTCCAAGCTTTTCAATATATTTTGCTGGTTTGTTTTGTCAGTTCAGTCCCTTCAGCTTTTGAATGGATATGTCTGTACTTACTTGGGGCATGCTTTACTTTTATTCGTGTGCCTCTTTGTGGAGAGGAAAAGAGAGATAAACGAATTCAAATATAATTAGGGAAATTTGTTTGACTGGTGACCAGAACAAAATGGACCCAATTTTGTTTTCAGCCACTTCATTAGAATTTCTTTTCCCTGAGGTTCAGCAGTGGTTTCCCACTTTCTCTTCTCAGTGTTCACACCACGAGGTGATAACAGGGTGACAAGTAGGAAGCTGTGTGCTGGAAAGAGAGGTCACCTGGGCAAGTGGATCTAACGTGGGCTGCCAAAATCCTAATCCAGGTGTGGAATTCTCACAGTCTCAGTCAAAGAGAGAAGGATATTCTCCCAGGCTCATCCTGGGAAAGTTCAGAGAAAGAATTAAAACAATTCGTGTCCTAATCTCTGCACCTGGTGTTTGTGAAGGATGTTTACAAGTAGGTGTTGTTCCCTGATTGAGCAGTAGTGTGAGAGAAGATTCCTAAAGACCAGTCAGGTCTTAGGTTCATGATGGTCTCTCTAAGAAGTGTGAATTTCTATTAATAAATGCCTTTCATGCCTTCTGAATCATGCAGTCCATAGGTCACCTTCTTCCTGTCCCCTATACCATCGGTGACATCCAGGCACTGAGGAAAGATTAGGTTAATGGGGTCATTAATGCCTTCATTGTTCAGAGGAAACCTAGAGGGAGAACAGTTCTGATGCTGCAATTCCCTTCCACGGTTTCAATTCCCTTCCACAGTTTCAGCCAGTGCTGTGGTGTAAATGATGATTATCAGGGCTCTGGGGCTGTCTCAGGCTGAGGATGGGCCCACAGCTGGTGATGCTCCAGGGCAGAGAGAGATGTCACTGAGTGAAGGCTGAGTGGCCTCTCCAGAAGGATGAGAAGCAATGGAAGGTGAGGGCTTGGCCCTTGGTACAAACTGTGACTATTCCAGTGGCCCTAAAAGGACCCTGCCTGTTTCCCTGTTGCAAGAACAAATTATAGGTTTCTCTGTATGCAGGCCTGCAGGAAAATCTTCCCATGGGAAAGCATCTTTTACTGTCTTTTACTCTGTACAAGTTTCTATAAACAAAATCTTGGAGCTGTGTTTCAAAGACATTTGGATTTCTCTGCCTGTCTCCTATTAATGGGAGATGGGGGTTCTCTTCCTCTCAGCCTATGAGGTGAAAAGTTGTTATCTCTGATTGTGTGAGCTATTCTGGCATTCCTTGGACGAAGCTTGAGGCAGGAATTTCAGATGCTCCATGCTGGGCAGATAATAGCCCAAAATCCTTTGAATTATAGAGTTATGTTAACAAATCATATTTAGCCTTCTGATATTATTGTCAAGAGTCCTTTGTCAATGCACAGACCATGGCAATATTTCCCCACAGTCCTGCTGCCAGGAAAAGCCCTGCTACAAGCAGCTGCTTCTGTCAGATCCCAAACATTTCTGTATTGTGGGATGTGAATCAACCAAAGCTGTTCAGAACAGTCTGGCCTGTGAGAGCACAATTGTCTGTGGCACCAGAGGAAAACTGCAGGATCCTGCTCAGTGTGTGCAGGGAGAAACCAGGGGTAGTAATGCCTGAACTCTTACATACCCATGGAGTGGATTTGTTTACTAAAATTATTAAAGTTATGGAAGGCTCTCTCTCCTGAGATGAAGGAGATGCAGTCCTGCAGCGCTGGATGTGTTACAGAGCTGATTCTTGCACTCGAGGTTTCCCAGCTGGGAAATCCTGCTGGCTGCAAAGGGAGCTGCTCTGCTCCTGTGGGGAAATTCAAAATCCATCTCTGCAAAGGGAACTGAGCAGAGAGCCTTCTGCAGAAATAAACTTTCTGGAGATTCCTGTTTTCAGCATGACTAAAATCCCCTTTTCGGGATCTGGCCTGAGGATGCTCCTGTAGAAACCCTCTGAAAGTCCAAATTGTCTGCAGGGAGTTGCTTGGTACCCTCTGTAAAGCAGTGACATAAATCCTGTCCTCCCTTCCCTAAACTGGGAAAAGCATAAAAGATGGAACCCAGTTTATTATTTCCAAGTCATTAGTGCAGCCTGTGTTCTCTCAGCACACTCCTGGGGGCTGGCTGCAGTGGAGGAGGAGCTGGCTGATGTAAATCTGTCAGCAGGACCTTCCCCTGCTCCCACAGCTTTAGGATCAGTGCAGGAAGGAGCTGCATGTCCTCTTTGGGCACTGCCCCATAGCCCTCTCTCCTGCCAGCCCCACCACCAGCTTTGGGAAGCAACATAAAGAATGAAATAAAGCCCAAACATCTGAGCTGGCATGACCCTGCAATAGAAATTTATCACCAGGATGGCTTTAATTCACTGGTAAAATCACTTAAATTTTTTTTTTTTTTCTTTTGAGAGGAACTGCCAAGTTAGCAGCATTTCTCCAGCACTGCTGTCTTTGTAGCTGGACCAAGGCACACACAGCAGGGCCGTGTAGCTCCAGGTTGTTTGCTGGGGTCACGGAGGAAGGACATGGATCTATTTGAAGAAGAGAACTTAACACTTTCCCAGCTCCTCTGGAAGAATTAAACCAGCCCTTAAAAGGGGCAGGTTGGAATTATATTTAATATGTGTTAATCATCAGTGAATATTATGCTCTGAGAGGTGAAGGCTACTCTTACACAGAGGAAGTTTAGGAAAGAGGAGTGATTTATGAGGAATAACGTTTGCATTAGCAGTTTGATGTTATAACTCAAGCAATCCATCAGATTTCACTTTGGTCCATTTATTTTGTACTTGCCTTGCCCAAGGCCTTGTTTCTCATTGCAATAAAAGGTCAGCTCCCAGCACTGAGCTGAGCAAGAGCAGTGCAGAAGAGAGTTCAAAGACAAGGTAACATACAAACCAGAAGAATCCAGACAAGAGTTGATATTTAAAATACATTTATTTGAAATTGAAATACATATAAAATCAATACTTAGGAATAAATCTGTCCTGGCTCTTAAAATCATCTGCCTAAAGCTTGTATTTGGTGTGTCATTTTGGGGACAGCAGCTGGTTTGGAAGCCACGTGTACACATCAGTGTCAGGCTCTGTCAGGTGCCACAGATTCTCCTGAAAGCTGAGAGGCTGCAAGAATCCTCTTTGAGCCCAAAAATCCTTCCTGAAAGCTGAGAGGCTGCAAGAATCTTCTTTGAGCCCAAAAATCCTTCCTGAAAGCTGAGGTGGGCACAGGGGTGGCATCAGCCTTTCACAAGGTCCTGTACCCATGGTCATGGCATGGTCTGCACAGGAGCACTGCCTGAAATGAAAGCAGTGAGACTGGAAAAAGCAGAGTTTGTGTGCACTGGGAGATGATGCAACAATCCCAGGTTTTGTAGTGAAGATGCTGATCAGGATTATTGTTGCTACCAGGTGAGACTGAGCCTGAATGGAAGAAAAATTCAAATAAGGCTTGAGAGGAAGCGAATGTGAAGAGGAATGTGGAGGAAGAGGTGGAGAATGTGTTTTCTTTTTCACTGCTGGTGCACTGGAGCCCTGTGTGGCCACCAGAACAGCTGTGGCTGTAGTTTCTGGGCACGGCCAGACACGAGGGAGAATGGTTGTGTCACATTTGTTTGATTTGCAAGTGATTTTGTGCCAAATTAAATCAGAGCTTCACCACAGCAGCAAGAGCTCATTTCCACCTCTTGGTGCAGCTGCCATCTTCCCAATAAATGTCTTTGCAGAGCAGCAGAGGCAGTTTTTGTTGGCTCGTGGGTTTTTTTTTTCCTCTTCCAGGGGCTGGACAAGTGTCAGTGCCAGAGCAGGGCAGAACAAAGAGGTCAGAAGGAATGAAGTGTTGTCAAGCTCTGCTGGAGCTGCCACGCTGCTCCTCCTGTTTGCTGAGTGCCCAGCCCTTGTTGTCCCAGAGTGTCCCCTCAAAGTGGCACATGCCACTTCCTTCATGTCTCCTTGGGCTGGTGTGAAACTGCAGAGCCCTTCCCTGCCAGCCTTGAAGGGTTCAAACCAGGCCGTATTTAGACATCAAAAGAAAAAAAAAGGCTGCCTCTGGATTTTAGCTCCCTGGAGAATGGCTCTCCTCAGCACCCTGCCTCACTGCCATAGTGCCTCCGTGGCTTTAGATTTGCTTTTTCAACTCTAAATACATCAACTACTTGAGCCTGACAATGTGTGGTGCACATTTAACAACAGAAATCTATGAATTAAGTTCCAAATTAGTGCATATTGACATATGAGTCCTTTATTTTGTGTTAGCCAAGTCTTGGTTTCCAGTTGCTGTCTAAATATTAAATATATATTCATCTAACTATAAACCCCACAACTTCTTGGCTTTATTATTTAATCCGTTATTCGCATAAAATCCTCATCTGAGAGAATCAGAGGGAGAAACTGAAATTAGCTGATCCATGAATGGAGATGAACTGAGAGAAAACTGGTGTGGAACTCACAGGAGAGCATGGAAAGTGTCAAAAGAGGAATTCATGGTATTTATTGACAAATGAAATAATTAACACTAAAAAAACTTGGTGGATATTTCTGAGCATAAAAGGGTTAGGTTGGATTTCTATTCTATAGTTCTCTGATTTGGATATTAGGGCATAATTGCTGCTCATGATCAGTTATGTTTTGTTAAATTTTGGATGAATTATGGTACTAAAAACCTACTGATTTCACCCACTTTTGGGCATTTCAAGTTGTTCAAGTTTGGAAAGCAACAGCCCACTAAGAGAACCAGATCTGTACAGAGGGGGCTGTAATTGAGCAGCTGAACAACTCAGTAAATTAAAATACACAATATTTAGGCTGGGAATTAGTTATCTAAATATTTTTCAGGTCAATACCAAACCAAATCAGGAGCCATACAGTATTTGAGATAAGAGGAGACTTTTATAAATGGCAGTCCCAAAGAACAGTTGGCCTCACCTTGGAAAATGCTCTGGGAATAGGGGATATACTATAGTTTCAAATATTTATAGCAAAAGCAATTAAGGAAGGAAGAAAATGCTGGAATAATCTCCTCTGGGATTATTCCAGCATTTTNATCCCTGGTGTCTGGGAGCTCCTGTGGTGTCAGACCTGCCAGGTGGGTGCATCAATGGAGCTGAACTTGGAGCAAATAGTAGAATATCCATGTTTTTAAGGACTGAACATGTCCTGATAGAAAATGCATCAATGGGATGTGACCTTTTCATGGCCCCCCTGCTGGGAAATGCCATCTGCTATCAATAACTGGTGTTACCACAGTGGCATCAGGGGATGGAAGGACAGCTCCAGCCCCACCACCCAGCCCTGGCTGGGCTCCCCCAGCTCTCCCTGGGACACTGGAATTTAAAATGCTCTCTGGAGAGGGAAACACCTCCATGCTTGGAGCTTGTCTTGGTTGTGACCGTGTTTCCTGCCAGGGGCTTTTCCCCTCATGCTGAAAATCTGCTCAGCAGCCTGCCAGGCATCCTCATTTCCCTTGAGAGCACAGGGAAGCTGAGAGCTGAGGGGACAGCTGAAGAAGGGGCTTAGAAACCCCTCTGCCAGAGGCCAGGGAGGGTTTTGGCTGCTAATTGTCTTGGCCAGCATTCCAAGCTTTAAATAATTTTACCCTTTTTCACCTCCCCTGTTATTTCTGGGCATTCACCTGTAGGCAGCATTTGTTGGGAGATTTTTTTTTGTCTGCGTTCATTGTTTGACAGTCCCTAGGAGGTGAAAGATGCCTTTTTAATGCAGAAATATAAAAACATTTCTGTGATAATTCACTTGTGGGGAATTTTGGAAGGAATTCGGGACAGGACCTCTGAGTTGATTTTTGATGATGCAGTTTATTTTTCTTGTTTTCTACAAAGGCAGGAAGGGTGAGTTGGGCTCACATCATTACAGCAGGGCTCAGAAGGTCCCCAGACCCTTAATTACAAGACCTTTTATGGAGTTATTGACCAATAAAACACTGCCAGCAAGGATATTTATGTTTTTGGCCCAATCCTTAAATATTTCATCTTAGGGACTCGTGCTTTACACTGCCTTATGGCGAGTGTAAGCTTTCTTAACCAATCATGTATTGACACACAGACCTACAGTACTGCATTCTAAATTCCTTGTTTACCTCTGTAACTACTTTTATTTTTTCTGTATCTTAAATCTTAAACTCTGAAACTCTAAACTTTCCTTTACTTAGCTTAATGTGTCTCTGCTTTAAACTATAAATCCACATTCTCGCTTCTAGCACCTGAGTTTGGAAGCCTTTTCCAAGGTCTCAGATCAAATCCTGTGTTTAATTCTAAGCTTTGGCTTACAGGCCCACAGTTCTGAGAGTTCCTTGCATTTTGGATCCCAAATGAACTTTCTCACCCTCTGCCCCTGTGCAATGCAGTTCATTAAATGCAGTTAATTAAACCCCTCAATGAGCACAGCAGCCTCACAGAATCAGATGAAGAGTAAAGGCTTGGAGGAACCTGAGGAAAACCCTCCCCACTTGCAATGTCCACCTGGTTTTGTTCAAGTCAACGGGATAATTCCATGGGATCACAGATTTCCTAGATTACATGAAGTAATTAAGGTGAAATACATGTATTTAGAGAGAGCTAGCCTCTAGCTGGTCAGAGATGTAAAGAGAATTCAAATCTATCCCTCCTGGAGCTGCCCTGGGACTGTCTGAGGACAGTAATTCCCCCCACGTGCAGCTCCTCACAGCCCTGCACTGGGGGCTCCTGGAGATTTCCTGCTGCTCTTTGCAGAACTGAAAATGCAGATGTGGGGTTTGCTGGGTACAAATCTCCTTCTGTTCCTTTTTTCTGTTTTGAGGCTTTGCCCTCGGCATGCTGTAGTGGAAAAGTCTTTCCTATCTATTTTTTTAATATTAATAGAAAGTATAAAGCCCAACAATCAGAGATGTTGCAATGTAGACTTTGAGGAAATCAAGTAGCCTTGGCTGAGTTATATTTGGCTTTTATTTGATGTCTCAGCTGATCTATCCAGCATCCCTCCTGTTGGAGTGGTTTGGGACCAGGGCTTGGACAGCTTCATTAGGGTGAGGTGTTTAATACCTGCCTGCAGAGAGTGAAAGGATAACTTCATGGAACTTGGAAAGCCAGGGAAAAATGAAATCGAGATTAGATCTGCCAGAAATGGTATTTTGAACACAGGTGAAGTCATAAGAAAAACATGATAAATAAGCAATGTGCTGAAGAACAAAAACTACTTTTGGGCTATTGATTTGGGACTTTCAGCTTCCATCAAACATCGCAGATTTTGGGCAGGAGAGATGCTTTGCTAAGAAAACATGGTTAAAAGGGACTGTGACAGAATAGAGCAGAGAAGCCAACTCCTTATTTAAGTCAAGGAGCCTTCCTTTAATTGTTTTGGGATGGAATGCAGGATAGAAGATGCTTTCTGCCTTGACTTCTTTCCTATGTAAGATGTCTGTGTGGAGGTGGGGGTGGTGCCAGCAGCCCTGCTAGTGTCCTTCGGGATGATTTATTTCTGGGATGATTTATTTCTGATGATTTATTTCTGATCTGGTTCTTACAAAAGCTGTGCCCTTATACCAAGGTCTTGTGGGAATGGCTTCACCTCTGGAATTTAGCACCTGTTTTGCCTTCTAATTTTCTTTTTCAGTGCTGCTTTACACATAAGAAAGTGGCTGAAGAAGTCAATGTGGAGCTCTCTCCCCATTAAAAAAAAACCCCAAACCCATTCATAAAATTATCTTTACCCAAAAACCTAGGTATACTTAAAAAATGATGAAAAAAAAAAAAATCCCAGTATGTACCTCAAGAAATTTAACCTTAAAATAAGAGTAACCCATAATGTAAATTATATATTACAAAAGATAAAATGACAAAGAAAAAAGAACAAAAATAAATTCAGTGAAAACAAAAAAATGCAATAATAAACAAAACCAGTGTTAATACCCAACCATCAACCCAACCATCAAATGTACTATTTCTCTTGTCCTAACCCCACATCCTACTAAAATAAAAACCACCTAAAATATAAAACCCCAAGCAATAATAATTAATAAAGTTTATATTTAATATAAAAAGAATTGTAAAATTTGAATAATAAAAATATAAAAATTATATTAAATCTAAACATGATGCAAATAATACAGAATAAAAATGAAAAATTATGTTGGATCTGACCAAAATAAAGTTCACAGCCCTTACAGTGCTGTACTTTACATTAATAACCGAAAATAAATATTAATAACAATATTTTAATATTGTTAATATTTTTATTGTTGATATTTTAATATTTTAATGGTAATCCAACATTTTGAGTCCTACCAAACAGCACAGTCCCTCTGACAGCTGCTGAGAGGTCTGTGTGAGGAACAGGTCTCTCCAATTTGATTTGAGAGCATAGTTCCGACAGATACTAATTTCTTGTTATGCTGATATGGGTGGCAGTTTTGAGGAAACGCTTTCACCCCCGCAAAATCTGCTTTTTGTGTATTTCTCAGTTCTCCCAACCTAAAGCCACTAATCCTCTAATCACCTTAAATTAGCTCTGAAGGTCTCGTTTCTTCATCACTGAAACCCTTTGGATGCTTTTAAAGAGCATTCTAGCCAGTGCACAATGCACTGCACCCCTGTTTGGCTGTGCAAACACGTTTTTTCCCCTGCAAACAGCAGTTTTGACCAGGAGGCTCTCAGATCTGAATGCCTGTTTCCTCTCCCTCGAGTGAGATTTATGTTCCCCTCTCCCTGAAGGAGCAGGTGAGGCACAGCAGTGTTGTACTGAAGAAGAATAACAACTACAGAATGAAATGTTTCTCTGGGCCTGCAGGCTGAGCTTACTCTCCACAGCTGAGAGCAGAATATATTCATTTTATCACTGTGGGCAGAACACCCTAAATCTAAAACCACAAATCTGTCCCTGTGGTTTGTTGTACAGAAGTTGCAGCGGTGATCCAGGCACAGCTGGGAGTTCTCTGCACAGCATCATCTGCTGGCATTTGTGTTTTCAGTGCCGTGCATCAATGCGAGGGGATATTTAGCCTGGTGTGATGTGCCAGTGCCACCGTGTCACAAGGCATGACCCTGTCCTGTCACACAGGGTTTGCTGAAGGACGGGCCAAGAAAAGCACAGGGATTGCTGAAGGTCTCATGGAGTGGAAATCCAGGGAGGATACCTGGCCTTGGGGCTTGGTTTTGGGAAATTTTGGACTGAAAAAATTCTGGACTTTGCCCTGTGAGGCAAAGTGATGTTGGGACAGGTGAACCCCTGATATCTTCAACCCAAAAATAGCTCACAGGTCCCTGCTGAGGCATTTAGAGAGGAGAAAGTTTGGACTGGTGACCACTGCAGGGACATCCTGTCCCTTCCTAACCTTGGGAGGGTCTTTAGGATTAGAGAGATTTGCTAATTGCAGGAAGGGTCAGGGGGGTAGAAATGTGCCATAGCCATGCCAGGAGAGGGCTTGGAGCTTGGTGTTACATGAACATATTATAAGTTTCCCTGCATGAAGTCCTGCAGAAAATTCTTCCCATGGGAAAGCATCTTTTACTGTCCTTTTACTCTGTAGAAGTTTCTATAAACAAATCTCTGAGCTGTGTTCAAGGACACAGATGGGTTTCTCTGCCTGTCTCCTAATATAAGAAATGAGAGTTTTTCTTCCTTTCAACCTATGAGGTGAAAAGTTGTTATCTCTGATTGTGTGAGCTATTCTGGCATTCCTTGGACGGAGCTTGAAGCAGCAGCTTCAGATGCTCTAAACTGAGCAAATAATAGCCCAAATCCTTTGAATTATAAAATCATGTTAATAAATAATATTTAGCCTTCTGATATTATTGTCAAAAGTCCTTTGTTAATGCACGAACCATAACAATAGTGTGGGGCAGTGTTTTGTTCTGGAATCCACGTCAGTAATTTTGTCTAATCCTTGTGGTGTTACAGGCACCCAGGCTGAAATCACTGGGGCAGTGGCACATCCTCTGCTCTGCCCTCTCCTGCTCTTTTTCAGGGAGTAATTCAGAGCCAAAAACCAGTATTTCGTTCAGCCATGACTGCCTCACCTTGAAATTCTGGAAGATTTGAAAATCTCATCATTTCCTTAGAAAATTGCAGCTTGAATTCAATAAATTTGTCCTTGGGTCTTTGTTCCTGGAGATGCACTGGTGGCTTCATTCTGAAATGAAATATTTGGTTGTTTTGCATCCTTTTTTTTTT
>VXAX01003109.1:256747-320183 GCA_013399835.1 Leptocoma aspasia
TTTTTGGCAAAAACCTGCCACCAGGTTTGACTCTTTTACAGACAGTTTGGATGGCAAATGTGTTTTATCTGATGGAAACGGAGCTGTTGTATCAGCCAAAGTCAATCTCTCTGCTGAACAATTTCAATAAGGGAAGGAAGCAAAGGACTCCTTGTGTTTTGCTGATGGTAAACTGAGGCTCAGAGCCAGACCCATGCTCCAAGCTGTTTCCAAACTGGGGTCTGAGAACAAACAAAAGTGTTCTGCTGAAGGGATCAGCACTGGTGTGAAGCAAAGCACAGAAATATTTTTTTAATGGTAAAAATATCATTTTGTGGTACTTTCAAAAGAAGCTTGGCCATTGTGGTGGTTTCCAGGAAGTCCTGAGGGTTGAGAGTGAAGTGTGGACCTAAAAATTGGGAATCATTATTGATAAAGGAAAGCAGAGCAGTGCAATTGGTGTTTTTTTAAACAAACATATCTCTACATATGAAGTTGTAGACTTATTTTTGTTCCAAGTGTAGTCATGTGAGATTCCCCTCGAATAATTGGATTACACAGGAATAGAGGAGCATATAAAGAGGTTAACTTTGAATTTGCTGAATAGCTTAAGTGAATTGTATTTTTTATTATTTCTTTAAGATGTTCATAGTCTGTGTGGGTGGATAACAGGAGAGAGAGAGCGCGTTCGGGCAGCACTACGACCTTGCATTAGGAATAAATTGCAGCCTGGAGGAGTTCTGCTTTATGGTCAAATTTTAAAGCCTTTGATAATAAGAAAAGTAAAGAAAATGGATTTGCTGTTGCTGCAGAATACACAAAGCTCTGTGTCCATAACCTGTCCTAGATTAGCGTGGCACGTGCAGGATTTATTGCAGCAGCAGTGTCCCGCAGGAGCCATTCCTTCAGAGGGAATTTCAGCACAAAGGGGTCTGCTCTGGGAACTCTCTCCTGTCTGGGGGTTTTTTCCCAAGCCCATCCCGAGTGTGCTCTGGGTCTGTGCAGCTCTGGAGAGAGCAGAGATGAGATTTAATGTGCTGTGAAAGGCACTGAGCATGGCAGGGAGGGGAGGGAGCGCAGCAAAAAGTTTACGCTCCCGACTTGTCAGCATAATTTTGCCCCTGCAGGATCATTTTTTTCCCTTTTTTTGGGGGGGATGCAGAGCATGTGAGACAGGAATGTTGCCTGGCAACTGGAGGGGAGCAACCTGTGCAGGGGGAAGAGAAGGGAGAGGGAATAGATGTGGCCCTTATTGCTCCTTTTTGGGCTGAGCCAGGAAATCTTTTGCTGAAGATCTTTTCTTCTGCATTTCTTTCCCCAAACAAATGACTTCTCTCTCTCTCTAAGCAGGATGCACCCAGCTGATGAACCACTGTGATAAAGGAGGTTGGGCATCTGGAAATCATAAAAATTTAGGGTTTCCAGAGTGAATAAAATGCAAGAATGCACTGGAAGGAATTCTGGCTGCTGGAATGGAAAAGGTTAAGTTGCTTGGGCTGAACTCTGCGAAGTCTGCAATGAATTGGGATAAAAAAGGGAGGAGATCCCTCCCAGCAAGAACTGGGATGATGTATTAGAGGAGATGGACCTGGCTGACAAATCCCATGTTAAGAGTCAGGACTGGGGGTCTGGATTTCATGGAATTATCTTCATCACCCTCTTCTGGTTTGTGTCAAGTACAAAAAAGAGGGGTGGTGTGTCACCCTGCCAGATTCTGTGGGCACAACGAAAATCTGGCTCACCCCTTAGGAATTTTAGGAGGAAAGCCAGGGAAAGTATCTGTTCCAAGCTCTTTATTATCAGATAACTTTAACTGTAGAATCACAGCTGAGACCATCCAAACCACATTGGAAGCATAAAATTCCCCCTACTTCAACTTTTATTCTACAAGTGTAAGCAGAAATAGTAGGTTTAATCTGGCCTCTGATTGCACAGAACATCACTGGTTGCCTGCAAAACTCTGCAGAAACAGCTATAAAATGGATTTTTACCAGCAGGCTCTGTGGGCAGTGAGTCCATGAAGCACAGCTGTTTGAAATTCATGTCTTTTTGGAATGCAGGAGCTGAAATTCAGGTGCTCTCCTGCAAGAGGCAGAAGCAGGAGGTGGGAGAGGAGGCTGCCAGGATATTTATTTGCATGCAGAACTCTTGGTGCTGACAGAGCTTGGGAGGGAGCACTGAGCAGATTCACAATTGGCTCTGGCTGGGCACGAAGCAGGATGACCTAATGCTGAGATCAAACACTTCCCCAGCCCGTGGCACTTCTTCTTTTTCTCCCACTTCTTCTTTGCCTGCTAGGAGATGTCAGAATAAATATTTTCTTTTTTCCCAGCAAGTCTGGAATAGTCCTGTAATTGCAAAGATGAGCTGCATGTTATTTTCATGGAATCACAGGATGGTTTGGATTGGGAGAGACCTCAAAGCTCATCCAGTGCCACCCTGCCATGGGCAGGGACACCTTCCACTGTCCCAGGCTGCTCCAAACCCCAATGTCCAACCTGGCCTTGGGCACTGCCAGGGATCCAGGGGCAGCCACAGCTGCTCTGGGCACCCTGTGCCAGGGCCTGCCCACCCCAAAATCCCATCTGACCCTGCCCTCTGGCAGTGGGAAGCCCTTCCCTGTGTCCTGTCACTTGTAAATCATCTCTCTCCATCTTTCCTGCAGCCCCTTCCGGCCCTGCAAGGCCACAATTCAGTCCCCCCAAAGCTTCTCCTGTGCAGGTGAGCAATGCCAGCTGTGCCAGCCTTTCCTCCCAGCAGAGCTGCTCCATCCCTCTGCTCATCCTGGAGCCTCCTCTGGGCTCTCTCCAGCAGCTCCAGCTCCTTCCAGGGCTGGAATTTGTGGAAAGCCCTGTGCTGACTTTTGTGAGAAGCTTGGAAGGGCTCTCAACAGAGAGACCAGTGCCTGTGTTTGGGTGGATCACCCCGAAATAGGGTAAGATCCACACCAAAATGTTTCAAAGTATATAATTTTGTACAAAACTCCACACCCTGAGAAGACAACTGCTGGAGCTGCCTGCACTGGGGCTTTTTTTGGGTTTTTTTTTTTTTTGTGTGTGTGGAGGAGGGAGGGAACTGGAATTCCAGCTCTGTAGACAACATCCAGCAACTTCAGGGAGAGGAGGATTAAGGCAATGTTCTGCTGCAGTCTAAATTTAGGTTGTTTTGGGGCAGCCGGAGCTCTGCTTTGGTGCTGGAGGACTGGACAGGAGAAGGGTGGGAGATGAGGAGCTTCTTCCACTCCAAAGCCTTCCCTTCCAGGGGGAGCACCAGGGCAGCACCTCACCAGCGGCCAGTGCCAAGACATTTCCCCCTCTCCCTCACACAGCTTTTCCCAACAGACTGAGTTTTGAAACCAGGGAATCCTCACTGATGGGAACCAATTGATTTGGGAATTGCCAAGGGGAAAACACAATGGTGTTGAGTCCTCACCTGGAATTTTGGTACAATTTAAGGATTTGGGAGGAGGCCAAACAGATGTTTGGGAGAGAGGGAGGTGGACAAGGACAGGAACTGCCCAGACTTTGGGTTGGCACTTTGGGTTCACTGCCTGCCTTGGAGCCCTGAGCTCAGGCAGGGTTGGAATTTAGGGAAGCAAGGATTTGTGTGCAGAATGTGATGCCTTGGAGGGACCCCCTGGAGCAGAGGCTGGGCAGGGTTAAGAGAATAAAGCGGGGATTTATTGAAGGCCTTCCACAGGCACACCTTGGGCAGGCCGAGCCCCCAGAGGCTGCACCCAGCATGGACAATGGTCACCAGTTTCTCACACAATTATAAGTTTGGCCCATTTACATATCAGGGGTTAATCCTCCAATTCCAGCTGCAGGTAATGAAGTCATTTACCCCCAGTTTGCTCCCCCCAAGTCACTTTTGTTTGTACTTTTTGGGGGCTGAGGCAGTGAGGTGTCCTTGAGTTCCAGGCCCAGAGGAATGGTTGTGTCTGAATAAAACCTGAACTCTATATGGAGTTTAGAGTTACGCGCTAAAGCAGTACAGGAATTGAAAAATACAAAAGCTAACATCCTAAGGCATCAAATGGAACAAAGGCTGATTGTCCCCAGCTGCCATTCCTGGAGGGCTTTACCTGAGTGTTTGTTTGCCATCTGAGAGATTCCTGTTCCAGCCCCGTTATCCCAACACAAAAGCAGGCAGCAGCAGAAGGGCTCAGAGCCATTAACTCTGGGCCATCTAAAAGCTGTGACTGACATCCAATTTCATTAACGTCTCACGGTGCAAACCTCACTTGTTAAGATTTTTTTTTCTGCCAGATTTGCATATAAACAATTAAGATTTAAACTCAACCAGTGTATTTTCAGAAATAACTCCAGTAAATCACTTTAATCCCCAGTGTGCTCTGTTAAATATAGTTGTTGTTAAAGTGAAGCTGATATCATTAAAAGATTTAGCTGAGTGATGTCATACTCTGCTTTATCTAAACTGCCTTTTGCAGTTTAAATAATTAAGCACCAAATTTTTTTTCTCAGAGGCCATCCTGAATCTGAAACTATCCAGATAGATCTTATTTTTCTCCAGGTTTTGGGATTATTTGTCTGCAGTTAAATACTTTAACAGAGCGAGCCTTGCTGGTACTATTTTATTTGGGTTTTTTTTCCCTTTCTTTTGACCTTGGTGTGTCCTTAATCTTTGCTGGCGACGCTGCTGGATTGCTTGGAGGCTCGTCTGAGCAAAGAACCTCATGTATGCGATGTCAGCTCCATGCCAGAAGGCTTGGAAGGTGAAGAACACTTAGATTTTCCTCTGAAAGGCTTTCTGAAAAATATTCTTCCCTGACAACAAAAAATTTCTGTCGCCGGGTTTTGGATTTTGCTGAGACATGAAGGAGGAAATCAGCAGCAAAATGGGAAGAGGGGGAGAAAAGATTGTAAGGAAGTATTTGAAATTACTCTTCAAAGTATTTATGATTTACTTAGCAGAAGTTATAAAACACAAAAGGCTTGTGATTAAAAATAATAAAAAAAGAAAGATGAAAGGAGATGCAGTAAGAAGCTGCAAGTGTTCTTTGAGATTAAGTTGGCTGATCAAATAATAGGAGCTAAAAAGTGTGATGTGCTCTTTTCATAAATCTATCTTGGATTAATTAAATCTGCCATTTATTTATTTTAAATACATGTCACATTGCCATATTAAGGTTTCTACCTAAAACAAAAGGGTTGCTGGGAAAACCAGAACAATTTGGTTTAAAATCAAAGACATGAGCACAAGCTGAAGGTCAGAAGGTTTTATAAATTCCACGTGTGGCTGCCTGATCCCAGCATCCTGGAATTTATCATCCCTTAGAGTAAGATGGGCAGTATCCATCTTTTCCTGGAGCTTTCTGGGACCATTTTAGGAAATTTCACTTTAGTTTAGAAGGTTGTGCTATTCAGTGTTTGTCTCCATGGTCTCAGTTCTGCTGAGCTTCTATGAAACAACCAAATTATTTTCCTTTCATCATCCAGACGAATTCTGGTGATGAGGAAACCTGAATTTGTGCTGAACTCTGTGGAGTTGCCTCTTCATGAGCAAGCCCACAGATGACAGAGAAGCAGAATTCTGGTGTTGGGGCTTTGCAGAGCAGCAACCTGAGCAGAAAATAAATGTTTTTTCCCACTTTTGCTGCCCTGGATAAACAAGCACAGCTTGTCTGATGTGGGGAAAGGGAAGAGTCCTTTCAAACAGGCCCTGGGACCTGAGCTGCAGGTGCCAGATGAGGCTTTGNCGGCCAGTGCCAAGACATTTCCCCCTCTCCCTCACACAGCTTTTCCCAACAGACTGAGTTTTGAAACCAGGGAATCCTCACTGATGGGAACCAATTGATTTGGGAATTGCCAAGGGGAAAACACAATGGTGTTGAGTCCTCACCTGGAATTTTGGTACAATTTAAGGATTTGGGAGGAGGCCAAACAGATGTTTGGGAGAGAGGGAGGTGGACAAGGACAGGAACTGCCCAGACTTTGGGTTGGCACTTTGGGTTCACTGCCTGCCTTGGAGCCCTGAGCTCAGGCAGGGTTGGAATTTAGGGAAGCAAGGATTTGTGTGCAGAATGTGATGCCTTGGAGGGACCCCCTGGAGCAGAGGCTGGGCAGGGTTAAGAGAATAAAGCGGGGATTTATTGAAGGCCTTCCACAGGCACACCTTGGGCAGGCCGAGCCCCCAGAGGCTGCACCCAGCATGGACAATGGTCACCAGTTTCTCACACAATTATAAGTTTGGCCCATTTACATATCAGGGGTTAATCCTCCAATTCCAGCTGCAGGTAATGAAGTCATTTACCCCCAGTTTGCTCCCCCCAAGTCACTTTTGTTTGTACTTTTTGGGGCCTGAGGCAGTGAGGTGTCCTTGAGTTCCAGGCCCAGAGGAATGGTTGTGTCTGAATAAAACCTGAACTCTATATGGAGTTTAGAGTTACGCGCTAAAGCAGTACAGGAATTGAAAAATACAAAAGCTAACATCCTAAGGCATCAAATGGAACAAAGGCTGATTGTCCCCAGCTGCCATTCCTGGAGGGCTTTACCTGAGTGTTTGTTTGCCATCTGAGAGATTCCTGTTCCAGCCCCGTTATCCCAACACAAAAGCAGGCAGCAGCAGAAGGGCTCAGAGCCATTAACTCTGGGCCATCTAAAAGCTGTGACTGACATCCAATTTCATTAACGTCTCACGGTGCAAACCTCACTTGTTAAGATTTTTTTTTCTGCCAGATTTGCATATAAACAATTAAGATTTAAACTCAACCAGTGTATTTTCAGAAATAACTCCAGTAAATCACTTTAATCCCCAGTGTGCTCTGTTAAATATAGTTGTTGTTAAAGTGAAGCTGATATCATTAAAAGATTTAGCTGAGTGATGTCATACTCTGCTTTATCTAAACTGCCTTTTGCAGTTTAAATAATTAAGCACCAAATTTTTTTTCTCAGAGGCCATCCTGAATCTGAAACTATCCAGATAGATCTTATTTTTCTCCAGGTTTTGGGATTATTTGTCTGCAGTTAAATACTTTAACAGAGCGAGCCTTGCTGGTACTATTTTATTTGGGTTTTTTTTCCCTTTCTTTTGACCTTGGTGTGTCCTTAATCTTTGCTGGCGACGCTGCTGGATTGCTTGGAGGCTCGTCTGAGCAAAGAACCTCATGTATGCGATGTCAGCTCCATGCCAGAAGGCTTGGAAGGTGAAGAACACTTAGATTTTCCTCTGAAAGGCTTTCTGAAAAATATTCTTCCCTGACAACAAAAAATTTCTGTCGCCGGGTTTTGGATTTTGCTGAGACATGAAGGAGGAAATCAGCAGCAAAATGGGAAGAGGGGGAGAAAAGATTGTAAGGAAGTATTTGAAATTACTCTTCAAAGTATTTATGATTTACTTAGCAGAAGTTATAAAACACAAAAGGCTTGTGATTAAAAATAATAAAAAAAGAAAGATGAAAGGAGATGCAGTAAGAAGCTGCAAGTGTTCTTTGAGATTAAGTTGGCTGATCAAATAATAGGAGCTAAAAAGTGTGATGTGCTCTTTTCATAAATCTATCTTGGATTAATTAAATCTGCCATTTATTTATTTTAAATACATGTCACATTGCCATATTAAGGTTTCTACCTAAAACAAAAGGGTTGCTGGGAAAACCAGAACAATTTGGTTTAAAATCAAAGACATGAGCACAAGCTGAAGGTCAGAAGGTTTTATAAATTCCACGTGTGGCTGCCTGATCCCAGCATCCTGGAATTTATCATCCCTTAGAGTAAGATGGGCAGTATCCATGTTTTCCTGGAGATTTCTGGGACCATTTTAGGAAATTTCACTTTAGTTTAGAAGGTTGTGCTATTCAGTGTTTGTCTCCATGGTCTCAGTTCTGCTGAGCTTCTATGAAACAACCAAATTATTTTCCTTTCATCATCCAGACGAATTCTGGTGATGAGGAAACCTGAATTTGTGCTGAACTCTGTGGAGTTGCCTCTTCATGAGCAAGCCCACAGATGACAGAGAAGCAGAATTCTGGTGTTGGGGCTTTGCAGAGCAGCAACCTGAGCAGAAAATAAATGGTTTTTTCCCACTTTTGCTGCTCTGGATAAACTAGCACAGCTTGTCTGCTGTGGGGAAAGGGAAGAGTCCTTTCAAACAGGCCCTGGGACCTGAGCTGCAGGTGCCAGATGAGGCTTTGTGAAGTTATTTCCCATGAATTTCGTTCCACAGTCCAGCTCCCACGGGCTGCCATGGAAATGCACTTTGTCATGGGCAAATATTTCCAAACACAGGGAAAGATTTGCGAAATAAATGAATGTTAAGTATAAAAACAGTGGCATTTGGACAAGGTGTGAAGAGTCACGTGGTTTCCTTTCTGTGCCCTTGCATCAGGTCACCAGAAACTGAGATTTTCCATGGGAAATTACTGCAAGTGACAGGGAATAGCACTAGTGAACCAGAGGAGTATTAGACTTCCCTTTCTTGGTTTGTGTTTTATTAGGAGTTTACATTTTTCAGATTTTCATTGAGTTCATGAACATTTCGAAGTAATCTGTGCCTTCCTGTGTATGAATGTGAATTTCAAGTCAAGATTTATTGCAGATAGAGGGAAATTAATGGAATTTATCACTTCAGCAGTTTCAGGGGGGTAGCGAAGCCATTGCCACTACCAAAATACTGTTGGACAGGTTTATAGAAAAAATGGTGTTTTCTGTGAGATGAAATGGAGTTTTCTGTTTCCCTCTCTGCTCTCCACACAGATTGTGACTTTCATCTTGTGCATCTGGGAAAAGCTGCAGCAAAAATCTTGTGGGATATGCCTTTAAATCTCTCAGATCCCAAAGTCCAGAGGTGCTGCTGGAGCTGATCCCAGGACCTGCCTCAGCAGGTTCCTCAACTCCTGCTCTCAGCAATGCAGAAAGGGCTGGGGGAGCTGATACAGGGCTGACAGAGAAGATATCTGAATATCCCAGAAAATATCTGGTGGTCAAAGCACAATTCTCTGCTCCCCTGAAGAGCTTGGGATGGGTGCAACTGCCCATAGCAAGGAGAAATCAGGACAAAGTGGAAATTCTTCACCTTTTGGACTTGCTTTCAACTCCAGGACAGAACTGATGGAGGCACACACTCAAAGGAAGCTTTTTTGGGGTTTGGTTTTCATCTCCAGCTGCTTCCCAAGACCTCCAATTTGTCCCAGCTGCAAAGCTCATATGACAGGGTGATTATCTTGATTGGTAGGCAAAACAAGAAGGCTCTGAGACAGACTAATGAAGTCAATTGTGCTGCTGCAGGGGCCAGTTGAAGACACTTTGTGGGAAATGGATTCACTCAGCTTCTGCAGAATATGTGAAAAAAACTATATTTTCCTAAATTCCTACCCCCCAGATTAATTCTGAACTTTAATCCTGTTTAGAGCCGTGATACATTTTGAAATAAGAAGTTCCAGGCACCCTTCATTTTTCATCAGGAAGGAATATTCTGGTCCTTTGCTCGCTGCATTTTGAGGAAAGGGGTTTTTCCTGTGTGCCCTTCAGGCAGTGTTGGGGTGACCATGCTTTGGTGTGAGCTGGGGAGGGAGCCCCAAACAGAATTCCCCAGGGAATTCAGCACCTCTGGAGTGCTGGCTTTGCTCTGTGATGGAGCTGCTGCGCTGTTAATCCTGGGTTATGGGTATATGGGATCCATACCTTGAATATCCAGCCCAGAGTGTGCTGTTGGTACAACTGAAACCCCAATGATCTCATTCAGGGGTCATCAGCAGCCTAGATGGAGGTGATGATCCCTTCTACTTCACTCTAGGATTAGTTTGTGGTCATTTTTCATATTTGCTAACACGCTTTTACCTTTTTATTTTCCTTCTTCCCTGAGCTGCAGCTCCACAATTCATCTGAATTTACTATACGTGGTACCTTTCACATAATTTAAATAACTTTTTGTTTGTTTGTTTTGTCCCTCTCTAGGTCTGAATTTCTCAATATTGATGAGCTGTTTATTGCCTTGGAGGTCTCTTATGCCCCAGATTTTACCATCTCACGTGTTTTCCTCCTCCCGTGGCTCCAGTTCTCACTGCTGCACCAGGCCTGTGCTTCTCTGCATTTTATCTTTGCATTACAGTCATTAAAAAGCCCCTTTCACATAGAATTACTGTTGTGGCTATAAAACTATGTTTGTAGCACACCAAGATAACAAAAAAATAAACCAGATTATCCATAGATAACTGGTCATTTAGAGAAATTGCTGTCACAGCTAAACCAAGTAAAACAAAGCTGTGGGCAGGTCAGGAGAAGTTCAGGCTGAGCAGCCCTGAGGTTCTGCAAATCCTGCATGAAGCTGATGGCTTGTTACTAACACAGAAAATGCCAAAAAATTCCAGTTCCTGAGGCCTCTTCCTGCTGGTGAAGATGATCATGTTTTACACAGAAGAACTTCCAGTGTGTTTTCCCAATTTCCTTTTGAATCGGGGTTTTTTGGACACACCCTGCACACACCCCTCACACTCCTCATTTGTACAGATGTTTTTAGGGGTGGTACCACTTGGACAACATCCATCAGTGTGGGTTTTCTGACAGGGAATTCCAGCCTCCTAAAGATGCCCAAACTGAAATCATTGAGGCAAACCCTGTGAAAAATCTGCACATGGGAAGCTGGATCAAGAAACGATTTTATTATTTTATTGCCCTGGCATTTTATTATTTAATTGCCTTGAAGGAGAAAACCTCCAAGGCAATTTTTAATTATTCACAAATCCAGCCAAAGAACCCCAAACCATGTAGCCTGCTCTCAAGGAAAAGGTTCTTTATAGGAATGAGTAACATTTGCTCAGTGTTGTCACCAGCCAGGAGGATCCTGGAGCAGATTTCCCTCCTCCTCCCCTGATTTTCTGTTTCTCAAGAGGCTTTGGAAGAGCTGGGGCTCCCCTGTGTTTGGATTTTGCTGTCATCACCTGCCCACACAGCAGATCCTCTGCATGTAGCACAGAAAACACCCTTACCCTGAGAGGGGGAATTTCTGGATGGAGGCCCACTGGAATTCCTGCTCCCTGTTTAGCACAGGTGAAAATTTCCAGTTTTTTTCTTTTTTTACAAGCTCCTAAATTCAGCCCTGCCTCCCTCTCTGCACTCTGTAGCTACATTTTTGCCTGTGGACCCTTTCCTCTGAGATGTTTTGTATCCCAGAAGGATGTGGTGCTCTGTTAGAAAGTTCTTGGAATTAAAACCACACTTTTAAAATTAACTATTTCATAATTCTGCTCATGACTAAGCAGAGAGGAAAATCAGAAAATCATTAAGGCTGAGAAAGACCTCCAAGTACCTTCAAACCAACACCACCATGATGAAAAGTGCCACATATACATATTTTGTTTTACATTTCCAGGGGTGGTGACTCCACCACCTCCCAGGGCAACCCATCCTAATAAATACCCGAACAATTTGATTTTATGGAAGTAATTTTTAACTTTAAATTTTAACTTTGAAATGAGGACCAATGTGTATCAAAAGCATGTTTATCTGTGATTCTTAAAGGGAAAAGAAAATAAAGGTTCTTTTTAGCCATGAGTAAATCTTTAAAAAAGTATGTCATCTGCAATAATTTATTCAAAATTTTTTGTTCCAATTAATTTCTAAAGTATTAGGAAATATTTGCATAAGGAAATCTTTGTAGTTTTGATTTCTTTAAAAAATAAAATCAGCCATTCATGATGTAATAATTAGTGAGAAGTACAAAGTGATCTAATACCCATTCTTCTGCATCAAACTGGCTTTCATTTTTAATCATAAATGCTGCCATTCTTAGCTCTGGAATAATTACAATTTCCATCGAGCTGCCCTGGGGGATGTGCTCAGCCCTGGGAGAAGGAAAACAGGTCACTCCTTTGTTCTTTTTTTCAAAGGCCAGACTCAAACTTTTCCAGCCATGGTGGGAAAGGTGTTGAGAACCTCATCCCATAAACACAGCCACGCTTCTCCCTGAGTTTTTGGCATTGCTGCTTTGCCTTCTGTGGCAGATGTAGGTCTGGAGAGCCTTAGGAAATAGAATCATAAAGATCTGTTTCATTAGTGTGTCATCAGGAAATGCACATTACTCTTAAATCAGCTCATTGCAGCCCCCAAAGTCCAGCAGGGGCCTCCAGGTTAAAAATCAGCCCAGCAGTTCCTAAAGCAGTTTTGTTTTGCATGTTGTGTGTAAAATAATCAGGCTGCAGAGTCACAATTCATTACTGAATTTAGGGGCCAGGTGTTGGTGCTGATGCCTTTTTGGGCTACCTAAAACCAGAGGCCAGACAGAATTTGGGGAATAAAAAGCAGTTCTATTTATTGAAGGGCCTTCAGGTACATTTTGGGCAGACAAAGCCCCCCAGGGCCTACACCCAAAAATGGACCACGGCTCACGGGTTTCACACTTTTATAAGTTTGGGCCATTTGCATATTGGGGGTAAATCTTCCAATTCCAGCTGCAGGTAATGAAGTCATTTAGGCCAAGTTTGCTCCCCCAGCTCCCTTTTGTTTCCATCTCTGGGGCCTGAGGCAGTGAGGGGTCCTTGACTGCCAGGCCTGGAGAGGAATTGTTGTGTCTGCCCAAAATGGGAAAGCAGCAGCTGCCACTGTGTGTGGAGTTCAGAGTTATACACTGAAGAATTGCAGGAGTACAAATAAGTGAAAAATATAAAAGCTAAAATCCTAAGGCATCAGTGCCTTTTTGCTAAAATCTGCTCGGCAGTTTGAGTAGGTAAATAGCAGAAAAACCTGATGCTGCTTTCAAAGTGATGGAAGATAAAAAGAGCTAATTTGAGCTATCACAGCCACCTCTGATGTGTCTGGAAAGGACACTCCCTTGAATGTGGGAGGTGTGCAGTAATACTGAATATTTGCCACGTACAGGTGACATAAATCCTGTGGATTTAACAAGATTCCATAGAGGGATGTGTGTGAAGATGATTTCTTGCCTGAAAGAACAAGATTCAAAGGTCTGGGGAAGATCCCTGTGAAAACCAGAACAGGAAGCTGGTCCTGGTTGAGTTTATTTTTAAAAAGATGCTGAGCACCTTCTGTGTTCAGGCTTCTCTCTCCTTGTCCATTAGGATGCAGTTGGTGGGAATGTCACCCGAACCTGTCCTCAGCTAGACTGGGATGTCCCCTTGCCATGGGAGTGCATGGTCACTGCAGAATTTGGGTTTGTTATTCACAGACAGGCAGAGCTTGGTGAAGGAACCTTTTGTCCTGCCTCGAAAGCCGAGGTAAAACCAAGCCCTCAACAGCCAAGCCCTGCTCGTGGCTTTGTGTTTGTGCAGTGTTGAAGGAATGAGAGCTTGGCTTAGCCAAGACCCCTGGGCTGCTCCAGTGGCAGTGGGAAATAAAGAAATAAGGAAATAGGTCAAGGAAATAAGTCCTTGAGCAGATAAAGACAACAACAAGTTGTCAAAGTGGCTGCAAAGTTAAAATACAACTGATTGAGCTCTGATGCAATCATACAACCTGCAATTTGCCACCCCTTAAAACCCACCAGGATGTCCCCAGGGCACTGTGAGGGCAGTGTCTGGCCAGGAGGTGTGGATGAGGTGAGTTTAGATGGGCAGTGCTGTCCACCCTGTCCGAGCTGAGGCCACTCATCCCTGGGATGCAGGAGAGGAGCCACAGGCTGCTGGCCACCCGCCTCTCAGCATATGGACTCACCAGGGACTTCAGGGAGATGAATTTTCCTCCTCTTTTGCCTCCCCTCGCTTCCATCAGTCCCTAAAAGAATGTCCCTGGCTGGTTTGAAGGCTTAGGCAGTTGTGGCATTTGTACTTGCCCTGACAAAAAGCCGGGCTGGGCAGAGCGGCGCGGGAACATCGTTCTGACAGCCCAGTGAGTTTTACACTCCCAAACTTCCCTGGTTAATGTACCGTGGGCTCTGGCCTGCTCCCTGCCTCCCTGTGCTGACTCCAGGCCCCAGGAGATGCTGGCACATGTGCCCTGGCATGGATCCTGGCAGCTGGGATCACCCAGTGGGAATGGCAATGGGAATGGGATATTTCTGACACCCCTCCTTTGCCAGGGGAAATCTGCCCAGGGGTGGAGAGGGAAAAGTGGCCTTTGCAGGAGTGGTAAAATGCTAAAAAAAGAGACAATGAAAAGGTTGGAGCAGGGAGTGCTCCTCGGAAAAAATGGAGATTTCCAGCACTTGGACAGCAGTGTGGTGGTGCTGTTCTCTTATTTGTATTTTTGTGCTAATGAAAGCTGCTAATGAGGCTGCTCCTATAGCAGTGACTTGGGGAATTTCGAATGAAATGTTTCCTGAAAAGCCAGCAGTAAATAAAAATAACCCCCCTTCCACGAGACCCAGTTTCATAATCTTGGAGAATCAAGGTTCATGAGATAAAGAAAAATCAAAGCAGAATGTGGAAGTACAAAACAAGCGTGCCAGAAATCCCTGGAGAGGAGTATGGCTTACAAAGGAAAAAAATGAGCCAAACCCACAACAGATCATTAAATATTGAATGGTAAGTAACACAGAGCATGTAAAGAGCAAAGAAAAAACTTCTCTGAGCATATTTGGGCAAGTTTTCTATGAAAGTGAGAAGCTTAAATGTGACACACACAATGTTTCATGCTGACACTTGAATGTCTTTAAGTGATGGAGCCGAGCAAAATTCCCAAAATTCCCCTTCTCCACCAGCAAAAGGCAGTGGATTGGTTCCTTGATGTTCTCCAGACTTGTTTTATTGTGCCATTTGCTTATAAGCTACCATTTTATTTTTTTATTGCAGACATTCAAATCTATGTATTTTTTCCCTCTCAAAACCCCAACAGTCCCATAAAATAGTGTGTAAAGAGAGCAAGTAATGAGAGCAAGTCCTGTGGGGGGCTGAGGGAGCTGGGGAGGGGGCTCAGCCTGGAGAAAAGGAGGCTCAGGGGGAACTTCTGGCTCTGCACAACTCCCTGCCAGGAGGGGACAGCCGGGGGGGTTCCAGGAGGAGAGGGAATGGCCTCAGGTTGTGCCAGGTGGGACATCAGGAGGGATTTCTCCACAAAAAGTTAGAACAGTGATGATAGAGTTGGGCAAGGACAAATATCCCTTCTCTGGCTCATTCCCAGCTTGCATTTTCTTATCCCAGCTGGGCTGGAAGACCAAGTCTGGTGGGTGGCTGGGAGCAGCTGTTGGGAGCTCGGTGCCTGCGGGGACTGGAGCTCATTTCCCCTCAGTACCACGGGAGGAGTGAGGCAGGATGGTTTTTAATGCACACCCAAGTCTCAAGTTGTAGGTTTGGGTTGCCTCATCTGTAACTGCTCAAACAATGCTTGTACGAAAGAAAAAGGGGGAATTTGTTGAGGAATGGCTGTAGGAGCAGGGCTATGGATCCATGGAGCAGTTATTCAAACAATCCCCTGTTTAAAGACCCTGTCTAAGGCTTTTGGGCCTGGGAATCTGAGCTTGTCTTGTCCTCCCTTGACTTGACTTCCCGTTCCTTCTTGAGCTACTTGTCTTCCCTCACCACCCTCTTCAGGTTTGAAGCAGATCCTGACAGGCAAGTTCTGTCACGATACAGGGTGCTCAAAACAGGAGGGAGCAGGCTGGGAAAGGTCACCCTCAGCCCTCAGAGTGAGGCTGGATCTGGGGAACATCAGCAGGAAAGGTCATGTGCTGCTGCTGTGTGACAGCTGGGAAAGAGCAGGTTAAAAAGAGCTGAGCTCTGTCACTTTTGGGCAAAGTTTGTTGCCTGCAGTGTGAGTTGGTGTTTCTCCCCAGTGTTTTGATTAATTATTTTGGTCATTCATTCAGTGAAGAGTTTGCAGTGCAGTGCAGTGAACTGAAATGACCTAGAAATAATTCCCTAACACAACCTGACGCTCTGGCTTATATTCAGAGGGAGATTTATTGTTTTACTCCTCATCAAAGTGCTCCTCAGTCATCTCAGGGAAGCTGGTGCCATTCCTGCAGGACCACGCAGCTTTCTATCCACCAGGTGATGTTTAGTGGCTTCCTGCTCCAGCACTGGAGTGTCTTGGGACAGAATTTTTGCCCGTGGAGCTTTGGAGGAGCCCTATGGGACCTGCCCAGGGGTTGAGCCCCGGCAGCAGGAACTGCAGCTGATTTTTGGGAATCAGCCCTGGGTTTTGGGAATCAGCAGCTCCTCAGGCACAGCCAGGGCTGGGGGAGCTGCTGTTTGTGGGGTCTGGTTAGGGTTTTACCAGGGTCACTGCCCTGCAGGAGCTGTAGTTCATTTTTGGTGGCTTTCCATCCACTGGGAGCACTGGGATGCAGTGGCATCCTTGTGTCTGCACGAGGTGTGGCCAGTAAATGGTAGTGTCAGCGGGGCCTGGAAAACCTTTTCCTAGACTAAAGTGAGCCTCCGAGGCTTCTTGTTTTATGTTAAACATTTTCAGATGTTCCCAGGTTGCTTTAGGATAATTACAAGGAGCAGGAACTGCATGGTGTAAGGGAATAAGGCAGCGACTCATTCCATTCAGTTTTATTCCCCTTCCAGCACTAAGTGGGTTTCCAGTTTGGTAAAGTGCAGGGGAAACTCCAGACTCCAATTGAACATGTACATTTTGGCTATTTTCTACCCTCTGATACTTTGTTTGTAGCCACCTCTCAGCTGCTGATCCCCAAAGGCACGGCAGGCAGCTCTTGCAGCCTGACTAAAGCACCACTGCTGGCAAAACACATTAATTTTTGTCCTGGTGACAATGCCTGATCCGTCCTGTCCTTCTCTTAGGCACTGCTGGACACATTTAGCACCAGCATGTACTTATGACTCACAAATAACTCACAGGATTACTTCAGCCTGCTTGAGAGTCCAAAATAATCACTCAGGATTTGCCACTGAGTTGAATGTGAGACCGTTCACAAACCTGGGGGGAAAAGTGATCAGATATGAAGTTGCAAAATCATGGAATCGTGGAATCACAGGGTGGTTTGGGTTGGAAAGGACCTTAAAGATCATCCCATGGGCAGGGACACTTCCACTGTCCCAGATCCCAACCTGGCCTTGGACACTTCCAGGGATCCAGGGGCAGCCACAGCTTCTCAGGCAATCTCTGCCAGGGCTGGAATTCCTTCCCAATATCCCACCTAACCCTGCCCTCTGTCATTTTGAAGCCATGTCCTGTCACTCCAGGCTCTTGTAAATAGGCTAAAAATTCTCTCCCACCAATCCATACATTTTAAAAAATAATGACAAATCCTGAATAAAGGTGCCTGAATAAAAATTCTCTGCCAGGGCTGGAATTCCTTCCCAATATCCCACCTAACCCTGACCTCTGTCATTTTGAAGCCATGTCCTCCAGGCTCTTGTCACTCCAGGCTCTTGTAAATAGGCTAAAAATTCTCTCCCACCAATCCATACATTTTGAAAATAATGACAAATCTTGAATGAAAGTGCTGGTGTGGTGTGTGGTCAGAAGGAAGAACAAGCCACAACAATACAACTCTTAAAGTTAGCAGGATTTCTGGGAAAACAGAGGAAATTTGCCCATTCTCCATCAATTGTCAGCAGGAAAGACTGAGGTAATTATTGACTGGCCTCAAACTGTAAAGGCAGGAATGAGAAAGGGCAATACTTGGACCAGCATCTTAAGAATACAAAACTCTGTGGAGGGATGAATATTTTGTTTCACTTTACCGCAGTTGTGTTTTAATTTTTTTCTTTTTTCCTTTTTTTTTTTTTTTACTTTTTTAAGTTCACAGGAAGAAGAGATGAAGTAATTTAGATTGCAGAAAAAAAACTGTCTATGGGTAAATCCTTTCCTCCCACCTTATTTCTATCTGGTTTATTTAAACACCCCAAGCAGGGCAAGAAACTGGGAAAGAAGAGCGAGGGGGGAGTAGAAAGAGCCTTTAGGATGTAAAGGCTGGTGCCTTCCTTCCTGAGCAGTGGGAGTGGGTAGTTGTGCTGCTTTGGCAGAGTCAAACAGGGGCTGGCAGCTCTGAGCTGATCCCTTCAGGCTGCTGGGAGTGAGGGTTTGGCACTGCCACTCCCTTGCCGTGTCTGTCTGTCCGTGGGTGTCTGCCGGTGCTGTGCAGCATCTCCTGGGCTCCTCTTCCTGGAGTGGAGCCAATCCATCTTGGAGGGAAAGGGATCAAGAGGTGGGTGTCCAGATGCTTTAGTGCAGCCCCTTTTCGCTGCTGCCTGCTGGGCAGTGTCCACGGAAGGGTGTTGGCAGCAGGAATTGCTGCCCTGTGCCATGGGATAAGCCTGCCTTTGGGTACCAGCCCCCGAACACCAGCCAGCAGTGGGGGCTGAGCAGTTCTAATAGTTAATTGTAATGCTATTGTGGCCTGAGCAGAACAAAACAGAAATAATCAGGCTTAAAACAAACAAAAAACCCCAAAAGCAACACAGTGTTATTTTAGAATAAAAGCACATGTAGCTGAACTAATACTCCTGACGAGCAAGGACATGGATTTCTCCCAGGGCATCCTGCAGTCCTGTAGGGGAGAAGTGACCTTATTTGCATTTTTCTTGCTGAATTGCTGTTGGGATTTCTGCAGCACGGCAAGAGCAAATTCCTCCAGGAGAACATGGAAATATCACAGCACTAACGCAATATCCTCCAAGTAGCTTCCTGCTCCTCAGCCCCTGCTGCCCCTCTGCCCTCTCAACACACCCAGCCAGCAATGACAGCCCTCAGCCTCTTCCTTCCCCATTTCCCTCTCATTTCCCTCTCATTTCCCTCTGTATTCCCAAAATTGCTGCTTCCCCTTTTCCAGAACCATCTGGGACCTCCCCTCCCTGCGGCGCCCTCGCCGAGCGCTCCTCCCGAAGGCCAGCACTTGGCAGTTGAAGTCTGTGATTCCAGACGCCTCTCTCGGGAGCGTTTTCCATTCTAATCAGGTCCTCTAAATTGCTTAGGCTCTTCCCCAGCATGAAGTCCTGCTCCAATTTTGCAGGCGGATAATTAAATCCCGAGCCCAGGAGCGGCGTTGCAGCTGTGCCGCGACTTCTTCTCCGCGTCTTCTCCGCGTCTTCCCACCCTGCCAGGGCAGCTGAGACAGGAGCACGGAGCTTTTGGAGCCATGGATCATCTGCCCGTGGAGTCTCCAGCACTGGGATGGCTCCAAAATCAGGGAGCTGCTGCAGCTCACAGCAGCAGCAGCAGCAGCAAAAGTGCACCTGAGGAGCTGTCCAAAACATTCCAAAATCCATTTTTTTCTTCTCCCAGAGCTCGCTCTGCCACCTTCCCGCAGGAGAATGAAAGCAGCAGGATGCCAGGAAGGGCTATTAACTGTCACCTCTTAAGCTCCCTGTATAATGTATGCACATACTAATTACATTGTAGGAATAGCATGGATTAATTATACACATCGCAAGTGGGATACAGCGTTTTGGTATTTAAAGGATATTTTTATATAAATGACACATTTGGAACTTGAAAATAGCACAGATTGGGTTTGTCCAATGAAAGACTGCAAAATTCTGAATTTAATGTATAATATAACCTTTATTCTTTTTTCCTCTAAACTCTTGGAAACTTACATAACAATCGTGCTTTAATTATGACACCGTTTATAGACATTTAAAATGCATCTTAATTTATAAATATTTTACATTTGGTCCATAGAACAGGTTGCAATTTACTAAATAATACTGTACTCTTTTAAACAGGCTCTGTATATATTTTTGAATATGTATATATTACATATATATTTTTATATAGAGATAGATTTGCTTGGTGTTGGATATTTCCTTATTGCAAAAAGCATATATGATCATACAATAATCTTTCTTTTTCAGGGCAAGTACTACAAAAAAGATACAGCTATTCACAGTTTACACACAGTAGTTCTACAAGACTAGTTTGTGCTATGTGATAACGTTTGTACAGCTTTTTGCTAAAGAGCAGGTCTGTCAAACATCTGTCATAATTGTTTACAATCAAACATTAAATACTGCATTTTTCTTAGAACAACATGGGACTTGGTTACATTAAACAATAAAGAGAAAGTTGGAGTTTTTATCCTTAGTCTAATGAAATTCACAAGTATGATGTATCATGTGTGATGTCTGTGTAGGATGTAGGGGTTCCTCTAAATCCCAAAGACTTACAGGACATTTGCATCTCAGCTATGGCCGTTTAGGATGGAGCTTAGATCTCGTAATATTTTACATTTGACCTAGGTATGAAACAGTTTAGAACCTACCCAACATACTCTGAGAGTTTAGGATGTAGTTTGAAATACATGTGTATTATATATATATATTATTTCTACATAATGTGCTTGACATTCTGAGAATAATACCTTATTGCAAGAACATGTTTGTCACCTTCAGACGAGAACAACGAAAAACCCAACATTCACAGGTAACATGTTTTTTTTTTTTTTTTCCACGTAGTAGTTCTACATAAATTGTGCTATCTAACATTGTACGGTGCACAAAAAAGTTTGCTGAAAAGCATGTTTTCATTGCACAGTTCTGTCACAGTCATTTACAATCAAACATTACCCTCCCAAAAAAAAAAGCCTCCGTGCCTGTCTTATAGCTGCCAAACGAGAAATGCCAACCGGGGCTCCCGCTGCATTCCCCACACAGGGAAAACTTCCAGGGGCTGGCCGGGCTCTCTGGGATTGCATCGGGACCAGAGAGCTCTCCCTCGTGCCCTCAGCACCACCCAGCCCCTGGAAATGGAAATCCCACTGCTCTCAAAGTGCTGACCATGCAGAGTTTGTGATTGGGAACTGGGAAAGTTCTCTAGCAGGTTCAATCAAGCCCAAAATTGGAACTTACAAGGAGAAGCTTGGATCTTTAAGCCGTTGTTTTGGTTTCTGTTTTGGTGGCATTGCAATAATAGTAGAGTGATAACAGCATGATAAAAGCTCAGGGAGTCTGAGCTTGAATGGCAAATACTTTGTATTTTACTCCTGGGAATCTTTAAGAGCTCTTGGCTATTACTTTGCTAGAAAAGTTAAAGTGGTATTTATGCTTCTAACATTGATTCACAAAGATATCTTCTGTTTGTAAGAAGCAAGATATGTACTTTTAAAGAAATTTATGACCTTGTTTGAAAGTCACCCTGAAAGTCTGAGCACAGCCAGTGTGTTTGGCCTGGGCTGCTCTGCCAAAAAAACCTCAATTTTTGCACTAGGAATGTTTATAAAGGCTGTGCCTGCTGTTAATTGAAGGAAGAGTCTCTTCCCCCCTCAAATGGCCTCAGCTGGAACAAATTTTAAGGGCAGACTTTTGCACTGTAAATCACTTGTTTACAAAATACTCCGTTCTTTTTGTACAAAACAACTCCAAACTTAATTTTACTCCTGCAAAGTCAGAAATAACAGTCTTGGGATTCAGCGGTAAGAAATAGTGATCAACTACTAAAAATCAGCAGCACAAAACTTCAAATAGTCGTGCTAAAAGGTAGATTAAAAAGGTCTTGGCACATCAATTTACAAATTCCAAGGTATGCAACTATCATTGTGAAAGGATAAAAACATTAACAGTCTGTGGATTGCCGGAGAACACAAAAACACTGTCAAACATCTGAGCTCGCGACGGCTGGATCGAACCCATGGCGATTCCCTCGGAGTGGAGATGACCTTGTTGCTTTTTTTTCTTTTTTTCTTTTTAATATGTATTTTTTTTTTTTTTGCCACTAGAGGTAGGTAATTATATTCTCAGATGTGAATTTGTGGTCATATTCAACCATATTTTTTGTTTTTCTGGAGGAGGAGCGGTACTTGGACGAGAGAGGAGTTTAGATGTAGGCTTCTTTGTTGGCAGAGTTGCTCTGTTGGGCCTGGTCTGGCCCGTTCTCAGGGTGGGTGATGTCTTCACTTGGCTGAATCATCACTTGGATGCGCTGTTCAAAGGACAACAGTAAATGTGAGGCAGCCAAAAAACTCTTTCTAACCTTGTTCTTCCTTTTTTTTTTTTTTTTTTTAATATTTAAAGACAATTCTTTACAACTGCCTATCTTCCTAGGGACCAGCAGTGAGTCCCTTCCACTAAACAGAATTCCAGCTCTGTCCTGAATGTGACAGGAGGAGCTGAAAAACCCCGTGCCAAGTGCTGGAGGCCACCAAGGAGCTTTTCTGGGGAAAAGCAATGAGGAGAGGCTCTGCTGTGAGCCCACAGGGGCTGCAGTGCTGGACACCAGAGTGATGGGCACCTCCCCAGGAGAACTGAGAGTCCCTCCAAGGATAAAGCAGGTGAAACACACTTGGATTTCAGAGTGTTTTATTCCTATTCTGTCTTTCCTCATCCTTTTGTCCTCTCTGTTCCTTCAGCCTCTCTGCCCAGCTCATGTTTATATCAAAAAAGAAATCCCAGTTTGGCTCCTCAGAGCCTCTCACTGGTGCAGACTCTTCCCATCACTTAATAATGATTTGTCAATGCTTTCAAAAATGAGACCATAATCCACAACAAGGCTGAGATGAGGAGCTTTTACCATGGTCTCACACAACCCTGCCCAAACAGCAGCTGTATTTTAGGGCAACAGTTCTCCTTTTGCACCTGGAAGTTTCCGTAAGACCAAGGGAAATCTACTCAAAATGTAGGAGCTAAGAACAGGCCGGGGGTGGGGGGGAAAAAAAAAATCAAACCCCAGATTTTTTTGCAGACTTCTCTGAAGCCTCACCGAGTCCTTCAAAATTTGCTGAAGACTAATATTTGGATCAAGGTCTGAGCATTTCATGAGGCATCGCTCGTCAATTCTGCTTAAGATCATCCAGCCCTTTACAAAGACGGCTCTGTCAGCTGATTTTAGAATATTCCAGAAGTTCTGACAAATTCCCTTTGACAGTCTTTGGTTCCCACAATGACAGAGTGTTTCAGTACTTGGGCTGGAGAACTGGCTGTGATGTACAGGAGGAGCTGGAGAGGGAAAACTGTGGATCCACCCAGATTAAAAAAATGAGGTGTGGTGATTGTCTGTGGTTCCTGAACAGTGTGTGGGGCAATAATGTGGTCAATATTTCCCACTCCTTTAGCAGCACATCTCTGAGGACATTAGAACCAACTGAAATAGAAACTAACTGAAATAAAACTGACTGAAATAAAAACTGACTGAAAAAACTCCTGACCCTCTTCCATGAGAAGTGTTACCTCCTTTCAAAAAACGGGATGAGCAATCAGGGGGAGGCAGAGCGCAACAAGAAAAAAGCCCCTAATGTTCTTCACAAAGTGACTGCTCACAGAAATCCCTTAAATAAAGGCTAAAGGGAAGTGCTCCCAAGATGTTCCATGTCCTCCCTCCCAGCTGCAGCAGAGCAGGGCAGGTGTGACTCAGAGCAGGGGAAATGCAGGAGCTCAGGCCTGGGGGGCCAGCAGGGAGATGCAGAGCAGGGTCACTGAGCAGACTCATGCAAACCCAGAGTTGTGTGCCTTAGTCCCTGATTGTGATTCCAGCTCCCCAGAGCATCCCTGCCTTGATGCACGGCCGCGTGTCTCGCATTAATCAGGACAAATTTCCATATTTTGCAAACCTCTCCTCTGTTTTCTAGGTGTGAGGAGCTGGAATGCCAAGTGTCTGCAGCTGCCAGAGCAGAGATAAGGAGCTCGTGGAACGTGGGGAATTGTGTTCAGCAACAGATGGCTCAGACACTCTCTTGCCTTTTGGTTGGTGTAAGAGCTGTACTGAGAGATGTGGGACTCCAGAGGGCTCTTTAAAATGCTCTTTATTATATCCAGACAGCAATCANAAATCTTTCTGCCAAGCACACATATCTGTGAGACTTTCTTGTCAAACTTTCATCCATTCCAACAGGTCGGTGCTTTTATGTTTGTTTAGCTCAAAGCAAAATAACTGAGGGGGAAATAGATGACAGGAAAGAAGTGCCCAGCAATCTTTGGTTGCACAGGTGCCAAGGGGGTCGGGACAGGCAGACTTACCTGTTTTAGGGAGCCTTTCAGGGTTAGGAACATGTATGCCATGTAGCCAGGTATCAGCACCATAGAGGACAGGGCCATGAACCAGCCAACCCCCTGGCCCCATTTTGGGAACACGTAGCTCCCCATGGTCAGCGGGGTCATCTGCACAGCACTGAAGATGAACACTCCCTGCAAAAGCAGAAGGGAGGGTTTTGGGTGAGATTCCCAGAGTGTTCTGGCTTCAAGAGTTTTTCTGGAGCTTCCCAGGACACCTCTGACCAAAATGAATGTTTCACATTAATGCTGTATTTTCACATATAAACCTGCACCTCAGGTAATCCAGGTGTGCTGCTGGTACCAGTAAATTCCTTGGATAACCTGCACAGAGCCAGAGGGAAGGGGGCTGCTGGGGAAAACAGGGATCCTGGGAATACCTGTGGACATGTACATGGTGCAATTGAGCAGCAGCACCCACGTGTTGCTTTTGGGATGTTCTTCAGTGATGCCCTGCTGACATGGTATTCCATAGGCTATTCCCAGGAAAAACTCCTCTCCTGGCCTGTCTCAAATGTCTAACCAGCCAGGAAAACCTGCTAAAGTGAATCAGGAGAGAGGGAGGCTCGTTCTGATCCCAGGCTGAGGCCTTGTGCAGGACAGATTCCCCGTGGAGGATGCAGAGGCAGAATTTTTATCCCTGCTCTGAGCTGGCCTGGGCAGCACATTCTGCTGAGGACTTGACAAATCTGGCCAGTTTTACAGTGTTGGGCATCTTCCTCCTGTGCCACTACAATAAAATGTATTTCTTATGCCTTCCTGAATGCTTGTTTTTACAAAAATGAAGTCTGCCTTGATCTGGGAAGGGATGATGCGAGGAACCCTCAACGTGAACACCTTTCTGTGTCTCTTTAGTGCTCCTCATTTGCTTTTCTCTGGTTAAATGCTGGCTCAGGTGTAATAGTGGCTGCTTGATTTGTTTGTTACATTGCATCTGCATTCAGTGTATGTGCAGTAAATTTACATTTCTTTGCTTACTACTTCACAAGGTACTGAATGGGATTAACTGGGTACAGTTTAGAATCAGGAGAAGGCTGTCCTGTGGTTTCCAGTACAGACTCCTTGCAGAGTGTGCCAGAAAACCCACAGCAATGTAGTCTAAAATGATTAATATATGCCACAGAACCCCATGAGGGAAGAACACAAATTTAGAACCCTGCTCTGTCACCTGAAGCGCTTGTGGAGGAATTCAGTTTACAGAATGTTGATATTTTTGTGTATGTGGAAAATTTAGATTTTAAGATTAAATTCTAAATTTTAAATGCTAAATTCTATTTTATAACACCAAAACAAACAAAAAAAAAGGTCAAAATTTCTTCCTTACAGTTTTCTAACTCTGCCAATCAACCTCTTGAGCATTTCCAGAGGTCTAATAAAAATCTGGGCTTCTCTTTTCGGGGCACAGGCTTCCTTGAATGACACTGCTTTTTGCTTATTGCCTTCAATGGAATTGCTCAAATCCTTAAAAAAGGAGCAAGGGCAGAACTAATATGAACCTGTGGGGGTGGAAACGACAAGGCTGCAGCACCCAGGGCACCTCATTTACATCCTTTCAACCAGAGAATAAAAGTTTGTTCCTTACTGCCACAATGATAGGAGTGAAAAAGGACCAGCAGAGTTTCCACCAGATGCAGGGTCTGTATCCCACCATCTCTTGGATGTTGTCATAAAATCTATTAACACCTGGATATAGAAATAAGAAACAGCACAGAAACATATCAGGTAATGGAGTCGATAGGGAGCTCAGTGGTTCTGAGAGACATTGCCATAAATTATGATTATATTTGGAAGCTCTACAAAGATCTCAAGATAACTTTTCCTCTGTCTGGATGGGAAAAAAAAAAGTGTGCAAGCTCAAAAGCACCAAAAATCACCTGTTCTCCCTCTTCCATATAATAATTAATTAAACAGAGACCAGCAACCTTCTTCCCATGCAAAATCAGGAAGCTGTACATGGGAAGGTCAGATGCAAGAAACACCCTTGATTGATTTCAACTCTAGGTCATATTAGAATGAGAACTTTAGGGTGCATTTTACAATTACAAAAACCCCCAAGCCATCCCAGCATTAAGCAGCTTTGTTCCAATGCCCACCATGCATGGGCAGAAGTGGATCTGAAATCAGAGGGGCCCTCCTGCTACTGCTGCTCTCCATCAGCTTCCCAAAGCTGTGTCTGTCACAAATTTGTGGCTTTGATTTCCTCATGGTCAGAGCCTGGAGCTGATAATTCCAAGGTGTGGCTCAAGCCCTCTATGGACCATCCACTTAAGCTCCTTGCTGGGTCCCTTCCAGCTCAGAATATTCTGTGATTTGTGGGATAATTTTGGTGGATTTTTCCATTTGCTGGGTTCACCAGCAGTGCCTCTCTCCTGTCAAATGCCGTTCCATCCTCTCAGGCCACTAAAGTCCAGCAGGAAGGCTCCAGTTCTCCAGCTCTGGAGCAGCTGGAGTGCCTTGGTGATGATGGGAGCAGCTCCTCAGAGGAGCTGACACGGCTCTGAGGTCAAAAATACTCTGTGACAATATCCCCCAGACCCATTAATCCTTACAGCCAGAGACTGCCAGTCCAGGCTTCTGGATATTTCAAGGTGATTATTCCCTAAGTGAGCAAGGAGCCTGGCTCACTGTAGGACCCTGGAGGGACAGAATTTCTGGAAACATGAAATATTACAAATCCCAAGAGCTCTGAGGCAGTATGTACCCAACACCTCCGAAGATCCAGGCTTTCCAAGGGGGTGGGACAGGAAAAGAGATGGAATATCACCATTTTAATATTCCTGGAACACTTCATGGCTCCCAGGCCTCTTGGTAGGGTGTTGAAAAGGCAGCAGCACCTTCCACAAGCCAACTTTGAATTATATCCACAGAAACCAAGGCCACTTTCAGTCCCACCCCCAGCATGTGCACATTCACCCACAGACCAGAGGATGAATTATCCTCAGGGTGTGTAAAGCTTAGGGAAATAAAACAAACAGGCTGTTTACCATAGCACCAGGATATCGAGATGCACTCAAAAAATACAAGGAACAAAAGACTCATTCCACTGGCAGAGTAGTAGTCAAAAAGCTTAAACACATAGATTCCACCCTAAAACAGAAAGGAAAGTATAAAAAATAGAGCAAGGCCTCCAGATTCAAAATGTAAGATACAAACTAACGGTGGTGGATAGGTTAGGGGCTTATTAGTGTAAATTAAACAGGTTAAATTATTTTAAGGCTTGAGGTCAATCGTGACAAAATTAAGATTGCTGCTGTTTAAACGGAAAAGTTTAATCTCACTTTTTGCTCTTTGTTTGATAATTTAATCATAATTTAATGATTAATCATTTCCCTCAAATAGTTTGCAAATCAACATCTCCAGCTGACACTTTTTGGACTCTAAGAGTGTGGGGATGTGCATTTTGCTGTCCCCTGAGCCCTGCAGGGGACACCCAGGTGATGCCTTGTTGGGACTACCTAAAACCAGAGGCCAGACAGAATTTGGGCAATAAAAAGCAGTTCTATTTATTGAAGGGCCTTCAGGTACATTTTGGGCAGACAAAGCCCCCCAGGGCCTACACCCAAAAATGGACCACGGCTCACGGGTTTCACACTTTTATAAGTTTGGGCCATTTGCATATTGGGGGTAAATCTTCCAATTCCAGCTGCAGGTAATGAAGTCATTTAGGCCAAGTTTGCTTCCCCAGCTCCCTTTTGTTTCCATCTCTCAGGCCTGAGGCAGTGAGGGGTCCTTGACTGCCAGGCCTGGAGAGGAATTGTTGTGTCTGCCCAAAATGGGAAAGCAGCAGCTGCCACTGTGTGTGGAGCTCAGAGTTATACACTAAAGAGCTGCAGGATTGCAAATATCTGGAAAATACACAAGCTAAATATATAAAAGCAGGAAAAACTAATATAAAATAAATAATACTAATGTAAATAAATAAAATACAAATAAAAACATCAAAGCTAAAACCCCAAGGCACCACAGGGACCACAGGGCGTTTACACTTAACCCGCCAAAACCCTGGCTGGCGTCAGTCCCTGACAATGCAGTGGCTGGCAGTGACTCCTGGCTGGACTGGGGACAGGAGATGCTGATGTGGCAGCCCCAGAGCCCCAGGGCAGCAGTACCTGAGTGATGTTGGACAGCCCTATCACGTAGGACACGATGCACACCACGGCGATGAAGAGCTCGCGGCGGTTGCGCAGCAGCTTGGGGAACTCGTCCACCAGGGCAGTGATGAACCCTTCCACAGTGCAGAACTGCAAGGGAAAGGGGACACAAAACACAGTCCAGAGCCCTGCCATGGCAGTGGGGAGTTTTGGGGAGCACTTTGTGGTTGGACCCTTCGCTGGCCTAAGGCTGCAGCCGTCCAACCAGGAGTGAAAATGCACTTGACTGCAGTGGAAGCTCTGCTCCTGAATATCCTTGTTTCTGTCTAAAGAGATCTGTGCAAAAAGATTTCCAGCTCGAGGAACACTCAAAATTCTAAGCTGTGAACTGTTGCTTTCACTCTGTGAACAGGAACTGCTCTTTTTTGTAATAAAGATGATAAACCTACAGTTGAGGGCTTTGATCCCGCAATCCTACAAAATCAACTTTTTATGTGATTTACTCACATACAATGAAGCCAACACAGAGAGAAAGTCTAACTAGATTGGTGCTTCACACAGAAGGTTAAAGATTCTCATATGATTCTCATATGTAATAAATCAAATATTCTTTGTATCCCCAGAAAACATTTTCGTTGAGGCTGTGTCCTCCAAATGGAAATCATGGCCACAGTCCAGAATCCCTCTGTGTGTATATATTCAGATAAATGTTATCATTGTAGTGGCTGAAATAGTGAAAACCAAAAGGTAAGTAAAGTTTTATTAATTTTCAGCAGAGCAAGTAGAATTCAACCAATGGTTACAGCTCCTGTAAATTACAGTAGATGAAATGTTTCAATGACAGAAAATGCAGAAAGCATGACAGCCTGTAGATACATATTCTTTTTAATAATATTAGACCACCTTCCTCAGCTGTTAGTTGCCTAGAGACAAGTGCTTTCAAGAATATTTTTGACCCAGTTTTTCACAGCAGTTTCCCCCCAGATTGAGCAATGGCTTTTAATGTCAAGCCTGAAGCTCACTTTGTTTGAAAAACAAAGAAATAGAAAGTGTAAATTTTCAACTTTCTTTCATCTCCCAGGATAAAATGCCCTCTTGGTCTTTTTGTGTTCACAGGCTGAAGTCAGCTTGGATTTGTAGAAAATGTTGGATTTTCTCTCCTGAAAGACTGGTACAGTGCTAAGGCAGGAAATCCCATATTCCTTTACGTGCTGGGAGGGCTGTGCCAGGGACTGGGAGGTGCTGGTTTGCCAACTGCAGCTGATTGCAAGTAAATGAACACATCTGCCTAGGATTGGTCTCATAAAAATGATCCAACAGTTCAGCAGCCAGGGGGGACTCCCCTGACCAAGTCCTCCAAGTATTCCTTGTAAAATAAGGCAGGGTCCTCTCCTGAGGGCTGCCAGTGGGGTTGTTCTCTGTGCTAAAATTAGCACTGATTAAGGTTTTGTTGGACATAATTATTTCTAAAGGGTTTTCTTTTGTGCTGTATGCTTTTTTATTTATGTCACAAGCAACATTTGTCATGATTCCATGTCTTAATTATTTAAAAGTTTAATCTAGACAGAGAATATCTTGGATTTGCAAACCCCAGGGTTGAGCCTCCTCATTCATTTCCAGTTGTCAGATACCACCCAGAGCTTAGGTAAGGCCTGAACCAATAAATTTGTGATCCTTTCCCTTGGCAAGTAATTTCAGAACACATCAAAACACAGAATATCCTCAGTAACGAGCCCATTGCCCACTGAATTAACTCCAGATCTTAAAATGAAATGTGTGCTGTGTCTTTTTGCTCCAGTGGTGACTTCTGGAGCTGCTTTCAGAAATACCTGTGGCATCTAAATCTTTTAAAACCTATCCCAGTGTCTCCTACACAGCTGAATTGCACAGGTGTTTTTAATATTGTGATTTAACAGGGAATAGTTCAGGTAAGCTCCTTTTTGCCTGCAGAATAAAATTTCTGCCCATTTTTCATGTGCTTCCAGCAGTTCATAAAAGAGCAAAAGTGTTCAAGCATCACTTTTTTACTCAGTCTTTCCTCAGTGCCTCCTGTTCTTTGTCTCATTATTCCAGGGACCTGCCCCACTTCCAGCTGGCAGTGGAGAGCACAGGGGCAGCCCTGTTGTGTTGTTGTGTCTGACCAAAATGGGAGTTTTGGTCAGAAACCAGCAAAGGAAAAGCAGCAGCTGACACTGTGTGTAGAGTTCAGAGTTATACACTTAAAGAACTGCAGGACTGCAAATATATGAAAAATACAAAAGCTAAACATATAAAAGCAAAAAATCCTAATATAAAACAAATAATCCTAAATTGTTAAATAAATCCTAAATTATAAAATGAACAATCCTAATATAAATAAAATATAAATAAAAAATATCCAACCTGGTTCCACCCAGTGGCACAAAATCTGTATTTTTATTTGTTTTCAGCCCAGTTTTACCTGACTGTCGATGCCGAGCATGAGCAGCATGGAGAAGAAGAGTATTGCCCACAAAGGGGAGATGGGCAACTGTGTCACTGCCTCTGGGTAAGCCAGAAATGCCAGTCCAGGGCCTGGGGGGAGCAACAGGAGAGCAAACATCAGTGGGGAGGGCTGGGGCTGGGATTCTGTGCTCCTGCTGAGCTTTATTGGGGTGGCTCTGGGATTTCAGCTCTCCAGAGTTCTCAGACCACGAGGGCACTGCAAGGACCTGGTTTTGAAAATGAACCAGGCAAAACCAATAAAAAAAACCACCCCCAGAAGCCCCTAAAGCCAACCCCCCAGAATACTGAATGCAGGTCAGAGGCTGCTCCTGAGAGACCCCTGGGCACAGGCAAGGCAGGAGTGTCACCCCTGGTCACATCTTCAGGCACTGCTCAGCTCTCTCTCCCCTCAAGCAGTTTTTGGCAGCTGCAATCTCCTGCTTTGTGCCATTCAGAAGACAAACAGAGCTCAGAAATGGAGAAGCCACTTCCCAGCATTTCCACTATTCCCATCTGCTGTTCCATTCCATTCACTCTCTCTAAATACACATTTTAATAGACTCTGTAGTTGTGGACAACCTAACTTTTAAATTTTTCTTCTTGCTAACTGCATATGGGGGGGCAAAGTGTTGGAAGGAGAATATAAATTCCTATTTAAAATGAGCTTTTTTGTTCTCATGGCATAGCTGGACGTCAGGGTCAGAGGGAAAAACAGGAAATTTAATAAACACAGAAATAAAGCTCATGTGCTTCACCTAAGGAGTGTCTCTGATTTTTCAGTTCCCATTAAAAGTCTGTCAGTGACGAGTGCTTGGTCACAGCCCCTAAGCCTGTGGAGCAAGGGTGGCATCAACACCTGGCTTGTCAAAGTCTAATGAGGATTTGGAAGCAATTAATTGCTGACAAGAGCAGATATGATTGGAAAGCAGTGCAGAAGGCATTCCAAATAGCAGTGCTAAAAGCAAAATAAACTTCAGATAAATGTGTTAATTTTACTCTGTTTTGCATTCCACAGAAATGTAGCTACACCTTTTAATAATATCATTTGGTTTTGAGGCTGTATAAAAGATGGCAAAACAACCTCTCATGGTGGTAAAATCTGGCACCAGCCTCCGAGCTTACTAGGAGAAATAGAAGCCTTAATTAAAGGGTCAAATTTTCAAATATCCTTTGCAATTAGTAGTCATGGGCATCTTTCAGAGGTCTGTTATCAAATGTACTTAATATGATGTAAAAATATTGTGGTGTTCGCAGGTGTAGCCTTTATATAACTCCATCTGTATCAAAGACATAAATCCAAAAAGCTTATTTCACACACCACTGCCTTTCCAGAGCAGCTTTTAATAACAGTGCCTGCCATCATCATTTTGCACCTAATCTCTTTGTATGCGTAATTTAGTGAAGATTATTTTCAGGGCTTAAATTCTCTCCTTTTCTAACTCGGGAGATGTTTCAGCGGGTTGTGTTTGCTAATACAGTCATCCAGATTTTGCCCACCAGTGAGTTCCAACCAAGCTTTGGGTGATGAGATCCCTCCCTGTGGCCAGAACTGCTAAGTGAGTATCTGGTGCACCAGCTGGGTTAGGGCAGCCATCTGCTCTGCTGCTTTAAGCTTTTTCAGCTGGAAGACAGACAAGAAACTGCAAGGAACGACAGAATCCTCCCATGGACATCTCCCTGCCCTAAATAAAATGTCTGTCATGATACAGAGTCACATGAAACAGGTGTGGGTCTGAACAGGTGAGAAATGGATCTGCCTCGAAGGGCTTAACCTCAAGAAGTGGGAAAATGAATTAAAACCCAACTGAATTGGGAAATGTTAGCTTAGAAACCACCCCACAATGACCAGCATTCCTCCTGCTCTGCCTGGAGTGAGTTGGGACAACACTTTTCCTTCTGCCTTTCCTTTCGGGAGACTGAAGGGATGGGGAGCTGAGGAGCTGTGAGGAGGGATTTTGAGCAGTTGCAGACACAACCTACAAGCAAAAAAAACCCTGAGGCAAAGCTTAGAGGAAAAGATATCGGGTACCTGATGCTGCAACATCTGCAATTGGCCTCTTTGTGACATTGGCCATGAATCCCACAATGGAGAAGATGACAAAGCCAGCAAACATGCTCGTGCATGAGTTTATGCAGCACACTATGATGGAGTCCCTGAAACAAAGGGAAGGAGCTTTAAGCAGCAGGGAAAGCAAATGTTCATAGTTTTTTTTTGTTTTGTTTTTTTTGTCCTGTGGAAAGATTTCAATGATTCGGGATTTCATGATTTAGGATTTCACAGTTTGGGTTCCATTTCATGCTGGGGAAGTCTCTCCCATTGGTGTAAGTGCAGTTACACATCTCACCCCCAGCCAGACAGAACAGTTAATATTCAATACTAAACTTTATTTCAATTATCTGCACACAGAGGCAGAACTCAGCTCCAGCTGAGACAGGCAAGTGCCACTGCAACATGTGCAGTCATCTGCTTACCTGTAAACATTATTGTGGAAAGGGTTGTAACTTCCAAGGGCAATCAGTGAACCAAGACCCAAACCGTAGGAGAAGAAAATCTGTGTGGCAGCATCCAGCCAAACCTGATTGCAGGAAACAATTTTTTTAAAAATCTGTTTCTGCACTTGAGGAGCAGGTCATATGTCTGAAAGGGGAACAGTGAGGAGTGAAACTTTTGTTTACCAGGATGGAATATTTACCTCAGAGTCTGAAAGCTTACTGAAGTTGGGAGTTATATAGAATAAAATGCCTTCCTTTGCTCCAGGCAGTGTTACACCACGGAAGAACAAGATAAGCAGCATAACATAGGGATAAGTAGCAGAGAAATATACCACCTGATGTGAAGAAACAAGACAGTGTAAGTGTGCAAGGAAGAATGATCAAAAATATTTGCTCCCTGAAAATACTCTAGCAGCAACTGAGGATGGCTCTTAAAATTGAGGCATTTTTCAATGAAAAAGCATGGGAAGTGCCTACAGCTAAATCCCCTAAACTCCAGGTCTGAAGGCAGGTGGCTGTTGCCTATTTCTCTGAAAAGAGAGCAGAGTAGACTAGGATATTTTCACACTTTTTTTTTTGGTGTTTAGCACAAGGAAGTCCCAAAAGCACAAGGATCATGGCACCAGGATCCTGCTCGTAAAACATCTGGCAGTTTATTTTTCCCACTCTCTCCTCCTCCTCTATGTTACAGGCTCCTACTTTCTTGCCTTTTCAGATGCCCTATAAAAAACCCTTTCTGAAGTCACTCAACCCTCTTTTTGCCCTCTTTGTGCTTTGGAGACAGGAGAAAGGAAATGGTTTGCTCTGAGCTCAGCTAAGCCCTGTCCACCACGCAGTTGGAGGTGGGTCACAGTTACAACCTCTTGTCAAAAGCCAACAATCCGTTCCCCCAGTGTGAAGAAATCCCAGTCCTCTGCGCCAAACCTGAGGTCTTCTAACCTGACCCCAAACCCCACTGCTGTGGCTTTTCATTTCCCTAGGATTTCTTCTGACAGGGAAAGGCACGAGCCAATGTCAGATGTTGCTGCCCTTTCATTCAGAAAGGTCTCTCAATAATGTAATTTCCTTTAATTGATTAGTAAATCCTAATTTCCACTCACAGCCAGGCAGACCCCAAGAAGCACAGTGTGAAATCCTGTGAAAGGATTCACCTCCAATGTTTCTCACTCACATGAAGGAAGGTGGGAGCAGCTCTTCCCAACATTTCCTTACACATCCAGGTCCAGCAAGAGCTGTGCAATAAATGCACAATTCTTGCTGAAAGCAAACCACTTCATTCTCACTCTATTGCTATCCAAACCAGCTGGAATATTCATCCCAGGAACAAGCAGGAATATTTTTAGGCGATTTTATACCTGGCCAAGCTGAGAGGCCTGTAAGTGAAGCATCAAAGGCTGTGGTCTGACCTGGCTACAGAGGAGCCAGCTCTTTCTAAAACACAGGGCTGTATCAATCCAAGAAAACACAAATTAAATACTTCACAGAGCTCTGATAGCCAAACTGCCCCCAGTGCCTCTTACCTCGAGAATTTTCAGAATATTTGAGCAAAATGGGCATTTTTAATTGAAAGGTATTTACAGTACTTTTTAATCTTACCTTTCCAGTCCAGCCTACCCCCTTCCAGATACAAAAATACACCAGAATCCAGGCAATTGCCAGGGTGATTGCCAGTGGCCATCGGATTTGCCCAGGCTTTTCCAAGCCATCGGTCATTTGGTGCATGTTGCGTCTGCAAGGAGCCAACACAACGGGGCATTTGGCAAAGAATTCAGAAGGTGAAACAGGAAGGATAACAAGGTGATCCTTGAACATGCACGGGAAGGAGAGAGGAAAAGGCTGAGCTTACTCCCAGAACTCCACCACGGCACTTGTCATGTTGGTGGTGTTTGCTAGGGTGTAGTTGGAGAAGCAGCGGTCGGTGTTCCAGGGGTTCTCACAGTGCTTCCAAGGAAGGGTCTGGTGAAGGAAGAGATCCAAAAACCAGAAGTCAAACACTTCTTCAGCAAGAATTACCTCAAGTATCTCTTTCTTTGCTAGAACTGGCAGCTGAGTGCAGAACTAAAGCACCTGGCACTCTGCAGACATTGATCTCCCCAGGGTGAAAGTTATTTGAATTCCTATCAGTTGTGGGAGGCAGGTGTGGAAATATTCCCTCTTTTCTGTAACATACTCTGGATTCAATACACTCATCATGAGAGTACATTGAAACAGCAGAAAGGACCTCCTGGACGTCCTGGTACCTCTTGTTGCACAAGAGATAATAAAATTGGGATGGTTATTGATCAGAGAGTTTAATTTTCCCCTCAGGTCAGGGGATAATTGGAAAAAGGTAAAATTTCTATTTGTTACATGCATGTTCTGCATGTGTCCATCCCATCTCTCAGAAGTTCTGAGGAGCAGAACCTGTTTCTCATGGTATCCATTAGAATGAGCTCCATTTACATGTAATTTATAGATCCTTCTGATGGCAATTGTTGGGAAATCCTCTCACAGAACCGTTGTACCAGGGCACTGCATGCTTTATACACAAGGAAAAGAGGCTTCAAGGGAATTATAAGTCAATATTCATTTAATGTGGGCCATAAGAAACACTTCCAGACTCTGCCTGACCTTTCACATCAATAACAATTCTGAGGACAACAAAGCAGAAATGGTCATGTCACTCCCAGACAGTAATTAATGCAAATTTGGTCAAGGCAAAATCCTTTAAAGCCAAGAACAAGCAAGCATGAGCAAAATTTATAGAAGAGACAATTGAACAATGACACATTAATTATATACAACTTATGTAAGAATGCTTCCTCAGATGGCCAAACCCCACAAATCAGACAAGACTTACTCAGCTGATGAATCACCCTTGAGGGGGAAAAAAAGGCAGCTAAAAATAAAGTAAACAGGAAAGAAAACAAAGCAAAAATAACAACAATGAATGGAAGTTCAGAGCTAGTCAAATCACAGACCTTCCATTCCATGGGGGTTTCTTTAATAAACCCCTCCATCATTAAGCCACATAGCAATGATACTCTTTCCCAAAGAACTCATGTTTGTGTGGCTGCTACTGAAGAAATAAAATAATTAGTTGTACACTAGAATTTTTCTTGGGGGAATGACTGGCCTGTAAGCTCAGTTTTCCGTTCTAAATTTCTTGTGGAGGAAAAAAATATTTAAAGGGATTTTTACCAAATGGCTTTTTTTCAGTAAGAATGGATTATCCTACAGATTTCTGTGCATGCTGTGTTAACCTCACACATCTACACTGAGGCAGATTAGTGGTGTACCCATATTTTACTCTCCTTTACATCCAAGAAACAATTCCCCATCCCCTCTGACACACACTTACAGTGGTAAAGGAATTATACAGGTAGTATATGGCCCACGAAATAATCACAATGTAGTAAATATTTAGCCAAAAGGACAGGACTGCAGCAGCCAGTCCCACACCTGTAAGGAAGACAAAGAGAAATAAAACAAGGGAACTTGCAATTGAAGAGCTGGAGTTCAGGGCAAACACATCACATGGGGCAGGCACCACTTGGGAAATGTTGTAGGAGTGAGAATTTCAGAAGTGCCATTACACAAAGGTGATTACTGGGGTGATGGCTCAGCCACCCATGGATTCACTGCCATGGATTCTCTCTGTGGTGCAGTCCCACCTGCTGAGGGTTCCCTGGCATGTATAACTCCCAGGAAAAAGAGCTAAATCAGCTCCTCCTCTGGAGCAGCAGCAGCCCCAAGGAGCTGGTGGCAGATGCACACAGAGTGAGGATGTGTTCCAGGGCACTCAGGACACGGATCAGAGTGCCTGGTGCTCAGCACAGGGCTGTTGGCACGTCAGACTAAAGGAATGCCAGGGCTCCACCATGGGGGTGTCTTCTGCTCCACATGGACACTCCAGGGGTGCTCTAAACTATTCAGGACAGCTGTTCCATGACCCCGAGCAGGAGGAATGCTCACAATAATCAGGATAATGCAAAGCAAGGTTGTGCCAACCCCTACCAACAGCAGCAACTCGAGCAAAAACACTTCTCTGTGAGAGACAATTTTATCCCTGCGTTTTCCCAACGCTAAATCTCCCAGAGCAAAATTCAATCCCAACAAACTTTCAGCTCACCCTGTGCTAATTGTCAGTCCTACTGTGTGAGGTAATTTATAACACCACGTGCAGCTCTGCTGGGCCAGAACTCAGCCCAGGAGCTCGGGAGTCTCAAAGGATTTGGGATTACAAGGGAGAAAAGCATCGTTTGAGAGGTTTGTGGGTCTGTGCAGAATCGAGATTAAAACCCTGGGGATCTGGCAATCAAACCTCAAACTCAAAGTGTGGAGTGAGTTTGTCTTAAGGAGTCCAGCATGAAATTGCCAAAAGTGTCTGGCTTTTGAATTTCAGTTAAAAAACAGGTGATGCCAATCTCTGTGAGCTCAGAAAAATTTACCAAAGTTTACCAAATTGCCGTGAACAGTCCCAAACCTGCTCAGACAACTACTGCTGGATATGCTATTTTTAACAGTGTTTATGCATTTCTACAGAAAACCTCAAGAGTTTTTGAAGTTCAAAAATAAGTTTGTTGCAATTCTAATGACTAAATCTTGCTGGTTTTAATGGAGAATAAAAAAATATAGCCCAGCACATTTCAAAATCATCAGTTACACCTCAGAACACCAATGTTTTCTCTAGAAAAATCATGGTTTAAATATAAATGAAAGGCACCGAGCAACATCCTTGCCCTGGCACTTTGTGAAGCCTCTGCAATTTGGAAACAAATGAGAATTAATTGGAATCCATACCATACCTTTGAACATGGGAGCAAGCTTCCACACTCCAAGGCCTCCTATAGATGTATACTGACCCAGGGAACACTCCAAAAGGAACAGTGGCACTCCAGCAAAAATTAAAGTAAGGAAATAGGGAATCAGGAATGCACCTAAAAAGAAAATTTTAAAAAGCCTGTTACAGTGGGGAAAAACACAACTGAATTTCCAATTTCCATCCCTGTTACGTATAAGAAGAAACCCACAGGGTTTTTTCCCTCTCAGATGTAACTTTTCTAAAATGTTAGTGGAAATCACATGTGCACTTCTGAACCAGCACCTCTGGAAGTGAAAATAAAGGGAAAAACATAACTCCCCATCATTTAAATGTTTTCTGTTGAAGTAAAAAGCTGAAATCCAGAAGCCTGTGGGCTTTGCTGCCTTCACCTCTCATGGAGAGCACAAAGGCTTTAACCAGCCCTGGCTGCTTTCCAGCCTTTTATGTGGAGCTCAGAGTCAGCTACAAACCCCATGAAATCCTCTCAAAACTCAGCCCAAAAGAGAGGGATCTGCAGGGTTGGGTGGAGGGCAACGTGCTTTAGTTCTGCTCTGATACTCTATGGTCTTTTAAGTGCAACTGGCAGCTAGGAGTTAGAATAAACTTCAGGGCAGAGCTCAAAGCAGAGCTCCACACTCCAAAATGGCTCTGAACCTCCTGGAAAAGTGCAAAGCAATAAAATCCAAAAAAACCCAAAAAAACCCCAAGCCAAAACAACAACAACGACAAAACCCCAAAACAAAACAAAAAACAAACAACAAAAAACCTGAAAAAGCCAACAAAAAACCCCCAGCCACAAAACACCACAGCAAACAACCAAAAAACCAAAAACCAAACCAAAGCAACAACAAAACGCCAAAAACCGAAAATAAAACAAAAGCCCCCCCCAAACCCCCTCAAGCCTCCCACAGCCAACAAACAAAAACCCAAGCCAAAACAACAACAAAACCCCAAAATAAAACAAAAACAAAAACAAAAAAACCCACAAGACCCTCTAGCAAACAATCAAACAAAAACCCAAAACCCAAACCAAAACAATAGCAAAACCCAAAAGACCCAGAACAAAACAAAAAACCTCAAAAAACCCACCAAAACCACCNGGAAAAGTGCAAAGCAATAAAATCCAAAAAAACCCAAAAAAACCCCAAGCCAAAACAACAACAACGACAAAACCCCAAAACAAAACAAAAAACAAACAACAAAAAACCTGAAAAAGCCAACAAAAAACCCCCAGCCACAAAACACCACAGCAAACAACCAAAAAACCAAAAACCAAACCAAAGCAACAACAAAACGCCAAAAACCGAAAATAAAACAAAAGCCCCCCCCAAACCCCCTCAAGCCTCCCACAGCCAACAAACAAAAACCCAAGCCAAAACAACAACAAAACCCCAAAATAAAACAAAAACAAAAACAAAAAAACCCACAAGACCCTCTAGCAAACAATCAAACAAAAACCCAAAACCCAAACCAAAACAATAGCAAAACCCAAAAGACCCAGAACAAAACAAAAAACCTCAAAAAACCCACCAAAACCACCACAGCAAGCAAACAAACAAAAAACTAAAAAAACCAACCCCAATCCCCCAAAAAACCAAACCAAGCCAACCAGCCAACCAAAAATACCAAACCAAAAAACCCAAAAAATACCTAAAAAAAATCCTGCAACTCCCCCAAAAAACCAACAAAAAAATCCCCAACCAAAACCAACTATATGTATGAAAAATCTATTAAAAGCAGGTTTTGATTTGTTGGTAATTTGACAGTGACTCCTAATACACAAACACAGCCAACGTACCTCCACCATTCTTGCCACACAGGTACGGAAATCTCCACACATTCCCTAAGCCAATGGCATAACCTACACAGGACATAAGAAAGTCAAATTTCCCTTTCCAAGTGTCTCGGTCTGGAAGGTCCGTCTTCTTCTTCTGCACTTTTACTACCAAGGTTTTGGGCTTGTCGTTGGTGATGGAGGCGTCAACCTCGGTGGAGATCTGTCCGTCCGCCACTTTGGTGCCGTTGGTGGCCATGTCTCTGGGCTTGGCTGGCGAGGCTCTGGCGGCGGCCGGGCGGGAGATTTCAGCACCAGTCCACGTGGACAGCAGCTTTGCGGCTCGTGGCGATCCACGCGGGAGCGAGGGCGTGGGCAGGGACGGCCCGCGGAGCCGGGACAAGGGGCCTCAGCGCGGTCCGGAGCCACCTGTGTGACATGGGGACACTCAGACACTCACAGGCTCGTTCACAGAATTCACAGAATGGCAAGGTTGGAAGAGACCTTCAAGATCGTCGAGTCCAACCCAGCCCTAACGCCTCACCTAAACCGTGGCACGAGTTACATAAACATATTAAGTTTCTCTGCATGCAGGCCTGCAGAAAAATCTTCCCATAAGAAAGCATTTTTTACTGTCTTTTACTCTGTACAAGTTTCTGTAAACAAATCTCTGAGTTGTGTTTCAAGGACATTTGGATTTCTCTGCCTGTCTCCTGATATAGGAGATGGGGTTTTCTTTCTTTCATCCTATGAGGTGAAAAGTTGTTATCTCTGATTGTGTGAGCTGTTCTGGCATTCCTTGGACAGAGCTGGAAGCAGGAGCTTCGTATGCTCCTTGCTGGGCAGATAATAGCCCAAATCCTTTAAATTATAGAGTCACGTTAATAAATCATATTTAACCTTCTGATATTATTGTCAAAAGTCCTTTGTTAATAAACAAACCACAACAATAGCACCCAGTGCCACATCCAATTTTTTTCTTAAACACACCCAGGGATGGTGACTCCACCACCTCCCCGGGCAGGCCATTCCAGAACTTTATCACTCTTTCAGTGAAAAACTTTTTCCTAACATCCAGCCTGTGTTTCCCTTGGTGCAGCTTGAGGCTGTGTCCTCTCACGGCCACCCAAGGCCTCGCGGGAGGGCTGGGNATAGTTATAAAGTTAAAAATAAAAATAATTTAAATATAATTTCTTAATTAAACAATTTCTCCTTAAAAAACCTCATAAAGAGAGAAATACAACTTCATTTTTTAGTTTATTAGCGTAAAGTACTATAAAACTCACAGTTTGTAAAACTGTAATGTAAATAAAAACTAAAAAACATCTAAATCCAAACAAAAAAATGCCATCTCACACATTTAATCCCAACCCTAACAAAAAAAAAAAAAAAAAACAAAAACCAAAACACAAAAAAAAAANAAAAAAAAAAAAAACCAAAACCAAAACTCAACACAGCGGTCTTTGTGTGAGGATTGAATACAAAATCACCTCTGGGTGATCACCTCTGGCTCTGCCCTAAGGGTTTGCTCTGGACTCAGCAGGAAGCAGGGGAGAATCCCTACAAAACAAGCTCTAAGACCCACTGATTATAATTTTTCCCTATGGATCTCCTATGAGTCTACAGAAAAAAAGAATTTTAAAAAAACCTCCCCAAGGAATAGCAGTTGCCACCTTTAATAGTGGATTAATACTGAATTTAGAATGTTCACGGTTAATCCAAAACAAACTCTGAGACCTACTTATTATATTTTGTCCCTATAGATCACTTACACGTCTACAGAAAGAATTAAAAAAAACCTCAAGGAATAGCAGTTACCACCTTTAAGAGTGGAGCAATACTAAATTTAGAATGTTCACTATTAACCAAAACAATCTGAGACCCACGGATTGTATTTCATCCCTATAGATCTCTTACAAGTCTACGGAAAGAATTAAAATAAAAAACCAACAAATCAAGGCATAGCAGTTGCCACCATTAATAGTGGACTTAGAGAGTTCACTATTAATACAAAACATTCTCCAAGGTCCACTTATTATATTTTGTCCTATAAATCTCTTATGGGTCTACAGAATGAATTAAAAAAATCAAGAAATAGCAGTTGCCACCCTTAATAGTGGGTTAAGAGTGAGTTTAGAACATTCACTATTAATCCAAAACAATCTCCAATACCTACTGATTATCATTTTTCCTATAGCTCTCCTATGAGTCTACAGAAAGAATTAAAAAAAAAATAATCAAGGAATAGCAGTTACCACCATTTTTCATTAATAGTGGATTTAGAGAATTCACTATTAACCAAAACAATCTGCAAGACCCACTTCTTATATTTTTTCCTGTAGATCTCCTGAGTCTACAGAGAAAAGAATTTTTTAAAAAATCAAGAAATAGCAGTTACCACCTTTTATAGTGGGTTAATAGTGAGTTTAGAACATTCACTATTAATCCAAAACAACCTCCAAGACCCACTTCTTATACTTTGTTCCTATGAATTTCTTATGGGTCTACAGAAAGAATTTAAAAAAATATATTAAGAAGTAGCACTTGCCACATTTAATGGTGGGTTAACAGTAAATTTTAAAAGTTCCCTGTTATTCCAAAACAATCTCCAAGGCACACTGGTTACATTTTGTCCCTATAGATCACTTAAAAATCTACAGAAAGAATTTAAAAACAATTCAAACTAATAGCAGTTGCCATCTTTAATAGTGGATTAATACTGAACTTAGAATGCTCACTATTAACCAAAACAATCTCCAAGACCCACTTATTATAATTTTTCCTATAGATCTCTTACGAGTCTACAGAAAGATTTTAAAAACAATTTCAACTAATAGCAGTTGCCGTCTTTAATAATGGGTTAGTCGTGAATTTAGAAAGTTCAGTATTAATCCAAAACAATCTCCAAGACCACTTATTATCCTTTTTCCCTATAGATCTCTTATGAGTCTACACAAAAAAGAATTCAAGAAATACCAACCAATAGCAGTTGCCACCTTTAATAGTGGATTAATGCTAAATTTAGAATGTTCACCATTAACTAAAGCAATCTCTGAAACCCACTGATTATATTTTGTCCCTACAGATCTCTTAAGAATCTACAAAAAGAATTAAAAAAAGTAAATCAAGAAATAGCAGTTGGCACCATTAATAGTGGATTCATAGTGAATTTAGAAAGTTCTCTTATCTAAAACACCTTTCCCTGAAATACCCCCAAAGGAATTAAACAATAAACCAGATCAAGCAACGGGACTTAATCCTGGGTAATGATGTCAAGTTTTACATGTGGTTATAATTAGCTGTTAATGTAAGACAAATGCTTCACGAAGCTGAAATTATAAGCACAGTAAGATGACAGCCTGCAATGATCACTCCTCCTTTCTCTTTCCAACCATTTGTGGACCTTTTAAAACACCATTGCTGTTGCCAGGTACACTTTGAAAATCAAAATAAAAGAATAGTCAAGGAAGCAAATATGGATCATGAAAAATGACCTGGGGTATTTCAGTCAATTCTGAAGTGCTTGTGGCTCCTGAAAACTCCCACAGCTCTGCTTCAGCTGGAAAAAACACACTGAAATAATGCTTTTCATGTCTTCTGTGACCCATCCACGATCAATTGATTGTCTGTTTTCTCTTGGCAACTCCTTTTGCCACTTGTCAGCCCGGTGCTCAAACCAGGGGCTGCAACACATGAAACACTGGCCAGGGTGAAGAGCTGCACCTTGTGCTGGTAACACTGAGCGTGGGGGCAGGCAGAGAGCAACAACCATTTTATTTACAGATTTTTGTCAGGGAGGATCCAGGTTATTAGCCATTCACTTCTAATTGAAATTATGGTAAAAGAAACATAAAAAAAATATGCGAAGATGTTTTTCTTTGAATTCTCATTTCTGCATGATTACAAAGCCACGTCCAACTATTAAAAGGAAGTTTTTGGTGGGAAGCTGTGGAAGAATAAGCTGTAGGTGAGGCTGGGGTGAGGAGAGAAGAAGGACAGTGCTTGTAACCTTCCTTCCTCTCTGTTCCACTTCAGGATGGGACTCAGAGAGGGAAAATCCATCTCTGCCTACGCCCTCACAAGTCCCGTGTGCAGAGATCCCCCTTTTTAAAACCCAGTTTTCCACATCCCCAGCCTGTCCAGTGCCCTCTACCAAACCCCACCATTCCCGGCTGTGCTCAGCATTCCAGGAAATGCATTTCCTGATGCAGGAGGAAATAGAGATCAGCAAAAGGGGGCTCCTCTTGTGAGAGCACCTCAAAACTGGGACGTGCCCAGCTGCAGGGCCATGCATGGCTGGCTGCAGCCAGCTGCAGGGTGCAGCCCCAGATGTGCAGTTTGGCAGCTCCATCTGCTGCTCAACAGCCAGAACTGAGCGTGGCTCTTTTCAACCAACACAGCCTGGATGGGAAAAACCCCAGGGTGTCCTGGGACTTTACAAACAGTCCTGCACTAGATTAGATTTGTTGTTGTTGCTGCAATTTGTGTTTGGGTTGGGTTTTGTCATCAGCAGGGTTTCCAAGTATTGGAAGAGGCTGAATGTGTTGAGTGGAAAAAAACCCCAAACCAACCTAAAATCGCCCTCCAATAACCCAACACTGCATGGAGAGATCTACATGTACATCTCTTGTTTGGTTCATAATGAGGGAGAAATTCCTGCTCCCAGGGATCTGGCCTGAGTCAGAACTGAGCAACCAAGCCAGGAGGAGCAGGGATTGAGAGGAGCAGGGATTGAGAGGAGCAGGGATTGAGAGGAACAGGAATTGAGAAGAGCAGGGATTGAGAGGAGCAGGGATTGAGAAGTGCAGGGATTGAGAGGAGCAGGGATTGAGAGGAGCAGGGATTGAGAGGAACAGGAATTGAGAAGAGCAGGGATTGAGAGGAACAGGAATTGAGAAGAGCAGGGATTGAGAGGAGCAGGGATTGAGAAGTGCAGGGATTGAGAGGAGCAGGGATTGAGAAGTGCAGGGATTGAGAGGAATAGGGACTGAGAGGAACAGGGATTGAGAGGAACAGGAATTGAGAAGAGCAGGGATTGAGAGGTCTCCAAACAGGCAATGCAGGTGAGAGCTGGGCATGGAGCCTGTGGTGCTGCTCCAGCCCTCCCAGGCTCTGCAGAGCTCTGCTGGGCATTAAAGCCTCTGCTGAAGGCAGAGATAAACTCAGCCCAGTGCAAGGCTCAGTGACAAAGACAAACTAGAGGGTTTGTTAGGAATTCTTCAGGAATAAAGCAAGGAAGCTCCTGGAGGAAGGAGCCCAGACCTGTTTCAGCACCTCTGTAATGCTGGGACTTCCCAGGACAGCCCAGCACATTTGTGTCAAGGGTGAGGGGTGGCTGGCAGGAGCCTGGGGCTTTTTATATTAAACCAGACTGAAAACAGTGGTTCAAACAATCACCTGGGGATGTGCTGCACTTTATGACACAACACAACCACTGCACACGCCACAAGCATCCCAAACCTTGCCAGCAGCACACCCAGAGCCTCAGCAGAGGCTCCTTTAGAGAGGATGCAGGTGGGGGTTGACCAGTTTGCTTCTGTGCTGCCCTACCACTGCTGGTGCCATTATTCCAGGTTTTACTGGCATTGGCATCCAGTAAAATGCATGGGCACTTGTGCATTTGGGGTCATACAGCACATCAGCATCAGACAATGAACAAATACTTCAATTCCACAGTTTTGAAAGTACGGGTTTTTCCAAACTCTGAAAAGTAACTTTTCCCAAGCCTAAGGAATAATGATAATAAACTACAACAGCAGAAGTGGAGTCTAACCTCCAATCCACACTCTCCATACACTGCAGTGCTTTATGACTTACAAAAACCTAGAAGAACTGGCAGTGCAGCAGCAAAGATCCTGGGTACACGCTCTCTAATCAGATTAGGCACTATCCCACAGCACTGGGATTTAAATTTCAAATTGCTCTGACATGGAATGGGACAGAAAGACACTTATGTAAGCTCCGTGGGCTGGCCTGGGCAGGAGGAAATCCAAATTGCAGCTGTCAGGCAGCAGAGCAGGTACAGCACTCGCTCTCCAGCGCTGGCTTTGTGGGAAGGCGATGGAGAAATCCATCAAACAACTCTGTCTTTGCTCCCCCATCCCTTCAGGCCAACCCTGAGTGTGCTAGGAAGGGCACAGCAGCTTCCCACCACATTCCTCAGGGCACAAAAAGGCTTCCTTGACTTCAGTTACTAGGGTTGCTGAGCCAAGGGCTGCAAGCCCTCTGGATCAGGAGGCTGGATCTAGCTGGTTGTCCCGCAGCACCACCACGCTGGAGAAGAATGGCCTGGGAGAGCCAAGCTCACATAGCAGCCAAGGGCATGGGCACTACCAGGGAAACTGCAACAAAGGCAGGGCCACTGCACAAAAGCATTTTTCTCTCTCCTGGACTGCACAAAAGTGGATCGGAGGAGTTGAGCTCATGAAAGTGAACAGCAATATTGCTGTCATCTTTCACAAGTTTTCTTGCTTGTGGCAGCAAAAGGCAGGGAAATGTCTATTTGTGCACGACCAGCTGGGCAAACATTTCTGCCCAGCATCAGGCCAGGAAGTGGGGCAGTAGAAGGAAATGCATCAGATGCACTCTCCAGACTGTGGTGCCTAAAGTAGCACGTGGAAACTGATTTTTAACATGTCTGTCTAAATGTTAGCATTGAGAAAAGCAGAATTGTCCATTTTGGATGCCTGAAACTTCTGGAGAGCAGGGATCCAGAGCCCACTTCTGGAAATCCCAGCTCGTTGGTTTCAAACTCACCTGTAAAACATCACCTCACCAAACTCCAAAGGGTGCAAATTTGTGAAACAACCAGAACTGCAGAGTTAAACCTGGGTAAACCTTCTCTCTTCTGGCACAGCTCTTTAGTCCAGCAGTGCTGAGAGAAAAGGCATCAGAACCTCAAAATCAGATCCCTGTGCACATCTGTGCCCCAAGCCCTGCAGAAAGGAACCAATCAGGGCAGGTCAGGGCTGGGCTCGAGGGAGGGCTCAGTGTCACAGGCAAAAATGCTGGTGGTTGGTGGCCAAATATTCATCAGGAGAGGGCACCAGCATGGTTTGAGCAGCAGAGAAAGCTCTTCTCAATTAATTCTCTACTCATCCAAACCCCAACAGTTCCAAGGCATCTTTGCACTTCACACAGGACACACTAACAGCAGGAAAGGCTCCAATCTGAGGCAGATGTCACAGGCCAGAAAGGAGGAACAACTTGGACAAGTTTTGCCATTCCGATATCAATTATAACCTGTTCTGCTGCCTGCTGCTTCTGCAAGCTTAGGTCCCAGATTAATTCACAGCTTCACTTATTTTATGTGACCATGCAAGTCAATGCATAGTCCAAGCAGGATGGCAGAACCATGCTGTACCCAGCAAATATTTTTGTTTAAAGCAACTTTTGCATGAATGTGGAGACCACACTCCCATCTGAGTCCAGTTCCTTGGTGTAATCTGATGCTCCAAAGGACAGCACAAGAAGGAAAAAGAGGGAGGATGTGGCTCAGCTGAAAGCCTGGCAGAGGGGAGCCCATGTTCAGGTTTCAGATGTTGCCGACTTTTGTGATCTTTGCAGTGTTCAATCAGATCCCATCCTCCCCAGGCTGATGGGCTGTACTTCCTTCACAGCCTGGTCTCTAAATCCTCCCAAAAGCATCTTCAGCAGGCAGCCAGAGAAACCAAAATGAGCCCAGGACTGGGAGAAGGGGCCAGTTTTGAGGTGAGGGTGGAAGATGAGGTGGAACCAGAGCAGGGGCCCCTTGGCAGCAGCTGGAGGCTCCTGTGCCACAGCAGGGCTGATCCAGCTGTGGGGCTGCCCAGAGCCAGCACCGAGGGGACAATTCCTGAGGCAATTCCTGCTGTGGGGAGCCTCAGGCCAGAGGAGTCAGGCAGGGGGGAAGTTGAGACTTTGAGCACCAACTTTTCCAAGAAAGGAGCCGCTGGAGTGGGGAGACAGAGCTGGGCTCAAACAGTGACAAAAGCTGGAAATCAGCAGCAGAGGCCAATGGATTTCCCTCTCTCCCTCCTTTTCCCCACACGGTGCTTGGCACAGTGGGGGAAACATACAGGAACGTGCTGGGAGATGACAGAACTGCCATGGAATCATTGAGGTTGGAAAAGCCTGTAAGTTCCTCCTGTCCATCCCTGACCAAGCCAGCGCTGCCAAGCCCACCGCACACCCCCGTCCCCAAGTGCCACATCTGCACATCTTTTAAATCTCTTCAGGGATGGTGACTCAAATACTGCCCTGGGCAGCCTCTGCCAGTGCTTGACAACCTTTTTGGTGAAGAAATTTTTCCAAATCTCCAATCTAAATCTGCCCTGGAGCAACTTGAGGCCATTTTTTCTCCTCCTGTCCCTGTTCCCTGGGAGCAGATCCCAAACCCCCCGGCTGTCCCCTCCTGTCAGGGAGTTGTGCAGAGCCACAAGGTCCCCCCTGAGCCTCCTTTTCTCCAGGCTGAGCCCCTTTCCAGCTCCCTCAGCCTCTCCTGGGGCTCCAGCCCCTTCCCAGCTCTGTTCCCTGCCCTGGACACGCTCCAGCCCCTCCAGGTCCTTCTTGTGAGGGGCCCAGAAGTGCCCCAGGATTTGGGGTGGTGCCTCCCCAGTGCCAGCACAGGGGACAATCCCTGCCCTGGTCCTGTGGCCTCTCTATTCCTGACCCAGCCAGGGGCCACTGGCCTCTTGCCCACCTGGGCACACCTGGGCACAGCTGGGCACAGCTGGGCTCGTGTCCAGCTGCTGTCCCCAGCACCCCCAGGTCCCTTCCTGCCAGACAATTTCCCTCATCATGGAAGCTCATCTGCTTGTCCCCAGTTCCAGGCACCCCTAAGGAAACAAATTCCCTCTCTAGCCACACAGCAGAGCCCGCGTGTAAGGGAAAGAAAGAAAACAGTTTCCTAAAAATAGCCTGTCTTGCCTCTCCTTAAAGGGCACCAGCCTTCCTACAGCACTTGTCTGTCTCTCACGGGATGCACAAATTGCCCCAAGAATCCAAAGAAATCAGAAGGATGTCATATTTAACTATGGCTTGGAAACGGGCCCACCACCACCAGGAAGGAAAAGCAGCTGCTTTGTAGTTTTCCAGTCTTCACGTGCAAGGATAACTCAGCACTCCAGAAATAAAGATGAAACCCAAAAGCCACAAAAAGTGACCAGAACTGTCCACATTTCTGTGGCATACAGAGATTCCTGAGGAGGCATCTGTGCCATTTAGAGCCCAAAGAACAGGTATTTATTCCCCAAGTCCAGCTTTAGTCCAGTGATGAGATTTATAGTTTCCTGTAGCTCTCCTGGTATGAAATTCCCTCTTGATGTAAAGACACAAAGGTCTAACCTCCAGACAGAGCTTGTCCCTTACACAGTGTTGCTATCAAGGACATATCCTGGCTAGATCCTTAAATAAATATTAATCCCTTAATCCTCAAAAAACCCCAAAGTTTCCTATTTCTAAAGAATTTACTAGCAAATGTGTAGTTGTGCAATTATAAGGGGTTCTGTAATTAATCTGAAAAGAAAAACTACAGTAAAATTAAAGAAAAAACCACACTAAAATTAAGGAAAAGAGAAACAAAAAATAAATGCAAGATGCAAATTCATGAAAAGTGCTGGCCACATAGCCCATAGCAAGGTTATTTCCGAAAGACAATGGATTTTGTTCTTTTTGTTAACATCAGGGTCAGGATACAGCAAAACACACTTAAACCACAAGTGCAAAATTATCCTGACAATCTTGGGAGTCTGCATGAGGCCCATTGCAAAATCTACAATATTTTCTTGTAAAGATGTAGTGATAGTCCCTTCTTGACCTTTTAAGATTTTTGTTTAAAATAGACAATGGATGCTGGAAGGAGAAGCTTTTTCCACTCATCATGGAATTACACCAAGACTAACTGGTAATCAGTCCCTTTCAAAGATTTTACAGTGATTAACACCAATTCCTAATCAATCCCAGTAGCTCTAACAAGGCTGGGGGTGGCCATAAACTATTTTGAGTGTGTTTTTCCTCAGCCCACATTAGCGCCATCTGCTCCTACTACTTTATATTTACACACCACAACATTTTGGGCCCAGCTTCAGACAGATTTCTAGCAATTTACAACAGAACCAAATGGCTCTGGGGTACCTGCTTGCTTTGGTGGTTCCCACCTTCTGGAATGGGAAGCTGTTTGCACTGTATTCCTTTGCAATAAAGTCTCTGTCACAATTTCTATTTTCAGCTTCTAGACTGATTAAACATAATAAATAAAAAGAAATATAATGAAAGTTAATAAGCATAATGAAATAGAACAATCACCATCTAGTGCAAGCACACATTCACTTCTAGCTCCCACACAGTAAATAGGATGTGCTTTAGGAAAGCAAGGACAGCATTCCCATATTTATTTGGACTCCTGGTTGCACTCCCACCCATCTGAAATTTAATGGAGCAGGGTGATAATACAAGTTACTGCTGCATAAAAATGGGTTTGCTCGTTGCTCTTAACGATGACTGGGTGTCCTTCTTTAGCCCTAATTGGTGTTAATTGTTGTTGGGCAGACCCCAAGGCCTTCCCTGAGAGCCCCCATTGGTTTGCAGGGTAGAAAACGCAGAGAGGCTCAAAAAAGGACACAACTAGTGTTGCAACTAGAAAATGCAACATCTGGGGATCAGGGAGAGGCTCAAAAAAGGACACAGCTGGTGCCTGTCAGCATTGGGTTGATGCTACGAGAGGTTCCATTTATCCCTCTGCTGACACCCAGGAAATAACCCAACGTTCCTGGTCCATCTTGGCCACAGAAACAAAGCCAAATCCAAATTTAGTGGAGCAATGGATTTACTGCTGAACTGCAGAAATTAAATGTTCTCACTCACAGGTACCACCAATCACAAGATTTGCTTCCCTTCTCCCATGCCCTTGCCTGGGAGGAGATGGGGGTGGTACAGAGCCCACCCACCCCTTTTTCCTGCCGTTCTGCACCTTTTTTTTTGGCGTTTTTTGGAGTTTGTGCTGCGGGCAGGAGTTGGGCAGTTCTGACTTCCTGCCTTGGGGGCACTGAGCTCCTGCTGGCCCAGGGAGCTGCACAAAGCCCGTCCTTGGAGACACACCAATGCAGGAAGCCAGCACAGAAAAAGGGAGCAGCAAGTACTCAGAAAGGCAAAGTCATTTGCCCGAGCAGGAGGCTGGAGCAGAATTTAGAGCAGAGTTTCTTTGCGTGCCAGTGCAATCCCTTAACCTTCAATAATGATGCTGCTAGCCTCTCCTAACAGCCTCTTTTCATCTCCAGCATGTACAAATGACTAAGTGAAAGACTTTTTGCCTCGTGGAAGCAAATAAAGGCAAATAAAAGCTCCAGCAAGGATCACGGTCTCTGGGGGCGAAAAAAAAATCTCAGTGGTGGGTAATTGGGGGTGGTGTTTGTTATTTAATTTTTACCAATCTCTAAGCTCTGTGCTGTTTCTCTTCCCAAAGAAGAGAATGCCCTGGCATGCCAGAGCCGAATTTGCTGGCAGGCAGCGTTCCATGAGGGAAGAGAGGTGGAGAAGGTGGTCCTGCTGCCCTGAATCTGCTCTGCCAGAGCCTAAATCTGCCAGAGCCAGGCCTGGGCACTCAGCACGAGGGCTCACCAGTGGTTTTGGAAGCCTGTGAGAACCAACACACTGCCTAAATTGTTTGGAGGTGCCACGTCCCCAAAGTAAAATATTTCCTTTGGTGAATACATGATGTGAAAAGATGATCTCCAACGCCCTGCCTGCCTTCTGTACGTGCTGCTTGAGCCTCCTGGGATTTTGGTTTGTCTGGGGACTGGAGGCAGCTCCCATCTGTTACTGTGGTGTTTTTTTTAAAGTGTTATTGTTTTGGGTGAGAGTAGGTAGAACCACATGTCAGAATGCAGCAGGAGGAACATCATTCCAGCCTGGATGTCTCATATTTAGAGGAAACATTGACTATTGAGCAGCAGGCTGTGAATGGCTCCTGGTTTGTGTCAGTCCCCACATCACACACAAGAGCCCAATGTTGATGGGGAGCAGCAGCCAAGGCAACAATGAATGCTTTGACCAAGATTCCAGGGCCAAAATTCACAGAATCTGACCCAAACACTCAGATTTTCACCAAATGCTTGGTGTTCCTCAGCTTCTAATTTCCCACATAGTTCCCAGTGCCCAATCAGGCCAAATTTCGACCAGACACTGTCTTAAAATGGATCTTTTCAGTCTGATCTAAAAAGGCTGTTGACTCTTAATGCTTGGAAAGGGACATCCTCACCATTGTGGGGGTTGAGGTGGAGAGAGAGAGAAATAAAGTTTTAACAGTGTCTACAATTCTCTCTATTAGATTTAAAAATATTACCCAAGTTTCAATTTCATGCTTAAGAATGAAGCCACAAGGAGAAGACAAATAGTTTCTGTAAAGCGATGCTGAAGAAAAATTAGAGCTTTGAAGATCAATTCAAACTCAAGTAGAGCTTTGAAATCATTAATAAAACCAATAGCATTTGGGCCACAAAAATACAACATTTTTGTTCTGGATGTCTCCCTCGTGCTTCTCCTGCCACCTCCGGTGAGTGCTTCAGATTTTGGGGGTATTTGAGTTTCTCTTAAACCTGAACACACTGCCTGAAAGTGGCAGGGCCGGGTTATTGTTCAGGGGATGACATCTTGGCACATCTGAGATCAGATTTTGTCTGTGTGACTGGGCAAGTCACTTTGGGTGACATCCAGAGGGGGAAGTTGTCTGCAGCTCCCAGACCCACCCACCAGGCAGGATCCACGGAGCTCCAGCATCAGAGTGAGGGCTAGAAATACGTTTTGACAAACAGAACTAAATTATCCCCTTTTTTTTAGAGGCTGGCTGTTCCACCTTCGTGCAAGTCAAGCTTCTTTCAGTTTCTATCATTTTGTTGGAATTTATATCTTTCCCCCCACAACTCCCACAAAACTCCTTCTCCAATTTTAGCCCAGCTCAAGGCCTGCACTTCCCCAAGCCTGGTGGAGAGGAGGCAGCTCTGGCAGATGCTGTTTCCTGGTTTACAAAGCCTCTCGACTGCCAACAGCAGCTGCCAACACTGCTAATCCAAAGGATTCTAATTTTGAGGCTTCCTCTATGTTTTAGCTCGTGGCTTCTTTGAAATAGCCCTCTTTTCTGAATAAGAAAAGACTTTACATTTGTGATTCTTACATGCAGTTATCATACAGAGCAAAGCAAACAAAAAAAGGCTGCAGGCACATGCACATGTTAATGCAGTTAAGACTCTTGGCAGGAGAGGAAATTGGAAAAATCAGACCATTTTGGAGGGGGTGCAGTAGAGAGAAGAAAAGCCCTGAATCTGAGGTTACCCTTTTCAGATATAGCTCCAAGCTAAAGCCACATTTTCTATCTGTTCTGTTTTCTTTGATCCTCAAACTTCAATCCGAACCTTCAGGTTTAAATGGGATTTCAGTCTGAACTAAAAGCAGTTTAAATGGAAACAAGAAATTCTTTTCCCCTCAACCCCCCTGCCAAATCAGGAATTTGAAACTGCAATATCGAGGTGCTTTGCAAATCTACAAAACTTTCTGGCTTGAAGCGATAAGGACAAACAATCAGGGCACTCACTCTGAAGGTAGGAGCTAAAGAGAATAATTTGTTTTCTTTTCAGTCGAAAAAAAGGAAATATAAAAATAATAAAACAGCAAAAAGCTTAAGAGAAATCGGAGCATTTTGCAAGCGGTGAGTGCACGAGAAGCAGTCCCTGCTGGTTTTGGCTGATGGCTCAGTTGCATGGCAGTGCCAGCAGGACACAGCTTCACGCCTGTCCCAGAGCATTTCCAGCCTCCCTCCAAGACAAGCACTGGGGTCAGAGCCTGTTCTGAACGTTGGCATGGCTCTGAACGGAACTCAGACACATTTGGGGGATTTTGGAGCCGTGAATCCCAGCCCTCATTCCCCTAACAGCAGCTCAGATCAGCTTCCTGGAACTAATTGGCCTTTGAGAGATGCAAACCTTCTCCTGAGTTCTCACGTGGCAGGAAGTCTCTGCTTGGCTTTGGGGCTCAGATCTGGGTTTGGCAGGTGGCACCTGAGGTTTCCCTGCATCTGTCTGGAATGTCAAGCCCTGGCTGAGGGGACTTGGGGTCCCTTCCTGGAGGGATCCTTTGCTCCAGGGCAGTCATATATGTGCTGTGGCATTTTATTTATAAGGTTAAAAGTGCACCTGGGTGGTTTTTACCTGACTACAGTGAGGTATACTTTGAATATATTGAAGTATTATACCAAGATTTCCAGTGTGGAGGTCTTGCATTGAAAACCATCACTAGAATTTTGGTTTTACCTGTCTGGAGCTTTCTAGCTGCAAAGAAGCTTTGAAGCTTTGCTGCTTTGGTCAAAATAAATATATTGAACAATCTCCTCAGGCATGCCTTGAGTATCCACCAACAGCTCTCCTTGCTTGGGACCATCACAAATATCTGCCTCTCACAGCAAGTCAGTCATTTCAAATATAAGACAAAACATCCACTTTACTCGCTGCAGTGTAAACACAGAGTAACAGTTTCCTGCCTCCTGAAGGAATTGATTTGTGGTGGCTTTTTTTTTTTTTTTTTATTTTCAGCAAACTTACAAGCAGTGACATTGCTCAGAACTGCCAGCCAGCTGAAAGGGTCAGGAAGCCACACAGCACCAAATGCTGGTTTCTGTCATGGCTCAAAGCCTGCTGCTCTTATCTAACAGGAAGATAAGGCACCATCTGCTGAACGTCAAGGCTTCGAGGAGAGCTCAAGACAATCTGGAAGCAAAGGGTAATTCTGCAACCTGAGAGCCACTGTCAACATCTGGGACAGTTTTCCCTTCGGTCTGGGCCCCAGAAGAAGTGCTTGGAGTTCTGGAACTCCTCTGTCAGGGATGCTGAGGCCACACTGGGACAGAATTAACTGGGAGAACTGATCAGGAGCCCAGACCAGCAAGCAGGAGGAGGAGAACAGCAGGTTCCAGATAGAACAGGTCACCTGGGTAAGTTCAGTGCCAGGGCCAGGCAAAGCTTCTGAGGGCAGCAGAGGTTCTTGGGGAGCCTTGCTGGTGACATGGCAGGTCTTGTCCAAAGTGTTAAATCCTCACTGTGAGCCCACTGACCATCTCTGTTCTAAAGGGACACCTGCTCATCCAAAGGCAGAAACTGAATTTACTCCCAGCCACTACAGAACACATTTTCCTCAATCTCTGGGGCATATTTTTCAGTATAAAGCCTTAGGAGGCAAACACCTTCCTCAAGGAGGCAAAGGAGGGAGTTACCTTCCCCCCACACCATTTGTTTGAATAATAAACCACTTGAGCCAAAATATGACACATGGGAGGTGTGATTTTTTTCCCCCCTGGAGGAGATTAGATTAAGCTTGCCTTTTTTTCCAAAGGTACACAGTTCATCAGCAAGAAGTTCAAGGAGGAAAAATGTGTTTTCATGTCAGGTAAGAGTGCACACAGTGCTTGCCTTGCTCTCAAAATGGATGAGTCTGCAGCAATCTGCAGGACCAAGAGCTTTATTTTCATCTGCCTGCCCTGATAGGGCATATCAAGAAGCATTTTTCCATATCCACACTTGAGGATTTGAACATTCATACTGATACCACTTAAATCTCATTTGACTCCATAGGAAAAAAAAAAAAAAAAAGCCCAACCCAGTTATATGCAATTAGTTACATCAGATAAAACCTTATTTGCTGCAGCAAATAATTTGGGAGAAACATTTGGTGTTTCTCCCCCCCCACCTTTTTTTGGGGGGGGAACTGCTTTTTCTCCCCCTCAGACTTTCACAGCCTTCCAATTGCAAGGTTTGTGGCACTTGCCAAGGGTGAAGGAATCTAATTTGCTAATTCAATCATCATTTGCAAACTAATGACTGTGAGCACATATAAAACCAACATTAAAATATCTGAAACAGCAGCTATGGTGGGGAATACATTCTCAGAGTAAACAAAACCACCTTGCAACTGAAGCATTTAAAGGCTGAGCATATTTCTGGCTCAGGAATTCAGTCTCTTCCTGGACAGCAGCTCTATTATTAATGAAATTAGCAGTAATAAAACCAGAGATCAAACGTTCTTCCACAGCTGGGCTTCTCCAAGAACTCCAGCTGGACTGACTTTTGGGTTAAGGCAGCACAACAGGAAGAGTAATAAACCTCCTGCTTCTCAATCAGTGCTTCAGATTCACCCAAGAAATGGCATTTCTTAGTGTTTCTCTTCAATATCCCTCAAGCTCTCCAAATTCCAGCTCAGAGTAAAGGACATATGTATGAAAATAAACAAAAAACCCAATGTGACCCAACAGCAACATGCAGTTCTCTCTACTGACGTTGCTTTGGGCCAGACCTGTAGTTGATAATCAGCAAAAATTCAGTTTCCTGGAGCACATCTGGAAATCCTACCTTTAACCACCTGTAAAAGCTGCCTGTGACCCTGAGCTGGCAGAGAGAATCCTCACTGGAAAAAAGGAATGTACAAATACCCCACAGAGCACACTCCTGCCATTCAGGTGTTGCAAATGACCCCTCATCTCAGTGAGTCCAAATTAGATTATTGTGCCAGAGTTTCTCCAGTGGAGAAGAGAGCCCTCAGGCCATCACAGATGCAGTAATAAATTAATTTATTTGAGAAACCAGCCTGAAAATGGGTATTTTTTTGGACAATCAGGAAAATGTGTCTTCTCAGCTGCTTTTGGATAATAGATGAGGAATGTTATTTATCAGCAGGCATCCAGTGATATTTAGGATGGATTAGCAGCTATTTCTTTGCTGCCACAGTGTAGTACATGTTCTACTCCATGCTTTTCCCTTCATGGATTTCACTTTATCCCACCACAGGGGCTCCTTGGGATCGTTGCATTCCACTTCCACCAGCATCTCAGGACTGCCCAGACAACCTTTCCAAGCAGGAGCAGATTTCCAGGTAAATCCATGGAGCAGATCTTAGAAAAACACGTATTTTCACACTGGAACAAATCAGGGAGGTATTGATCTTGCATGATGCCTGTGAGTTCTCTCAGCAGCAGCAATTCCTGCCTGCTTAGGGATGTTACACAGAGCAGCTTTCAGAGGGCAAAAATCAATCGAGGAACATTTGTCTGTTTTACAGCAAAGGCGAAAAAAAAAAAAGAAAAGTGAAATGGCCACAACCATCTAACAGGAACTGATTAAGCTGGAATGGGAACCTGGTCATCCTCTTCAGCAAGAGCAGGGCTGACTCTACAGCACAAAATTTTCCACATTTCCACAGATTTTACCCCACCCAACAGGCTCTGGAGGATCAGGTGGCTGCCATCACCTCCAAGGGCAGCCTCTTCCCACACAGAGCTCCTGTGGAGGGGAACACTCAAGTTTCCAAAGGTCATCATGAGCTTCAAAAGAGTAGCTGACATAATGCCTGTCCTCCTCTCCTCTCAAAATCAGAGTGCAACTTGCAGTATCCAAAGGATTCGTCTCACCAATCGCCACATTTTGGAATGAGCATTTCAGCAGCAATTGGGTGTCCAGGTCCTTGGGGAGATTTTAGCATCTGGAGTCTGACTATCTGTGCCATAAACCACTTCTCTCTTCACCTGTGGGGTTTGATCTAAAGAGGGGCAGGCTAGAAATAAGCTAAAAATCAAACCATGCCTAGAAAAGCTTTGCAGAGAATAAACCTGGAAGGACCTCGCTAATCCCAGCTCCAAGACAGGTTTCAAATGAGAAGCAAAAAGAGGATCCATTAATTGCCAACCACCATTTCTGCTTTTCTACATTTTATTTTACATACTTGATTGAAAATACTTCAGGGTAGGCTGAAGGCAGGCTGGTACCACTTCAGATCCTTGACAAAGAAACCCCAGAGTGCTGGTGGGAAGATCCCAGGCAGCACAGGACCAGCACCAAGCAGAGCAGGTGTTAAAAAGGCTCCAGCAGCCAGGCAGTTAAAAAGGCTCAGAAAATGCCAGCTCAGCTACCACACACAGCCCTGTTGAATAAGCTCATCAAATTACCCACTGGAGCATTTCCAGTGGCCCAGCTGACTTGCTGAGCTCGGGGCTTTGCTTGGCTACGCTGGCACAGGGAATTTCAGCCCCATTTGCATGGCCACAGCCTGTGGGGTCTGTTCCCTCCATCCACACCTGCCAGTTCACCACCACGGGGCTGGGGTGTGAAATAATTCAGTGGTGGAATGGGGGCACCCAGCTGGGAAATGGCAGAGCAGTGCAGGAGCTGAGCCAAGGGAAAGGGAACCTGCCCAACCTGCAGGGAGCAGGCAAAGACCAGGCTTTGCCCAGGGACGTGGGACACTCCTGGTGAGGACATTGCTGCTCCCATTCCTCACCCCTCCGTGTCCAGCTGCCCTGCTGAGAAGTGGCTGCCACAGCAGAAAGGGGGAAAGAGAGGGGACTCTGGCAAAGGCAGAATAAACACCCCTCTAATCTCAGGAGCTGTGATTATGGGCCACACTTTAATCTAAAAAGTCCACCTTGTGTTGTCTTTCTCAGGCCTCAAGTATCTGAAATGTTTCTGAATTATCCTTCTCCTAAGGGCAGACTGCTTTTCCAAGAAGTATTCCGATCAAGAAAGAGAAATATGAATATTTTTCTTTATTTTTCTTCTCCCTTCTGTCCCTTTTGCCACGCAGAAATGGCGTATTTTTGGATGCCAGGCTCCCACATGCTTCCTGAACCAGCTCCCAGAGGATCAAAAATTAAGGTGACCGCCACACTGTATTGCTGATCTCAGCTACCAAAATACAATGTTTGGGCAACTAAAACCCCTCAAACCCTAAAAAATCCCAGCCAGTTCTTACTCACAAACAGACCTGCCCGCTCTCTGTTGAAAATTTAGCTCCTGGGTTGGTTTCGACCGTACTTCACAAGCCTGACGAGTGTTCCACACATTTTGTCCCACTTCTTAAATGTCTCCATTCACTTGCTGGTGGGACCAACTTGTTTGGAAAGGATTGCTCAGACCCAGAAGTGGGAATTCTTTGATGCCATCTGATAAGGCAGCAGACAGCCCCAGCTCAAAACCTTTTGCGATTGCAGTATAAAACTAAACAAGGGAAAAAACAAGCAAAATTTCTTTTTCCAAATGGGCTTTATATTTAACCTTCAGTTATATTAGCTGTGCCATAAAAGTGGATGTGCTACTGTAATTATACACTCAAAAAAGGCTGCTTAAAACCTGAAACGATTGCAATGTTTCATTGCCTTGCTGCTTTAGAATATTTCCTTTTCCAAACATCTCCTACCTTCAGTCCAAGGGAAATGTTAAAGGTGACAGGAGCTCTCCGAGCCCTGAATTTCCCCCAGAAAATTGCACTTTCAGGTTCTACAAAGCCAAGAGGAGCTTAATTGCCTGCAACTGCAATTCCAGCCACTGCAAATCATATACAGCTCTCCCATGAAAGCATTAAAGAGCTAAGACTTAATTAGCATCCCTGATTAAACAGCAATTCATACAGCCATTATATCTTCCAGTTAGGCAGCGCAGTGCTCTGGAAAAGCAGAGAAGGGAAAAAAAAACCACACACGCTCCTCCTCTCAATGCAACAATTCACCTCCACCCACTTTCTCCAAACTTTATCCTGGGAAATGTTCATTATTTACCATGCAAAGGCCACTGCCAGACACACTTTGAACGCTCCCAGGCAGAGTTTCCATCAGCAAACTCGACCTGTGTGAGAGATCAGAGAGCCCCTCAGAAAGGCTGGCAAAGGCAAGCACGAAAAGCAGCTCAGGGAGAGCAGCATGAAAAGCCTCCCACAGACAGTCACGTTCCAGCAGCCTGGGGGAGCCAAAGGGGGGCTCTCATCAGAGCAAACCCCACGTTGCTGATGAAAGCCTCCAGAACGGGCGCTGCTGAAACCCTGCTCCTGCTCTGCCCTGCTTCCACGTCACAACCGAAATCACAGCACGGGAGGAGAGGATGGACTCCTCCCTGGGACAGCTGGGGTGGCAGTTCTTCACCCCCCTTGCTGCTGGGTAGTGAAGTGATGGCAAAAGGGGAGCAGAGGCAATACTGGGAGGCAGAGGCACATCCAGAGACACCCACTCTCTGCTGGGATAGCCAGGGGTGGCTTTATGCTGGACTAAGAGCTTGTGTTTAGAGGTGGAGGAAATCCCTTGGGTTATGAACTTCCAGGCCTGAATCTAATTATTCACCAGGTAGTTCTGCCCAAAAGGTGCTGCTTTGCCCCTTTCTTGCTGGATTTGGGAAGATCTCCAGGCAAAGAGGAGCAGCATCTGTTGCATTTTTTACCAAGTGCAGCACAAACAATTCCTTCTCCCCAGCCAGCTCACACGCTGGCTGTGCTCTCCAGGCTGGGAGGATCATTCCAGCCCCTTGTGAATCTCATTTTATGAAGCCAAGCAGGAAGAATGTACAAGAAGCAGTGATGAAATAACAGCAACAAAGAAGTAAGGAAAGGGAGCAACAGTAAATTTGCACCACATGTGCAATCACCATCACAGAACAACATTTTATCAGAACAGGTGCAGGATTAACAATACTGATCCTCTACCACAGCAGACTCTCAGTTTTCAAATCAGGAAGACAAGATGATTTTTGGCTTTTAATGACAAGGCACAGGGTCAAGAACTGATTTGGGGCACTACCACACTGCCCCAGGGGAGCACGTTGGGATTTTGGTAGCTTATCTCTCAGACAAGTGGAGAATTGCACTGCAGCCATATTCCTTCCCTTGGCCAAACTGGAAATCTTAGATCCATGAAATAAGTCTGTGCTGAGGATGAATAAACTGTCACATGACAAGACTCCAGTGAATTAGCCAGCCAGACAGAACAATGACAGATGGGATATAAGAGGAGAGGGAGTTGCTGTTATTTAGTGTCTGAAATGTCATTTGGATGCTGCTCACTGCTAATGTGCCTCCTGGGCCTTGCAAAGTCCTGCTCCGTTGGCCTTCAGAAAGCCAGAGGTCAAATTTACATAGAATAATCTGAATACTTGCTCATATTTGAACATTCCCTGCTTCCTGCTAAAAGCATTCTCAAGTAGCTTTCTGGAACAAGTGTGTTCTCTGCAGCACAGCTGAACAGTCCCTCACGTGCCCCACACGCTCCTGTGCCACCTCTGGCATTTCTCATTTCTGCCTCTAGTCCCACTGCACACTATTCCTTTTCCAGAGATCTTGGGGCAGCATTTTTTCCCGTTGAACTGAAGGAAACTGCTTTTTTCCAGCACTCCTAAGTCTTACCCAGCTCTTTGATGTCAATACTCAGGGCACTGTTTGCTCCCTGCTGCTCCCCAGCCGAGGTCACCTCTGCCTCTCGTTTCTCCAGCTCAGCCACTGGCTCCTGCTGAGGGAACAACCAAGATTTTTGGATTTGCACAGCCCCAAAGAACTCAAGGCCATCACTGGACTTACAAAATAACTCAGAGATGAGTGTGGAGCAGTTTCAGCTGTTTGCACTGTAATACATGACTGATCAGTTGAGGAAAAGCTTGGAACAACATATGGTCCCAATTACCTCTGTCCTCCTGCAACCAATACTTTTCTTTTCCAGATACAATTTATCTGTGCTGCTTGGCAGCTCAGCTGGCTCCCTTTCTTCTCCTGAGGAACACAACCACATGCAGATGCTATTTATACACCGGGCATATTTCTGCAACCATATTTTCCCAATAAAACTGGCCTCGTGTCCCATCCAAAAGGTGAGAGTCATGATCTGTGACTGTGAAAGATGCCTTGGCACTTTCTGAAAAGTAAATCCACAGTCCTGGCGAAGTGTCAGCTTTGTAATTGCATTCTGTGGACCTGTAGCAGCTCTTTCCTAACAAATAGCTGATGAATTCCACCCCAGATGTGACTGGGAGTCAGTCCCAGGTTCCAGGAAGCTGTTAAATCAAAGAACAAACTTCATAATGAGCACCATAATTATAAGCCTTATTTTTCTCACGGATCTGTCCTTACAGGTATTTTTTACGCTCTTTTTTTCAGCTCCCACAATCCCTTCACAATAGCTGGGCTCAATAGGAATCACAGGAGGAAATCTCTTCCTCACTTTTTCTTTGAAATGCTGGTCAGAAACCCAGGAGGAATACAAATGGCACACGAAACCTCATTTCCCTCACTCCCTACAGCAGCAGCTTGGGAGTGTTCAGTTACTTCCCATTTAAAACTTTCCAAGCCTTGGCTGAAGCAGAGTCCCACAGCCACAGAGGTGACAGTGCCAAATACTGACAAACAGATCTGAAAGGGAGTGAAATGTGTTTTGAAATAATGAATTCAGATTTATTTTCCATTCCACTGGTTTTATAAGGTGCATTGTCGTGTTTAGGAGCAAAAGTAAACCAAAAAAATTTGATTTGCGAAAAGCCAATTGCGAAACAGCTAAGTGAGAAAAAGAAACATCCCACCACACATGAAAACTGCTACAGAAATCCCCACAAATGCCAAATATCTTTCTATCCTATGTCTTAGGGTCCATTTAATTAATACAATTTGAAAACAAGCACAACATGCTGTCACTTAAAAAACCAGAAACCGAAGCCCAGCATTATTATGAGGCACCATATTTATTGTACACCAATGGAATATCCTTGCTCAGCTCATCAATGTCCACAAAAAGCCCCGAACACGGGAATTTTGTAGCCCAGCTCTGCAAGCTCAGCCAGAATGTGAAAGAGAAGAGGTGTTTGGAGCATCTCCTCTTCTGCCACCACCCCCCAGGCTGAACATTTGTCACAGTGCCATGTGCTGCCAGGTACCCAGCAATTTGTTGCAAAGCAGAGAGCTGGATGCTCAGTAACCCTCCTGAACTAATTTTTCTCGCTCTCTGGAAACAATTTTCTAGGCCATCTATCTGGGAATGTCACCTTCTAATGGGAAGCAAATAAGTGCTGCCTCTTCCAGCTCCTGGAGAACACAGCTGAGCTTTACTTTTCTTTTTATTAACAATCTACAGCAGTGATGGCCCAGGAAAAATGTGTTTTATTCAAGACTTTAATCAACACTTGATGAGAATTGTGTGCTTTCCCTCTTTAAATGTAGCTCTGGAGCTTTTTTCTTCCTTTACACTAAAATGGGTAAGTTTTGCTTTAAGCTGGTGAGATTGATGCTTGAAATTAAGGTAACACCCCAGAAGTTTAACACAGCTGAATAGCAGGAGGAAAACTTTGAGCTATGCTTCCATGAGAAACCTGCCAGGGAGGAGATGGTTCCATTATTGGAAATGTCTTTTTATTTGCCTCACTACAAATGCTTCCATTAAAAAAAAGCAAAACATAAAAAAAAGCTGAGATGTTCCCATCTGGTTCAAGGTTTCACAGCAACTGAGAGAACCCCAGTGAGCACTGAACTTTTCTGGGTCCTGTGACTGGGAACACTGAGAGAAATATTCAGAATATGATCTTACTTCAATGAATTTTAAAAATAAAACTAAAAAGATAATATTCAGTACCAACATTTCTGAAAAACATGCTGAGCCTAATGCAAGACCACTGAGCAGCAGTGCCCTGCTCATGCAGAGCTCCTGGAGGAGAGCTACAGGAATGGGGAATAGAGAAGAAAATTCCCTTCCACTCCCTCCACTATCCCTGGCTCTTGGTTGGGAGGAGAAGGAAGGAGAGAAGTAGGGAGCAGGCAGAATATTAGATATATTATATATATTATATATATTCCTTACCTGCCACAGAGAACCCCAAGGCAGCTTCTCATTCACAAGAGGCTGTCACAACTTTGAGACCAAACCACCTCTCTGCCCCATCAACAACGAGTCCGCAGAACCCGGCACTGACCCCTTTTCAAAATTATTTTTCTATTCACCAATTAAAGACAATTCCCCAGGGGCTCGTCCACCTCCCGAGCAGCAGCAGAGCTGTTTCCTCACAGCAGCACTCAGCTCTGGAAGGTTCCCTGCCCCTTTTGTCCCTGGATTTCAAGCTGGGAACACTGTGGTCTCACAGAGCTGCAGTCCTTCTAAAGGAGCTGGAAGTGCTGCTCAGGCTGCGGGGCCAGGAGTGCATTCACCCCTCTGTGCTGGGAGCCCTTCCCTCTCCTCCTGGAGAGCCAAGTACTGCTCCTGTTGTTCAGGGCCTCATGATGCCTCGGGAAGGCTGACC